>CM035140.1:31899900-32499900 GCA_020205605.1 Panax ginseng
GCTGTGAGACCCCAAATTTTATGAATAAAGATTTAAATTTCTCGAAATATTTTTTTTTAATATTATGGTGTGGATTTGATATAATGTTATAGTTGTGGATAATATTTATAAACTTTGCAAAGTATACAAGTTGTTATATAATATTCGATTGATCGGGGAATATTCGTTTTATCGGGGAATATTCGCACAACTAAGACAATCATTGGTGGACCCCATGAACGAAATTATTATTTGATCGAGAAAACGACAAAAATATTTTATAAAAATAATGGCGAAAGTTTTATCGTTAATCTTGTTGAACTACCCTAGTAAAAGAAAAGAATAATGTCTGCGGGTTGCATAGTAACAATACGGTGATTGATTATTGATGCTTACGTAAAGAAGTCACTCGGTTATATTCAATTATTGCTACAAGAATTGATACATCATATCTCTTATATTATTGATTCAATTATTACAAAGATCATCTCGCATAATATGTTATATTATTAAATCAATAATTGAGACGACAAAATTATTCATATTATTATTTGCAATATCGACAATCTACAGAAGTTCATCAATGAGAGGTTTGGTCACCTAATCAGGCGGCTAATAAGGAGAAATCCTTATCGGAAAGCCCTCTTTCCTCCGAACGACTGGTTATTAAATATTATGAATTATAATATTAATGATGAATAAGTTCGTGTTGATTAAAGATGAATTTTATAGTTCTATTGTGTTGGAATTATTTGTGTTAGTGGAAATTGACATTTGTTTCGATAATAATTGATGTCTGGAGGTTATATTGTTCAATCGGGTATTCGGGGCACTTTTTGTGTCGGAGTACTATTCACGAATTATTATTCACGAGTTATTATTTAGTACCTTGTATCTGGCGACTCAAGATGGGTGATGTATACCTGTTTTGGGGGCGTAACATGAGCTCACCCTTTTCCTTTTTGTTCCATTTTTCTTCTCAGGATGTGAAAATATAGTAGGAACTAGCCGAACTATAGAGTGATGATTCTAGAAAGTTGTTTTAACAGTCATCGCTATTTTTATAAAATAGTGTTCAATAATTGTAATGAGGACTTATTTGAGTTGAATACTGTCTAGAAGACAATATTTGTATTTAAACTCACAGTATATGTGTTGTCGTATTTTGCACGACAATTGTAATAATGAAGTTGTAATTGTTTATGTATCATGTATTTGACGACTCAGATTGAGTGATGTATACCTATTTTGGGGGCGTCACATAATTGACCCACTAAACTTTTTAAAATTTTTTAATTAGGACATTCATTGGACGGATGTCAAATATTTTCAAACATAGCATTGATTTTTTTTTTCAAAAGATCATTATTTTTTTATGTTGCAACACAAAAAATAATAAAATAATAAAATCATTTGTTACGTGGAAAAAATGATTAAAATAATAATAAAATTAAAATAAATATTTTAATTCATTTTATTTATAATTTTTTCTTTTCCTTTATCTCTTTTCCTTTCTTTTAATTATTATTTTCATTTTGAAAATTAATATTAATATTAATACAATGAAATCATTAAATTTATGCTTAAATATAAAACAAACATATTATTAAAAATATTAAAATCTATTAATAACACAATTGGGTAGATTAAAATATTAAAATCTATTAAAATATTAATAACGCAATATATTAATATTAAAATCTATTAATAACGTTAATCTATTAAAATTAAAATATTAATAGATTTTAATATTTTTAATAGTATGTGTGTTTTTTGTTTAAGCCTAAATTTAATGATTCCATTGTATTTATATTAATATTAATTTTCAAAATAAAAATAATAATTAAAAGAAAGGAAAGAGATAAAGGAAAAAAAAAATTATAAATAAAATGAATTAAAATATTTATTTTATTTATTATTATTTTAATAATTTTTTCCACATAATAAATGATTTTATTTTATTATTATTTTTTGTGTTGCCACATAAAAAAAATAATTTTTTGAATATTTTTTTTCCAAAGCCATGTCTGAAAATATTTGACGCCTGTCCAATGAAGGACCTAATTAAATTTTTTTAAAAGTTTAGTGGGTCAATTACATTTTTTTAAAATACAGTGACTCAATGCTTACAAGTCGACGACAACAATGGAGTAAATGTATTGTTATTTTAATTATTTTTTATCACATAATTAATGATTTTATTTTATTATTAATGTGTTGCCACATAAGAAAATAATGATTTTTTGATTATTTTTTTAGTGCCACGTCAGAAAATATTTGACGTTCGTCCAAGAAATTTCATTTTAAAAAAGTATAGTGGTATAATTGCATATATTTAAAGTTTAGTGGCCAATTGCTTACAAGTCGACAAACACATGAGATAAAAGTGTTTTTTGCCCTTTATAATCTTATCAAATTCCATAAATTGACAAGAAGAACTCATTTTAGGAAATTATTAAATCTACATTGTTATAAAAGATTAATAATATTAAGAACAAAGATGATGATTAAGGGAGAAGAGCATTCTCATTTCATATATGTTATAATTGTATATGTCTCTAATCCATTCTATTTACAATGCTACTATTTATGGTAACAAGAACATCAATACTAATAGGTTACAAAACTCAAAGGTCATGAGTTTTATAACTCAATGGGAGTTTCAAAATCATTACAATCAAAGATAGGGAGAATGAAGAATGAATCTAGACATCAATTATAATATTTTATAACACTCCCCCTTGGATGTCTATTGTATAGCCATACGCATTGAAAGTTGTCTCATTAAAAACCTTACCAGGAAAAATCCAATGGGAAAAAACCTTGATTAAGGAAAAAAGAGTGCACCGCGTATTAGCTCCCCCTCATGAATGTATCTTTAAGTCCTTCAGCTGTCGCATTCCATTATTGTGACGCAATCCTTTAAACATTGTAGTTAGCAATGCTATGCTGAACAAATCTGCCAGATTATCTTTTGATCGAATTTGTTGAACATCAATGTCACCACACATATCAAGGTCATGTGTGAAAAAGAATTTCGGTGATATATGTGCTTTCTTCTATCTCCTTTGATGTATCATTCTTTTAATTGAGCTATACATGCAGCATTGTCTTCATACAGAATGGATGGAGTCCTTTTGTAGCAATTTTCTAAGAATATGTCTCGTTAAAAACCTTACCAAATAAAAACACAGTGGAAAAAAAATTTGGTGAAGGAAAAGATTACAATATTCTTGTATAACTTCTAGTGCCTTGAAATTGCCTCATTAAAACCTTGCAAAGGAAAACCCAGTGGGAAAAAAACTTTAGCGAAGGAAAAAAAGTACAATCAACATATATCATTTTTACTCCCCTTCATAAGTATATAGAATTTACATTGTTCATGGTAAAAATATCATTAAGTCGAAACATGCCAATATTGTGCACCATCTTCTTCAAAATCGCAGTTGGTAATGACTTAATGAATATATCAACCAAATTATCACATGATCATATATGCTTGATATCAATATGCCATTCTTCTAGGGCTCATGTGTATAAAATAATTTTGGTGCAATATGTTTGGTTCTATCACCCTTTGGATAAAATAATCTCAAATCAATAGTCTCACGAAGATAACATAAATTACAAATGCTATATTAAGTTGTGTGAAATTGGCAAGATACATCAAAACATCAATTGCACTAAGATATGGTACTTCAGGACCAAGAGTTTCTTTATTGTTTTGTTGTGGTCAAAACGGATCTTTTTTGATATCAAGTGACCAATCTATCATTGGAGTACTCAAAGGCTTAACATTATCCATGTAAAGTTGCTTCAGGACTTTTTCTGTGTATATTGATTGATAAACAAGAATTTCATAGTTCAATTTGTAGGCCAAGACAAAAATTTGTCTTACCAATATCTTTCATCTCAAATTTGTTGTTTTTGTCGACTCTTCAAAAGCAAGATCTTTCATCAATAAATACAGTAATAATAGCAAATCCATATTATGATCTTTTGATAAAAATGCATGCACAAATTGGATTATTCTCAAATCCTTCTTTCAAAAGATATCAACTCAGGCGATTATACCACAATATGCGTCTGGATTGCTTTAACCTATATAAAGATCTTTGTAGCTTAATAGAATACATATTTTGAGATGTAGAATTATATGCTTCATGCATTTTATATCCTTCAGAGATTTTTATGTAGATATAATTATCTAATGATCCATACAGATATGATGTAACAACATCCAATAATTTCTCTTGCTACCAATCTAATTAAAAATCTGAATGTAATTGCGTCCATTATAGGAGCATATGTTTTTTCATAATTAATATTAGGTCTCTGCAAGAAACCTTTGTGCTACAAGTCGCGCTTTGTATCTTATAATTTTGTTTTTTCTCATTTTGTTTATGTACAAATACCCATTTGTATTCAACAGACATTACACCTTTAGGTGTTCGAACTACAGGTCCAAAAACTTCACGTTTATTTAGTGAATTTAATTATGCTTAAATCGTCTCTTTCCACATTGACCGATTTGCTACAATAGCCCTACTGCTCGTCCTAAAAGCCTAAGTATTCTCTTTTCGTCTAGGGCTTTCTTCTGCTTTCCTTCCGTCTTCTACTATTTACTAGTACGAGTATACTAGCGCACAAAAATACACGAGTACACACACATCGGGTCTCCATTTTCTATACAGATTGCCAAAACTGTAACTAGAAGAAGATTGATAGTGTTTGATTCAAAATGGGGTTCCAAATGCAATCGTATGGAATTCAAAGCATGCTCAAAGAAGGTCATAAACATCTTTCTGGACTCGACGAAGCTGTTGTCAAGAACATTGAAGCTTGCAAACAGCTATCCACTATTACCAGAACTTCACTCGGCCCCAATGGTTTTAATCTTTACTTGTATTAGTTTTTCTCTTAGATCTCGCTTCATTCCTGATTTTATGGATTGTTGTTTAATTACTCGAGTTTGAATGTGAGAATCTCTGAAATAAGTGTTCACTTGAGCAAATTGAGTGCTGCTATGAATCTCGGAAAATTTTAAATCTCAATATTGGTCAAAAATGGAGCTTGGAGGTAGAGAGATAATCTTTGGGATCTGGGCATTTTACATGAGCGCCTAATTGTCATGGTTCAACTTCCATCTTTTTGGCCCTATTGGACGTTTGAGTTTGATGTTGTACATAGGAATTGCATTTATGTAAAGCTGGACCTTAACCCCTGTTTGTGAGTTTTATTTTGGGGGGAAGGGAAGGGAAAGTTATTTCCAAAAAAGTTGGAAAGAAAAACTTTCCCTCCCCTCCCCTCCAAAACAATACTCAACTCACATTAAATGTATGAAATGAATTTGAGGCTTGGACAAAATTGAAGGGATTTACACAAAGTTGAAATAATATACTTCTGTCAATTTTTTCAGTAAATATAAGTAGGTAGTGAGTCACTTTGACTGTTTTCGACTTTTAGCTATCTTAAGCAACCTAATGATTTATGATTTGTGAACGTATTTTATTGTTTTTAGGTATGAATAAGATGGTTATTAATCATCTGGACAAGCTTTTTGTCACAAATGATGCTGCCACAATAGTTAATGAGCTTGAGGTTCAGCATCCTGCAGCAAAGCTTTTGGTGTTGGCAGCGAAGGCACAACAGGAGGAAATTGGAGATGGAGCTAATTTGACTATTTCTTTTGCTGGAGAGCTCCTCCAAAATGCAGAGGAACTTATAAGGATGGGGCTTCACCCAAGTGAGATCATTATTGGATACACTAAAGCAATTAATAAGGTTTGTCACTGTTATGCCTAGTGGTTGGAGTGAGTAGCATTTGTTTATTCACTAAAAGAAAAAAGAAGTAAAACATCCTGTTCTAATCATTCTTTTTCACCCATGGTTGCAGACAATTGAAATATTGAATGAATTAATTGAGGAGGGTTCTGATAAGATGGATGTCAGGAATAAGGATGAAGTTATTTTACGGATGAAATCTGCTGTTGCTAGCAAACAATTTGGACTGGAGGATATTTTATGTCCTCTTATCGCTGATGTAATTATTACTTTACTATTAAATGTTATTAAGAGTCCCATCATCTATTTTGAAGTTTCTGATTGTTGGGATAATATTGTACTGTAGGCATGCATTCAAGTTTGCCCAAAGAACCCAGCAAACTTCAATGTTGATAATGTTCGAGTTGCAAAGATTTTGGGTGGAGGTCTGCATAATTGTACCATTGTCAGAGGTATGGTTTTGAAAAATGATGCCGTTGGGAGCATAAAGAAAATGGAGAAGGCAAAGGTGACTACTGTTTTAGTTTTCATGTTTTATATATCTATTGTAATGAATCTAATCTAGAACTTTGCATCCTTTTAGGTATCTTCTGGTTTGTTGACTCCCCCCACCCCAACCTAAAAAAAATAAAAAATTATATGTTTCTTTTGATTTAACTCTTTATCTGAAGACTTGTGTAGTAGGACTGAATGTATATATTTGGTTTGTGCACTACACATTTGTAATAGACAACCTGAGGAAACATGAATCTTTAGCTTTTTGCCTGGAGAACTCCTAAATTTCTGAACAATGTATAATTTGATATTTAGATAATGCAAAAAAAAAATCTCCTTAATAAGCAAAATGTCTTTATATATATTTGAATAAGTCCAGTCATTGGATGAACAGAAATCATTGAATGTAAAATTTCTATTCTGCAATAGAATTTTTGTAAGATCTGCCTGTAGAGTTGTTTGTGAATGCATATTACTTTTGACTATTATAAGGTACAAATGAGTTCCAAGAAAATGGTAAGAAGAGCGGTCAGATTGTGCTTTACATTACACCTGATGACTTTTTCCATGGCGTTTAGGAGATACTTAGAAAGTTGGCCTTTAAAATTAATTCCTTGCATGTTACTGCGTATGCATAGGTATATTTTATCAGTTAACCTGAGTTGTCATTATTTATTATTTTTTGTTTTTAACAGTGATTTATATTGATCTTTTGATTATTTTATGATGCACCATGCTGTGGATGCTCATTTTAAAACAGATCGACTTACTGAGATTTAACATGTTATTTTTGTAGGTAGCTGTGTTTGTTGGTGGCGTCGATACATCTGCAACTGAAACAAAAGGAACTGTCCTTATTCATAGTGCTGAGCAGGTAATTCAACGAATTCCAGTTGATTTTAGGAGCTACTTGTAACTTTCTCTTTCTACTACATGAACTAAATATTCTGGTCAATCTTGGTCGTTGTAAATCGTGCAGCTTGAGAATTATGCAAAAACAGAAGAAGCGAAGGTTGAGGAGCTCATCAAATCCGTTGCAGAATCAGGTGCCAAGGTTATAGTTAGTGGTGCGGCTGTTGGAGAGATGGCACTGCATTTTAAGTGAAGCGCTACAAGTATGACATCCCTTTTCTTAGCCTTCCTATGTTATATTTCTCTTAATGTTTTTGTCTTTGCATTAAACATGGATTTTACATTTCAGATGATATGTCAGTCTACTTTGTTCCACCATTGAAATTGCACTCAGAAAAGCCTTACATAGACAATGCATACATTAGTAAATTTGTATGTAAAATTCAAAGGGATATATATTGTTCTTTATTGTATTTTACCTTCATCTTGGGTGGCTGCAGAAGGCTGGGGGGGGGAGTAACCTTTGGCTGGCCCCTTTTAATCTGTTAGTTCACACAAATTGCTATAAACGAATTACATATTTTTTGCTTGCCTTCTAACCTGATGATGAAAGTAGAATGGTACAGTTTAAATTTGTGTACAAGTGCTATTGTACAACCCGCCTGTATCTAGTGTTGTAGCCTCCAGGCGGGTACACACCTATATATGAGTATGACTATCTGGTTTGGATTCTTGAGCAAGTGATAGCAAGATCCCTTGTACGAATCATGTTTTTGAGTGCTTTTATGCAAAAACATTATATGCTGAATGAATTTTCAGGTGTTAAGATATGCTGCTTGCATTCATGTTAAATGGTTGACTTCTCTCCGAATATGAGACTGAAGCTGTATTGAAACATTGTAGTGTTATGTGATACTGATTATTAGTTCTTACTTCTTAGTATGCTTTTATAGAGTACACCGGATTCTCCTTCAGAAACTTACTTTTAAAACTTATTTCAATCTGTTTGTAGACTCATGGTGTTAAAAATCAACTCAAAGTTTGAACTCAGACGCTTTTGTCGCACTACTGGTGCTGTTGCTATGGTAAGCATATTAGTGCATTGTATATACTGTATATCATTTAGTCATTCTAACATTGTTCTCTCTGACAACAGTTGAAGCTTGGCCAGCCTAACCTAGATGATCTTGGATATGCCGATTCTGTTTCAGTGGAGGAAATTGGTGGTGCTAGGGTAGGAAAAATAAGTGTGCCCTATGTTTTAGTTTAGCTTTGTTTCTCTTCTGTTTTTTCTTTCCTGCTATTACCTATCCTAATTTTCTAATTTATATAGGTTACCGTCGTGAGAAATGAAGAAGGTGGGAATTCGGTATCCACTATACTTCTAAGAGGTAGCACTGATAGTATATTGGATGACCTTGAAAGGGCAGTTGATGATGGTGTGAATACCTACAAGGTGATTTTTACTGACCACTTGAAGGATATTTCTTTCACGTCTTTAATTTGGCATTATGGTGCTAACTTTTCTGTCTTGGTTTAATTTTGTATCAGGCAATGTGTAGAGACAGTCAGATATTACCTGGAGCTGCAGCCACAGAAATTGAGTTAGCAAGAAGACTGAAGGAATTTTCTTTTAAAGAGACTGGGTATTTTTTCTTTAAATTTATTTTCATGTACTAGTTGTGGCTTTATGGCACTGTAGTCATTCTTGAAATTCAAACCCCTTTTTCATTCTATTAAATGTCTCCACTCTTCTATCCTGCATAGTTTTTTCATTTTGTTCACCAATTATATATATATATATATATATATATAGTATTTTGTTATTTGCAAAAGTTTAGTCCATTCTAAGTGTGTAACTAGCTGTCTATCCTTGGAAGTACCATAAGACACATGAGGCTTATAAATTTTTGAATACCTTCCCTACATGCATCCTTCACCAAACAATTCTTATGTACCATATGGGATGTTATGTCTTGGTTTAAAATTTCTATGTAGGCTATGTAGCATCCTATAGATAAAATTAGTTTATGAGGATTATTGTGAATTAAAATTTCCATGTATCAACAGCCTACGAATAATATCTTCAAGTGAAATTAGAACAGTATTTCCTTAATTAAGTGGTTGATGTACTTTCTTATTATTGTGTCCAATGTTCTGACTGCTGGCTTGTTATCTCATATCTCAATATTCTGTATGCGTCATAAGCCCTTCTCACACATTTCTGAAGTTTTCATATATCAGAAATGCAACCTATGTATTTGATAATAATTTGGTGCACTCAAGTTGACTGATTTATTATTTCATTCTTCCAACTCCATTTCTCTTCTGGCATGGATAATTTTTCATTAACTAACTAAATGTTGGATGCGTGAATTGTGTAGTTTATTCCCTCCCTCCAGTTTTCCATTTTCCATTGTTTTCTTATTCATTTGGTTGGTATATGGCGGCTGTAAGAGCTTATCAGGATTCAACTTATATTTTGTTTTGCAGATTGGACCAGTATGCTATTGCAAAATTTGCAGAAAGCTTTGAGATGGTACCTAAAACCCTGGCTGAGAATGCAGGGCTTAATGCTATGGAGATCATATCTACTTTGTATGCTGAGCATGCGTCTGGAAACACCAAAGTGGGTATTGATTTGGAGGAAGGTGCCTGTAAGGATGTCTCTACCATGAATATTTGGGATCTATACATCACCAAGTAAGATTTTATTTTTGTTTTGTAAACTTAAAAATTGGCTTTGACTTGCTTGGCTTCAGTTTTGTGGTCAATTTAAAATTCTGATGGAAGGACCTAAAAGTCAAAAAAGGTATGGAAGGGAAAGGCTAGGGCGATTGTATTTTATTTTTTAGATTTCAAATTACTTTATCATGCGTAGGTATTTATTTTGGTTGATCACAAGCATACTACATCACTTGTGATTGGCCAGGTAGTAAAGTAATATTAAAATATTCATTTAGTACCCCATTTTGAGTATCCAAATTTGTTACCCCTAGTTTTACTTATTAAAAAGATAATATTTGTTATCTGCACAATGATTTTATCCTTTTGGAAATTTACTTGAGATGTTCAATTCTGAAGTTTTGTGGTCTTCGAATTCATGAGGAGCAGGTCGAAATTTGTTAATCAATTTGTTCTTGCTATTTTTTTCATCAGAGTTTGATAGACTTTCTCAATATTACAATTTCGAAATGAGAAAGTTTGCAGGATCCACACAAAATGTGATTATTCTGTTTAGGTATCCCACATATGATCTAATTTATGCTTGAGCTTGACATCGGCTTAGGCTGTGGTAACATTTTTCCAATCTTCGGAGATTGAGTAGGGTTTTAATTAGACCACCAGTTGCTAGTTTTAATAATTATTGTTCTAGCTTTCTATAATGTAGAAATCCTTGTGGTGTAAAATGAGAATCAATTTGTCAGGTTTTCAGTACTTTTACATGTGCTCCTGAATTTTTACAGGTTTTTTGCACTCAAGTATGCTGCTGATGCTGTCTGCACTGTCCTACGGGTAGACCAGGTACCTTACTTCAAAAATTCCTCATACAGTCTCCCATTTTATCCTGATAGTTGCATGGAATTTTTAGTCCAATTAGTTGAAGAAGTAACATGTTTTTAATCCAATTATGTATTTTGTGTAGCAAAGATGATCCTATTGCTGATAATGTCCTCAAAATATGAATTATATTTAAGTCGGCCAATATAGTTGCAGCTAAGGTTTCTGAGATTCAGTTTGCAAAGTAAAATATTTCTAAATCTTGGTTAGGATCTTTTAAAAATCACACAGTATCAAGGAACCAGCGAAATACTAGTTTATCTTAACTCATGTTCTTCAAAAATATGTTGTTTATATCAGATTGCAATAATTTTTCAAATAAACTAAATAAATCGTTTAAACTTTTTAAAAGTTGAATATAATTTCAGGAAATCAGAAACGATGGGTTGGCGTATGTTTTTTTGGAAAGGAAAACTAACATACATTGTCTGAAGTTTACGTATTCATTGAGCAATTAGGAAAATGATATGTGAACAATCGTGGATATGCTGTGAAAGAAGACTTGAATATTGTTGAAACATTATTGTTAATAAAGAATGACATCAAGCATGGAAATGAAAGTGGAAATACTATAAATCAGGATGTTTGGACAAGTATTTCACAAATTATGCTTGCTGAAGTGGTATTGGTTGAACAGAACTGATAATGGAACCGAGGATGCTAAACTGATTAACCAAGACAAATTACTATAAGGGAATTGATCATAGATATGAAAGAACTGTTAATATATTTGCTAAACTAAAAACAAGTAACGACAGATGGGAATAATTGCTTTTGATGAAGGATTTACTCGTGATTTGTTATTCAATATCGTCTTGTTTCTTATAGGCCCTTAAAGCCTCCATGTTACAGATAGACTAGCAACACCGCGATAGTGACTTACCTCTCTAGTCCCATGTCAGATGTGTTGGAAAAAGTTTAATTTGCTTTTGAAGAATTTTTGGTTTTGCAGTTGATTGTTGTTTTTGAAAGATGGGTACAGTGTTAACTGTTAAAGTACTAGTGATGCAGATATGGTAAAATTGTCCATACTATTAAGCAAAATGTTGAATTGCTCCAGCAAAAAAATAATGTTAAAACCCTACACTTGATTTGACACAAAATTAGTCAGATATCTATGACGTTTTATATTTGTTGAACTTTCTTAAATACTAGTACTAAACATCAATTCATCATTTAAGGAGCTTAACTTTTCCCAAACGTTACTCCTTTAAGGTCGTCTGTTTGTTTGAACAATAAATTTTTTCAGGTGTATCTTGTATGGATATGAAAAACAAATAGAAAAACAGAAACATTTATGTACACATTCAATGTGTTAGTCTTTTTTAATTGAATACGCACAGCTTGGGTAATAGAAAATAGATTGGTTTATATACTAATTCCGTGGTGTCTTTTGTTTTTTCTGCAGATTATAATGGCAAAACCAGCAGGTGGCCCGAGAAGAGATCAACAACCTGCGGGGGCTATGGACGAGGACTAGGTTCAAAGTAACTGATTGTTTTGAGCTGTTGTGTTTGTTAGGTCTTCTCCTTGTTTGAGCAACTGTTTTTCTTTCCTCAAATGCTACGAGATAGGCTAAAGAAATTTTTGATTTACTATGAAATGATACAGTTGATTGTATGTCACTTGATAGTTGTACTTCATGATGGCATAGTGTCTTTTGTTATCTAGTTTTATTGTTCGAATTCTAACTTTGTCACTGGGTAATGTGGGATGATTAAGTCTTTAAAATCAGTGGAAATCAATCCCAAATTTTTTGTTGTAGATGCTTTCCTTATGACTGTCATAGAAATTGTCTTTGGGACAGCCAATGCATAAAATGTCTCTTTCCAGTTCTGAAGCATGTTTTATCCATAAAAATTGTTTTTGTATCTATAATGATACTCTTTGTTTGCTTTTGACAAAATTCTTGTGTTGGAAATCATTACTTATTTGGCTGTGCTTTCTATGAGTTTATGAAATTACAAAAGATTCTTTGAGGAGGTTCTTTATAATTATACCCAAGACTTCAGGTTCAGGTGATAATGCAAGAGGTTGGATTTAGTTGGTCATGAATATTGAATAATATGTTTGAGCCTAATTCCAGAAGCCCATCACCTGTTGATATTTCTGAATGATTGTCACGGATGTAGACATTTTCTATATACAAAAGTCTTGTTATTTATCATTTAAACTTTCACTATATTATCATTTTTCCATGCCAAATTGAGTTTTGATGTAGTAAAGAATTGAGAGTTGGACAAAGGAGTGATGATTATCAATTTGATATTTGTTTGGGTAAAAGTAGCCTCAGGAACATACTGAATTCTGAGAATATTTGAATTCATCCCCACTGAGTTCAACTTGAAAAATAGTCCAAGAACAGTAACTTTCTAAAAGACTTGTACCACTGAAAATGAAAGTAAAACGTCCTACACAATGCCATCCATTCATCAAGAAAAGAACATACACATCTCTACTGTTAACATATGAGAAACATAATACACTCCAACTAAAAAATTTCAAGGTTTCTAACAGTAATCAAAATCCAACTTTGATTATAATACATCAAAATTGAAAATCAAGTAGGGAGAAGATTATATCCTTCATCCTGATCACTACCAATCCACAAGAAGCAAACAAAAGCTGAAAATAGTACAGTAAAGAGGCCACAAACCATGCTGCGAACCGACATTGGATAGTCTTTTTGAGCATTGATTGTTAGTGATCCGGGAACCAACAACTGCTGCACATCAGCTACAGCATGAACGTATTCCGATGAAGACACTGATTCCGAGCTACCATGATCTTCACCCATGTTTTCCTTACTTTTTGTATCGTGATTCTGATTCACACTATGCAAGAAGCCATATTGATCATACATTGATGCAGGATGGTGTGAAAAGCCATTATCGCCGTACTTTGATGCAGGACTTGAGTCAAATTTGCTCGCACAGGGGCTTCTAAACCTTCTGCTGTGCTTCTCGGAGACTTCTGAGTTCTCGCTGTTTGGATCTTGAAGAGAGGAGATCAGCTTTCTTGGCGTTGTAAAGATTTTGACATTGTCAACGTTGATGTGAGACCGCGATCTCTGAGGCACAAAAGGGAGCGATGAGTGAAATTTGTGTAATTACTAGAAGTAGTATGCAATATTGCAACAACAAAGTTAAGTAAACGAGTACAAAAATGTGAACAATCAGACACTTTCATCATTCTTGAGCATTCGGTCAATCAAATTGTTATATTTCTTAATTAAAAAACTACCCACCCTCCGTCCCATAAAAAGATATTTGAAGTACATTTTTCATGCACTTTTAAGAAAAAGAAAAGTTGAAGAAAGAGGGTAAAATAAGTACCCATTTTATCCAGCTATAGCAAGAAAGATGTTTCTGCTGGAAACTGCAGCAGAATTTTACTTTACTTTTCCTTTTCATTAACAACACTCTGCTAGCAGAATTTCCCTACTTTGTTAATTTCAAAACTAGCATGCAACTTTCCTAAGTTGAACCCCAAAATTTTCAATTTGTAATCATACAAAAGTATTCAGATAAATAATAGGGTTACAAGAATGTACCTGAGGACTAGGAGTAGTACTTCTCACACTTGCATTTCTTGGCCTAACCTGCAAAAATCCTGCAAATCCGTTGGTATACTCTCCCTGGTTTTCAGAAAATTCGCCACTTTCAATAACAGTTCTTGTGGTTGCCTCTGGAAAAAGCCCATCCTTGAGAGATACATCAAGACCACAATTCTCAAATCTTCTCCAAAGTCTCCGGTTTACACTCCTTTGGTCATAATCCAAGCCCCCCGAGGTAGGGCTGTTTGAGAATGGCGATTCGATGAAAGAATCATACCCCACAAATGAATTAACCGTCTGTGATTCTGGTGATGTAGATAGAGGTGATGATAGATCTCCTGCACCCCACAAATTTCTCCTCGGGCTTTTATAATAACTTGGTCCATTATCCTTGTCAATTTTTGATCCTTTCTCAGCAGTGATTTTTTTGGCTGTTTGTAGCGCTTCAAAAGCAGCCCCTTTGACATATGCCATCTGATCAGACTGACATTTCTCCATCTCCTCCATTATCAAACCGAGCTCCGAGAAAATGCTCTTAGGATCCAAACTCTTCATCAAAAAATTCACCATTTGAATGGCCGAAAGCCTTTTCTGAGAATTCCCCTCTGCAACGCCAGCATTCAAAATCCGTAATCCAGATTGAATCAACAGTCTTGCATATGCTTCAACAACAAGACTATTATTTTTAGCCAGAGCCATGACTAGTCCCATGTGTGAATTCGTTTGCATTGGCTTCTCCAAAGCACCAGCAACTCTTTGACAAACCTCATTCACCATTTCACCAGACGCAAATCGCCAATTATCAGAATCCACAAGTGCTTTAAGGCATAGGGCAGATCCAGAAGATAAATTCTCTTGACTAACCAAAAGGGAATCCGAAAGAGGGTTACAAAGAGAGTGAATTATACGTCTTTTCTTATCTTCTGGAGTTGTTGGATCAATCCCATATCTTGCAATTGCCGGAACTACCTTTGAGCAAGCCTGATGAAGAGCAAATGACCCTGCACTTGAAGTTAAGGTCTTTATAATGGTGGTCATGATGTTATCAATCTGAGGGACAATTTTCGGACCGTGAACTCGTGCAAGAACTTCATAGAGGGAAATTGTGTATTCCCCAGCTGATGAGCTACTTTCTTTGCTCTCAGAAACCTGAGCAAGAAAGAGCGGAATCGCCTTTGAATCCAAGTCTTTCACGTAGGACTTCAATGCTTTCATAGCTGATTTTCTGCTATCAGCATCCTTATCAAGATTTTCCAATTCTCGCCGTAGCACTGGTCCAAGATTTCTCCCCATTTTGTTATACTAATAATGGAAATTAAACCAGTATAAATCAAAGGGTAATTCCAATAATTGACTAGACAGATCTCTATATTCGATTTTTGAGGTCAATTTGCAAATTTCTAAAATTCAAAATCAGCACAAACATATCTTATACAAGTAGCGTGCACCTTTGAGCAAAAGCTTACCACTAATTATACTACTTGTTACTTCCAAAACTGAAACAAAATCATAATAAATTTAGAGTATTAAGATTTTGCAAATTGACTTCAAAATGTCAAAATGTATATCTAACTTTGGAACAATAGATTCTTTCACTAGGGTTTATCCAAAAACATGCAAGTAGATCCAAAACTGGGTCTCTCAGATTTCAAGATACAGACAAATAAAATCACATGAAAATTCAAAATTTGAGAATTTTACCTTCTTGGGTCTTTAGGGTTTTAGCTATTCTAGTACAAAAGAAAAAAAAAAGATTTATTCTTTTACTCATGAAAATAGGCAAATTTATCAAGATGGGTTGCTCAAAGAAAAATAGTGAAAGATTGAAAGATGGATGGATACATATGCAAGCACAATCGGAGAACAAGAACTTAACAGGTAAAATTCAATAAGGGTTTTCAAGATTTCTGCATTTTATTAGGGAAAAATTCAAAAAAGAAAAATCTAACTTCAAAAAAAAAATTTAATAAAGTGTACCTTTGTCAAAATCAAGCCTCTGTTCTGTTTCTGGTTCTTAATCTTTCTTCTTGTTATACATGAAATTGAAAGCCGGAGATTTGGGCTCTTTGAGAAAATAGGAAATTCAATTGTCAAGAATTGGAAATTAACCAATTAGGGAATTTTCAAGATTCAAATTTTTCCTGTATATTTTGTTTTTTGTGCTCTGCATTGAGGAAGTGAGCTGCTGAGCTGTCTGATTAGTTTCTTACTCTTATTTATTTGGGTGGCTAAATTTGGAAGGTTGATTCCTTTTCAAATCTTTGTCTTTAATGCCACCGCTATCCCTTCTTACTTTTCACTCTTCTTTCTTGCACAGTTCTGCCCTTTGATAAAATTGAGTGTTAAGACCGAGCAGTTTAGACGTCTCGAATAAGATAGAATATCCTGAATATAATCAAGTCTCGAATGAAAAAATGCTGTTTGATAATTAATTTTTCTAAAATGTCTGAATAACAGTATTTTACTATTTAACCCTCTAAATAGTTTAAACAAAACCTGTTTGATAATCAGAAGGTCTGAATAGTATTTTAAATACATATTTATAATATTTTGACCATAATATGATAAAATAAAAATAAAAAACATACAAATTAAATTAACTTCAAACATAGTATCATGTCCCAAAAATATCAACATAGCATAATAATTCAATCATACAAATTAAATTAACTTCAAACAGTTGTTAAGAGTTGAAGTGCAATTTGTTCACGTAGATTAACTATAAATTCTACGCCTTGATCACCCCATTGTGGTTCATCTTGTCCCTCTTCTTAGTTTCCTTCATTTTGCTCCGCTTCATCATCAAACATGTTATCTCGATCATATTGAGCAAACAATTCATCCTCAATGTTATGCTTCCTTATGAAATTATGGATCAAGAAAAGCGATAACTATATCCCTTTGAATTGTAAAAGGGTAAGGAGCCATTCGTTTCAAAATTGGGAATCTTGCTTCAACACACCATAAAGACATTTCGATAACATTTTGAGTTGTGCATGAGCATGGTTAAATTTTCCTCTTTATTCAAAGCAACGTCGTTTAAAAATCGCCTAACTAATACCTTGTATTGCGATATGGAGATAAAAATCCTCGAGTGTTTATGTATGCAGCATCACAAAGATAATATTTATCTATAATTGAGAAAAAAATAACGATTATTATTAATAACTTGAATGATGAAATTTTATGACAAAAATAAATAATAATTGGAAATGGTAAAAGAAATTGTAATATATACCCGGGGGAGGAAATGGAAAATCAGAAGATGGATCAAATGCAACTTCTTTTAGCACTCGTGAGTCGTGTGCAATCTCTTCCCATCCGGCCCAAACAAATGTGAATATCATGTTAAAATCACATATTCCTAAAATATTTTGATAGCATTCACCTCTTCCTCTTCCTCTATAACGCGTTTGTTGACTAACAGGAACAACTGTATGTACAAGAGTACCATCTAATGAACCTACTGCACCCTGCATTAAAAAATTTAAAGATCTCAAAGTATTTTATTGTATGGAATATATGAAAAAAAAAAGAAAAGAATTTATATGCCACTTACCGAAAATATTTGTCGTAAATTTTTATGGTTCCCTAAAATATCAGGATTTGGATCAAATGATGTCGGCACTATAATTTCTTTTAAAAACTCAATCATTCCGTTTAACACCTCATGAAAATATCTATATATTGTTTGGGTAGAATGTTAAAATCTGCGTTTTACAACTCTAAAGCGTTCATTATGGCCTATAATAGTTAAGAATATTGTCATCTTCTCCTCAACTGTTATGTATCTACAATTGTGTACCCATTATTTTTCCTTGAAGTGTTCACATAGATGTACATATGCATCACGAGAGAGACGCATCAATTCTCGACACTGTATATTTGATCCATGTAATAACTCTAATGTGTAAGCATGTCCGCTCAATGCCGAAGTATTATCCATAATCCTTGGTATTCTCCTTAAAGATCGTGTTTTCAAATACCAATATATAATCATCAAACATAAAATTTGATCCTCAATATCCATATTACCTATATAAAACATAACAGTTTTAAAGTCATCTACAACAAATATTACATCCATAATTTAACAGAGTAATGACCAAAGAAAACAGAGTATACAGAGTAATAGCAAATATCACATCCATAATTTAACTTAAGAAGTTCAAAGTCATCTACAACAAATATTACATCCATAATTAGTAATAGCAAAAATATCAAATTAGCCCCAACATATACAAGAGTTTATATCCCAAAAATATCAAATTAACTAGCCCCAAAGATAAGAAGTTTGTACCCAAAAATATCAAATTAACTAGCCCCAAAGATAAGAACTTTGTACCCAAAAATATCAAATTAGCTAGTCGCAAATATACCCACCAACATAATACCAACAACTAAACAATATATCCTAACTTGCGTGAAACCATCATAACCCAATTTTCAACCTCATTTTCTTTTAAAATCATCCATGTTTCTCTATAGCTTGGTTTCTCACAAAATATTCCAAGAGCCATCTTGTGTAGTGGATTTTCCGCTTCCCCCCAAGTTCTTCCAACTTATCTTTTGCATTCTTTCACGGAAGGTCCACTATTCTTTTCAACAATGAGTTTTAAGGCCTTGGACATCTCTTCATCTAGGTTAGTGTTGTAGGTTTGTTTAGATGAATGCTTAGCTTTTTTCTTTGGTCTTTCTCCCTCAAAGCTAGGAGCGGAAGCATGAGATTGCATACCGGGAGTTGATGCATTGGGAGAAGGAATAGAAGTCCCTTGACCTTGGGTGCTAAAAGGAATGTCCTACCTCCAAGTCCAAAGGCATTTCTTTAGTCCTACATCTTCCACAACTAGGACCGCAACTATCAAGTCCCGTTGTCGCAGTTCCATCAAATAATGCAATACAAAGATCGGGGAAGATTAGAGGTGAGGTCTTCAATGTTTCTACCATTTTATTTTCACTGTATTCAAACAATAAGTTCAACATGTTATAATATATTTTAAGGACTATTACTAATTAACTTAAAATGTAAAAATATTAAAATGCACCTTTATCTCTTGTGTCCATTCCTCATCGTAAAGGTTGAACCTATTCGATTATTGGTCATATACATTTCATGTCTTACTTTTGAGTTTGCACCATGCACCATATTTTTTCATGCAAGTAGTCAAAATGATTCTTCATTTGTTTTTGATCCACAATCATGTTGTAGGTATCTTTTAGTATTTCTCCTACCTTTCTCCATGATTGTGGCTTGAGGCTTGCACCTTCCCTACCATTTTCCACAACCTCACGAATACATGCTTCTAAAAAAGTTTTCACTAGTGATTCATTCCTCCAACTCACTCTAATCCTTTTTGGTTTTTAAGTTTCACTGGTTTGTTCCATACCTAAAGTACATAGATTATAAAAGGTTTAAACAATAAAAAACAAACATTTAAATATGAATTTAACTTCTCCTAATTTTAGATTTTTATGCAAAATCTCTCTTTTAGGAATTTAATCGAACATAATGCGAGCGCCCATTTCAAGGACTGATTTCATAGCCAATTAGTTAAGTTTTCATCAATGTTTTCCTCCTCCTTATAGACCGCACAAATACATACTAGCTCCATATTTCTAATTCAAATTCCATAAGAACCAATTACATGTACAACCAAATCCAATATATATATATATACAATTATTTTATAACTAGTTAGTTTACTAACTTTACAAATTCTTCAAAGTTCCATATTTTCCTTGGTTCATACCCATAATTCAATTACCCAAGGTTTCATATGCCAAATCCAATCAAGCTAATTCATACATAAAGTGAATTCATATGTAATTTAGCAATTTACCAACTAAATAACATACTAACTTCATATAAACTAATAAAAACATACATAATTCAATGCATACCTTTTTATTAGCTTGATTCTAGTCTCCATAAGTAAAGCCAAAAAAATAGAGAGCAGGTACTTCTTTATATATTGTACAATACAACTAAACAACTGTTTTTATACATACCCCAATTTTTTTTTATAAAAAAAAGTCTTTATCCACAAAATTTCTATTTCGTCGTCGCCAAAGAGTTACTTCACGAAGCAGGTACATTGAATCCAAGGTAACAAACACCAACATGACTAGTTCCACCAGGTGCGTATAGATTCCAAGTACACCAAGACTAGTTCCACCGGGTGTATTGACTACAAGTACAAAAACTAAATAGAAACTCCTCAATTGATTATACATAGCTATTTACCTTGCTTTCATTTAATTACTCCTAACGTAAATCAAAAGGGCAAAAAAATCGGATGAACTCAAATGCAAAGTTAAAATCGTGGTGGGAATTGATAATAAACGAAACAATAGATGAAGAAGGAGAGAAGATTACCAAATGAAAGAAGACAAAAGGAGCAAAGCAGTAGCAAGGAGAAGAAAAAGCAAGGCAAGTGATGAGAGAAGAGAAGAAGAAAAGAACGATCTAGGTTTGATTTGGGATAAAAGGTTATTATTGTCCCGAATTTTTTTTTCTCGCTCAGATGTTCCTCTGAATGCTATAGATTTATTTTTATGTCTAACCGATTAAGAGCCATTAAGAGGTAAAAAAATTTTTGCCAAATAAGATTTGCCTCTGATCGAATCAGAGGCAAATCCATTAAGAGCCAATAAGAGGCAATCAAACACTCCATCCAATATATGGAGTAACATTTTAGAATTTTACACGATAATTAAGAAAATGATTATATAATATTAAATATAATATTAATTGTCTATAATATTTTTTATCATATATTTATATCACATTTTTTCATGAGGGTAATTTTGAAGAAATTGTGGCTAATTTTCTTAAATTATATAAAACGTCGAATAATTTGAAAAAAATAAAATCATCTCATATATTATAGAACAGATGGAGTATTTGTTTGACACATTCTTTTTAATGTTTAAAATTGCACTCCATCTGTCCACAAAAAGATAACAAAGATATAATTATTTTTATCCTCAAAAGATTGGTCATAAGTACATAAAGTGGGTCCATTAGTATATATATATATATATATATATATATATATATATATATATAAACATCATTCATATATGTTATTTTGTAGGGCACTAAGAATAAATTTAAAATATGTATATTTTCTTTTCTCTACTTTACTTTTTAAATTTATGTACAAAATATACTTTGAACATCCTTTAAAGGACATAGGTAGTAGTAATTTTTTCAGTTTAGTCCTCCTGTCATCCTTAAAATGATGTCTAAAGTAAAATTTTCACACAAATTATGAAAAAAAAGAGAAGAAAGAGTATAAAATAAGTACTAATTTTGTCAATTGTAGTTTCCATGTAAGTACACTAATAGATCTATCTTATTTAAACTTAGTGGACCTCACTTTTGGTAAACTAGTTTTTAGATATATTTTATGTCTAACTTGTATACTTTTAGACATTCTTTTGTGGATAAAATTTTTATACTTAAAAACATCTTATGGAAGACAGGGAGAGTACATAAAAAATATGATGAAAAAATTATATGTAAATTGACATTTTTGTAGTTATTTTAAGGCTTAAATATGAATTAGTACTCTTAACTATAGGTCATATTCCACTTCAGTGATCTATCTTTCAATTTTGTCAATTAGATGATTAAACTATTAATTTTTTCCAATTGCAACAAATTGAACATGCCACGTCAGAAATTGCTGACGTGGCAACTTGTGTGGGGCCTTAAGAAGCTGGTGTGGCAAAAAAATTAGTTTTTTAATCATGAAATAAACAAATCTTATTTTATATAGGGTAAAATGGTCAAACAACAAATTAACATAACAAATTAATACAAAACCAAACATCTCCAATCTCCTTTCCTCCTACCCAGATCTCTCCGACTTCGCCAACCTCCTTCTCTCCACCGTCGTCGCCGCCGATCTCGCTCAACGCTCCTCCCTCGCCCTCCTCGCTGTCCCCAACTCCTTCCTCCGCTCCGACACCTCCTCCTTATCCCCCAACATCGCTGATGTCCTCCGCTACCATGTCCTCCTCCAACGCCACTATTCTATCTCTCATCAAATCCATCCCCTTCAATATCACCATCTACTCCGTTAATTCCCTCCTTATCCCCATCGGGTCGCTCGAGTCGATAGTGAATCCGGTTCAGTCGACTCTAGCCACAGAAGATATGGGAGCCGAAAGCTTTACATTAAATATTTCTCCAGTGAATGGGTCGGTGGTCAAAAGCCGCTGGCCATTTTTGGGGTGTCCAAAGTTTTGTTGCCTAGGGAGATTTTTGGAAATAACAACCAAATTAGCAACAAGGGTGTAATGGGTGGTGATCAAATATTTGGGAATTTTCGTCTCCCTAGAGACAGCGCCGTATGGACCCTCGAGTCAATTATCCTGCATGTGGGTGTTTCAAAGAGAAATAAGATCGGAGGCCACCGGAGATAGAGGCATAGAGAGATCCATTGTAGGTATTTGTTATACAGTATTATTGTATGTGTATGTATTGGTATAACATTGAAGTATTTCATCATTATAATTGTTAAAATTCTTTTTTATATATATATACAGATTGTTGAATTTTGTTACAAAAAGTAGCCATATTTATTTTTTAGAATTTACTCAATGAAAGCCATATTTATTTTGGTTTGTTTTGTATTAATTTGTTATGTTAATTTGTTTTTTGACCATTTTACCCCATATAAAATAAGATTTGTTTATTTCATGATTAAAAAACTATTTTTTTGTCAAGCCAGCTTCCTAAGGCCCCACACAAGTTTCCACGTCAGCAATTTCTGACGTGGCATGTTCAATTTGTTACAATTAGAAAAAATTAATAGTTTAATCATCTAATTGACAAAATTGAAAGGTGGACCACCGAAGTGAAATATGGCCTATAGTTTAGGGTACTAA
The DNA here is from genome assembly GCA_020205605.1 of Panax ginseng. Taxonomy (NCBI): domain Eukaryota; kingdom Viridiplantae; phylum Streptophyta; class Magnoliopsida; order Apiales; family Araliaceae; genus Panax; species Panax ginseng. The sequence goes on from CM035140.1 coordinate 31,923,026, forward strand.
TTCATATTTAAGCCTTATTTTAACAATACTTATTATTCTAATAATTTTATTTTTTTAACCGCTAAAGTTTATTCTTATTAAAAAAAAATTTGATTAAACAGTTCAAAAGAATAAAATTGTAATCTATTACTCTCTCCGTCCCATAGTTATAGGCTGATTTTCTATTTTGAGATGTCCCAATATATAGGCTACTTACTATTTATAAAATTTAGTTAGTTCATTGTTTTACTTTTATGCCCTTATAATAAATTTTCAACCATTACTCTTTTTTTGAAGAAACAACATTTAATGTCATTATTTTTATCACCACATTTAATGTTGTTGTATTCTCTTTGGTTAAAGTTTATGGATTTTAATTGTCAGTACTCGTCAATCAATGAAGTTGAGAGTTTCAGTGTGATAAGTAAGGAATAATTAACTTATTAATTAATTCCATATTAAGGGGTATATGTGAAAAATTTATGTTAAAAATTGCCACTTAACTGATTTTCTTAAACTATGTGCCAAAAGAAATCAACCTATAACTATGGGACGGAGGGAGTACAAAAGTAGAAAGGATTACAATAAAAGATTGAAATATTATTCTTTTCAAACAAAATAAGTGATAATCAGAAACATGGACATCATATAATCTGACGCTCCCAAAATAAGTCTACACAACTCGTTCTGAATCGTCAAATACATGGTACAGAATCCAAATACAAATATCCTATTTATAATTATTAACTGTCGTGTAAAATACGACAAAATATAAGTTGTGAGTTTCGATACAAATATTGTCTCGTAAACAATATCCAAACTCAAATAAAGTTCTCATTATAATTATTGTCACACTATTTTATTGTGTAGTGAGGACTACTATAGTAACCATCTTAGATCATCACTCTATTCCCCAATTAGTACCAGCTATATTCTCATTTCTTGAAGAAAATAATGAAAGAAAATGGTGAGCTCAACTAACCCAGTAAAGAATATTATGACTAAGATAATGTAGAATAAATTATCTTTAGTTCTCAACAGGAAAAAAATCGGATAGAATACACTAGACAACAAGTTTTAGATCAACAATATAAGAGTCAAGTAGAGCATGATGTCTACTATCTTCTATGATTTAAAAGTTCATCGTTAATATTTTATCCCTGTAACACCAATCAATAATTATTTTCACTCAACGAAATATCTATGTACTACGGGCCAAAGATAATCGTTTGTATCACCAGTAGTCATGATCATACCAAACACATGTCCCTCTATGCACTACGGGCCAAAGAGGACTTTCACCACACCTTTATCTGTAACATTAAATGTCATGATTATACCAATACCTAATTCCTAGTAAGTGAGATCAAAGATAAATATTAGAGATTTATAATTTAATTTATTCAGAGTTCAAAAATATCTAAATTGTTAACATGATCACCAATTGTGGAGTAAAATTAAAAAATGATATTTAAGATTATATTTCAAAAATAATTTAGACAAAGAAAAAACTAATTTCATCGTGAATAGTACTCTGGCATGAATAGTACCCTGAATAAAGAGTACTCCGGTATGAATAGTATCTGGATGAATAGTACTCCGAAATGAAAAGATTAAAATTTAATAAAAAAGTTCAGACCAATATTCTAGTGAAATAATATTAGATGAAGTATAAACTATTAAGGATATTTGTAAGACCCCAATTTTTATTAATAAAAATGAATTTTCTATAAATATCATTTTTGAATATTATGGTGTGGATTTAATATAATGTTATAGTTGTGGGTAATATTTATAAATTTTGTAAAGTATGCAAGTTGTTATATAATATTCGATTGGTCGGGGAATATTCGTTTTAACAGGGAATATTCGTACGACGACACAATCATTGGTGGACCCCACAATGGAATTATTGTCGGAATAAGAAAACGACATAAATATATTTTTATAAAAATAACGGCGGAAGTTTTACCGTTAACTGTTGAAATAACGAGGTGTTAAAAGTACAAGAATACGATGTGGGTCGCATAGTAGCACACCAGATTGATTATTGATGTTTACGAGAAGTCACTTTCGGTTATACTCAATTATTGCTACGATGAATCACGCATAATATCTCTCATATTATTGATTCAATTATTGTCACAGTATCATCTGCATAATATTTTATATTATTAAATCAATAATTGAGATGACAAAGTTATTCATATTATTATTTGCAATATTGACAATGTCTAGAAGTTCTGTCAAGGAGAGGTTTGGTCACCTAATTGCGCGCCAATAGTGAGAAATCCATATTGGAAAGCCTCATCTTTCTTGGGAACAACCTGGTTGTTAATATTGCGAGTTATAAAATTAATGATAAATGTTGTTAAAAATATTGAGGTGATTTTTGTGAAATATTTGTTGTAAATTGGCTTATTATTTTGACCCCCCCAATTACCCATTTTTCAAAATAATTGGTAGAAAGTTATCTTAATTTTATTTTATTACTTATATATATATATATATATATATATATATATATAGTAATAGTGGGTGTGTGCAGTAATGTGTGTGATTGTTTGTGTACGTGTGGGAGAAGGAAAGCGTGGTTGGTGGCTTAAAAATTGGGTGGTGAAAAAATTGGATGGTGTGTAATGCTTGATGATGTAGTATTATATATATATATATATATATATATATATAGCATGTGAAGATTGACTAATGTGGGGGGGGGGGGGGGGAGAAATTTGAAGAATTTTCTTTGGTTCACGGAGGCTTATATATATATATATTATAATAAGTTTTGTTTTATTTGATTATAAATAAAATATATTATATTTTATTTAAAGTTTTCGTTTTATTAGAATATTTTATTGCATAGTGATGCATAATAAAATCAGAAAATCAAACGTTTTGGCCGAAGAATTGCGCCCGTGAACTTTTCTACTGTGCGTCTGTGATTTTTCCTAAATAGTATCCTTTCCATTCTCCTATAAATAGGATGCTTAGTTAAAATTGAAAATCACACCAGAATCAGAGAATTCTTCTTCTATAATATTGAGCGTATTTCTATAGAGTTTAAGAAAGCTTTGAGCGTAGAAAATAGTGCAAGTTTTCTTCAAAAATATCCCCGTTGTACCAGTTGGAATATTCTTCTTTTCAAGGTAAGGGATATTATTTTTGTTCAGTATTCGTATAAAATAATATTTTCTTCCATACTCTGTAGTATGTAAGTAATATTATTTCGTTTCAGATTTTGAATTCTACACTCATTTTGTTAAAGTTTTGGATTCTATACTGTAGGAATTTCGGCATAAAAATGCAGCGGAAAATATAAATTATAAAGCCAAATTCGAAACCCTAAAATAGGATCCATGCGAAAACAGACATTAATTCAGTGTTTAAGAGATTATACCGATTATGAAAGGCTTTGATGCGGTCGAATCTCCAACACAAATCCAAATGAACTGCGTCTCTACGGTATCCACATGAACGCCCAGCGAATCGTCGTATGATTTGCAAAAAAAGGGTGCTGCAGTACTAGCCACCAAAGGAATGGATTTTCGAAATTTCTCTCTAGTCTCTCTCTAAGAGCGGCTAGGGTTTTTTTGGTTATGCTTCGTTAACCCTAAAATGACTGCTACATATCATATATATAGCGATTTAAAAGGGATTAATCAAAACCCTTTTAAAATCCGAATTTATTTATATATATCTTAATTAAGTCTTACTTAATTAATATATCTATATATAAATTATCCTATTAATTTAAATTCGTAATTTAAATACTATCAATCATATTGATATATTTAAATCTTTATAATTTAAATTAATTCCCTTTTTAATTACGTTCTATATGTGTGACCCTATATATTATTATTACGTTGACAATAATTTTAAAATCATATTATAAAATTATAAATAGTGGGCGACATCTAGTAATGCATCACTGCTACCCAAGTAATAATAAAATCGATGATTCGATACAACCTTTTCGTGACCAATGTTTTAATGTAATTTAATCCTTTTAACCTTGACATCCTCGATTAAACTCGAGTCATGGAATATGTCATACTCTTCATAATTTAATCTGAGTTTTCTTGATCAATGAGTAGACTATATAAAACAAATCACTATTTGAGCATGGCCATGCATTTCATAGTCCTACTCAATCAAGAGGCCTATGGATATCACCCCTAATAAATAGGAGGGTTAAATTCCATATAGATCACCCATATTTCTCACACGATTCATGATGTACCAAATAATCACCTTTATAGTCCACCCTATTAAAGGTGACTTTTGATGATATCAAAGTACATAAATTCTCGTGTAGTAATATAGTGATTTCAGGTCGGAGGACCATTACATCATTGTCACTATGAGAATCACTAATGACACTTTGATGCTCCATATAGAATTTTCATGGTGGGTCTGTCTAGTACATCGGTCTCTAACACATACCTATGCATTGACTTAATATCTCATATATTTATGACTAATGAGATTTGGTTATCAGTCAATCCATATATTAGTCTCAATGCATCATTGGTGTCCTATCAACAATGATACTCGACTAGGAACATTTAAGAGCAATGATACTAATTATAATTATATAATCTCATGTTCAAGTCATATACTTGAAACTATATAATTTGTATCACTATTCTAAGGAATTTTATTATGTTAACATTTATATAACGCAGTAAATAAAACCATAATAAAATCATTCATTTATTCAATCAAATATAATATCAAAATGTTAAGCAATTATATCAAATAATTGGCCTCTAAGGCATAAACTCTAACATATACTCCATGAAATTACAGTAAAGCCTCCATTTAGGAATAGACTTGGGACCAAACTATTTGTATTCTAATTGAGAGGTTATTACTAAATAGAGGTATTGGTACAAAATATTTTTCCAACACCCAAAAATATCTACTTAAAAAAAATATCAATAAGAACTCCCTAATAATTATTATTCAAAAACTATTTATGCAAAGTTAAAGAAAACAAAAATTAATTAGATTTTCAAACTAGGAAAATGTAGTCTTTTATAGGAAAATGTGGTCTTTTATGGGAAATATTAGTCTTTTATAAGAAATGTAGCCTTTTATAGGAAAATATAGTCTTTTATAGGAAAATATAGTTCTTTATAGGAAATATAGTCTTTTAAAATTAATATTGTCTCTCTCTCTCTCATATATATATATATATGAAATTATTACTATATAGAGGTATAGTTTCTTAATACGGGACTTAAAAAGTATATAACATATTACAATTTAGAGGTTATTCCTATTTAAAATTGGCCCAAATTGGGACCAATTTTTTTTATAATATTGTAGAGGTTATTCTTATATAGAGTATTCCTAAATAGGGGTTTTACTGTAGTAGAATATCCTTGATATTTGCGCTTCATCCAGTATATTTTCATGGAAATATTATGTTAGTTCCTATTTGGCATAATAGTTATCTAGAAGGGGGGGTTGAATAGATATTTTAAAAAATCTTTTCGTTTTAAACTTGTTCTTTGATGATGATTAAAACTTAGTGGAAATGATGTTTGTTTTAATCTTCTTTACAAAGCAGTGGAGTTATGAGAGTGAGACAGTTATAGCAGTTATGACAGATATAGCAGTTATAGTGATGAACGTAAAAGACGTAGTCGTTTTAAGTGGTTCAGAGCACTTAAAGCTCCTAGTCCACTCTTCTACTCAACGAGTAGGATATCCACTAAGGATGACTTTTACAACTTCGAATCACATAGATTCCTTCAGACCCGATAGCCAGAACTTCTTAGTTCACTCTTGAACTCTTCAAGTCCAGCAGACTTGGCTCTCTTACAGTTCACTTAGAACTCTTCAAGTCCAGCAGACTTGATACTCTTTTTCAGTTGATTAATAGATGTTGAGTCTTGATGGTTGCTACTCAGTTGCTGTTTAAGCACTTGTTTGAAAGAACTGAGTAGCTGAGCAAGCTTTGCTAATTCTCAGATCGTAGAGTTGAGCTTGAGAGTTGTTCACGTTGTTTTTTCAATGCTTGCCTGTGCATTCTCATCTGCTTGATTTGTATATATGTGATCTTGAAAACTATTTGTTGGATCCATCCGTTGAGGCATTAAATGCGTTTGACCTTTCTGATCTTTGATGGAGACATTTCCGCACATCTTCAAAGCGCATTCGCCCATCGACACCGCAGATCGCTTTCACCTAACACCTAAAAAGGTGTTTTCCCCCTTACCAATGGTACTTTCCTTAGCTTCTTCAATACGCCTCTTTGTTGCATACTAAGGATATTTTCTTGTGACTTTGGGACTGGTGAGTACTGCAGCGTTTAGAATCCATTCCTCTTATGTTAGAATCTATCTTCCATATAAATCATGAGGCTCGACGTTCTCTTACACAAGACAGATGCTCTACGATTCAGATCGTGGTTACTTGTCGCCTTGGTGCCTGGTCTGATGTTATCAACCGAGAGCACTACGATTTCTCTGAAGTCCTTGCACACTACGATCTTTGCTTGCTTGAGTTGTAAACTCTACGTTTCTGAGAGCACTCTACGATCGTTGACTTGTAAACTCTACGTTTCCTTCAGCACACTACGATCGCAGATTTGGATCGACAAACGTTGGGACCACTCTACGTTTTCCGAAGAGGCCCTTCAAGGCAGGCATACTACGATCTTTGAAGCTCTACGTTTCTGCCTTGATTTCTGCAATGTTGATCAGATTTATACACTCTGATTTCTTCGAAGACTATCTATTACATCTCAAGATCAACCTAACAGCTTTGATCTTTCTATCTATACATTCTTAAGAAGAATGATACACGTTAAGAGCTTAGATCAACCTAAAAAATTTTATCTTATCACTAAGTCCTTGTACATATCTTACTTGAAGGACTTTACAAATAATCATGAGCATATACATTAAAACATCAAATCATAATATGCATTCTCCCAACATATTATTCTGAGCATTCTTGATAAGTTTTAACTTTTAATGCCGGAGTACTATTCACGGGGTACTATTCACTCGGTTACTATTCACCTGGGGTATTATTCATGACAAAAATTAATTTCTTTTCGATCCAAATCATTTTTGATACAATATTATTCTTTAATTTTACTCCACAAAGTTAAAGATCATGTTGACAATTTGGACATTATTGAATTCTGGATAAATTAAATTATAAATCTTTAAAAATTTATCCTTTGATTTCTTTTAATTGAATTTTTATATCATTGTCATCATCCTCATGCTTATATTATGTTGAAAGTCATATGTGACCGTAGTGCATAGATGGACTTGGTATGATTATGACCAGGGATTATTCAGTATAATCATGACCGTAATGTTACAAATGATGTGGTAAAAGTCCTCATTGGCCCGTAGTGCATTGATGGACAGTTGTTGGCATGATCATGACCATTGATAAAACACGAATATCCTTGGCCCGTAGTGCATGGATAATTTGTGGTCGTGATACTAATGAATATCCTTGGTCGTAGTGCAGGGATGATTCGATGATGTGAATTATTTATTAAGCTGAGTCTTAGCGATAAAAGTGGTGAAAAACCTTTTAAATCATAAAAGATAGTAGATTTTATACTCTACTTGACTCTTCTAATAAATTGCTTGTTCCGCTGCAGTTAAACTTGATGTTTATTGTATTTTATCAGTTTAACACTGTTGAAGGCTAACGATAATTTATTCTGTATTATCTTAGTCATAATATTTTTACTGGGCTAGTTGAGCTCACCCTTTGCTTTCATTGTTCTATTCAGGAAATGAGAATATAGCTGGGACTAGTCGAGAAACTGAGTGACGGTCCAGATGTTTGCATTAGTAGTCCTCACTATTCTGTGAAATAGTGTGATAATAAATGTATTGAGGACTTATTTTGAGTTTGAACGCTGTCTAGAAGACAATATTTATATTAAAACTCACAGCTAATGTTGTATATTTAAGTTTGTATTTGTATTCTGTACCATGTATTTGGCGACTCAGAATGGGTGATGTATACCTATTTTGGGGGCGTCACAGTTAGTATCAAATCTTAGGGATATGATTCCTGGCTGAGATGTGAGACAAGACCTAGGAGGGGAGAGACGGAAAATTCCTTCGCTAGTATGACCAACCTAAATTTATTTGTTATTTAATTGGTCGGTCAGAATATAGGGATACTATGTGGGTGTCAATTAAGCCTTGTTTTGTGACAGTATTTGAAAATGACCGTGTAGAACAATATGACCGTGTCGCAGTACGAAGCTAAGTTTATCGAGTTGTCCCGATTTGCGTCCCACTTAGTTGATAATGAGGGGAGAATGATGTGAATATTTCTAATAGGTTTGAAACCCGAGATACGTCAATATCTAATTTCTCATAAACTATGTTTGTATTCAGATGTTGTAAATAGGGCTCAATTATTGGAACGCTCTAACGATCGAGAAATTTATAATTTAATTTAAATATTTATTGAATTAAATAAATATTTTAAATAATTTATTTATTAAGGAAATAGATAATTGATGAATTATGGTGAATTAATTTGATAACTAAATTAATTAGTGTTAATTTGAATAATGATAATTTTATCTAATGGATTTAATTTAAGGAAGTAATTAAATTAAATCAATTGTTTAATATTTAAGAAAATAATTAAATTAAATGAATTGTTTAATTTAAGGAAATAAATAAATTAAATATAGAGATGTGTCTAATTTATTAATTAAATTAGATATATAATTATTTATTAATGATAATAAGATTTTTATTATTAGTATTATAAGTTATTTAAATTAACTAAACTAAGTTATTTAAATTAAACAACTAAAAGTGTGACATAAAACTATATAATATAAATGTTATTAAAATAATTTAGTTGGGAGAGTTTTTACAGTTACCAAACAGTCCTTGTGGCCTTTGACTTATTTGGTGATCTTTGTTGGTTTTATGGCGAAAAAAAGAACGTGGATTTCGGTTTATGTTCATGAGATGTTATACCTAAGGCTAGCGTCTAGTTTTTCTTATTTCACGTATTTTGGCTAAGGAGAATAACAGAGGTTTAGAGAGAAAATACAGAGAAAAGCTAAGAGAGAAGGGAGAGAGTTCTTGAGTTTTCTAAGGAGAATTCAGTGGTGATAACAAGGGTTTCAAGTAAATTGGAGGTATATTATCCAAACCTTAGTATTATATATATATATATATATATATATATTTATATACATATATGAGTTACGACATAATTTTCTATTCTCTGTGAAGTCAATTTTGTTGAATTGTTGCTAGACAATTGAATTGTGATGATTATATGTGTTGGTTGTGTTTAAGTTTATATGTAAACATGAATTCGTATGCTAATTACAGTTTTAAAAAAGAAGAAATGTATGACAGTGTATATTTTCCATATGGCTTGTGAGTAGTACCAATTCTAGTGGCCAATTCATATGCTAATCTATAAATTGAGTCTTGATTATGCTAGTCTATTAAGAAACGGGCATAACGTAATTTGAATTAAGTGTTTTGGCCAAGTTTTGAGATGTCAGTGATGATTTCTATGAAAGAAGTTCAAAAATGGAGTTTTATATGAAAATATGGAATTTTGAGAAATTAAACTAGTTTTAGTTGCTGATAAATTGTGTTAATCGATTGTAAATGTTAGCAATCATGTTTGTAATAGTCTGTACCAATTATAGAAGTTAATTTCACTGTTTGGTGCATGAAATTCGTGTTAGTTGGGCTAAAAGCGGCATCGCTCACTCGCTGCCTCAAGGCTGCTGTCATTCAAGAACAACATGCTACCGGGTCCAGAAGTCTTAGTGTAAGCAGTTATTGCACATGTGACTGAATCGAGACATCGAGGCCCCGCTTGTTTGCAGGACAGGCATATCGGACTTGTGTTAGTTTAGTGTGTATGTTAATGATGTTAAAACATGTTATAAACTATAATAACAGATGTTAATGTGTTGAAATGCAAAGTACAAATATTTAAAATAATTGTTTAAATAAGTTATAAAATGAAACCAATTGAGATGTTTTCGAAAGATAGAGTTGAACGACTAAGTTATGTTGATCAATGTGTAATTTTCAGAAGTGTTAAGTATGTCAACTTAAATGGTTAGGTGCTAGGTAGGGTTATGACCTAAATGATGGTTTAAACCCTAAAGCTAATATTCATACAATTAATTGTTGTTGCGATTTTGATGATATGTGTAGGGTAATTGGAGATTATTTCATTTGTGTAGCTTACAATCAAGGCAAGTTTTCTAACTCTACCTTGTTATTATTGAGCAAGTTCTTAAATCTTAAACTCTTTACATTGAGCAAAGTTTCTAACTTCTTTCTTTTCGTATTGAATGCAAGTTCCAATTCCTAAATTATTATTGTGCAAGTTCCTAACATTCTTTATGAAGATGAGCAAGTTTTAAACCTATCTCAGATATGTTTGTTCAAGCTTATGTAACCTAATTCATTACATTAAGCGAGATTTAGATTCCTAATTATTATTCAAAGCTTATATTGTTCTAATACATTGATTCAAAGAAGATTGTTTTAACTCTTCTATAGCACCCTGCATGTATACCATGTTTACTCAATTATATATTATTGTTATTCAACCTTTAATTTTGATAACCTTGTTCAAAGCTTTATCGTTGTATTAAATCTTCAAGTAGTAAGCAAACCTTTATTGATTGAATTAATCTATATTCGAATAGTGTTCTAAAATTCTAGAAAACAATGATAAGCTAGTTCCAAACTAAACTTTCTTTAGTGTGAAAATTCTAAATCCAAATCGAGATTTAACAACCCCTAACATAGGGGATTTTGTGCGTGTAACGTTTAGATGTTTGTGCACAATATATGGTACAAAGGTCGATCCCCCCAGAGTACATTAAGAAGAGTCTGCATGATCTAATATTCATTGAGGTTAAGTAATAATACCTAAACACTAGTGGACATAGTTCGTGGTCATAAGACCCTCGAGATAATTAAAGTTCGAACTTGTTTTTATTTTGATTAAGTAGAACAAGTTCTTTATCATTCAAGATTCGTTGTTCACTCTCATGTTGTTATTATACTATCTTTATGTCGTTGAGCAATTGTTTGCTCACTCTTGCAATTAAACAATGCAAATTTAAAGTTGAAAGAGGTGATGATCCATCTACTTAGCAAAGGAAAGGGCAAGATGTCTAAGTGATGAAGAATTGTTTAAAGTTTATTTAAATGCTTGAAGTTTTAAGATTTGTTTTATTTTACAAAGTATTCCGCAAACTGATGTAATAATTTAAAGGTTAGATTACTTGGGATTTGTTTTGAGATTATGATGTAATCCTTTAATGGGAGAGATTATTGTTTAAGTTATTTAAATTATGTCTTTATACTTTGAATATGGGTAGTTAGATATAATAGTTTTTGATAAGTGAGCACCAAATTCGGTTGGAAATGAAGTACCCGGATTTGGGGTTGTCAAGCCCGATAACGAGTCAACCCAACCAAGAGAAAGCCGGCGACAAAATGATAATACCAGTGGTAAGCAGTCATCGAAGCGGTGACAACAAGCGTGGAGGGAATCAACATGCAAGAAATGGTAACCACTTCGGTGGTAATCATGTTCAAGACAATAAAAGTGGACATTTCAAGAAGAGGAGATTCCACAATGATGGAAAGACGTCAGCACCAGCACCCGTTGTTAAGGAAGGAGAACGACCACCTATCATATGTTTCAAATGCGGAGGGGAGGGACACATCAGTCCAAACTGTGCACAGCAGTCCAAAACATGTTATAATTGTGGAAGAGAATGTCACCTAGCTCGATTTTGTCTCACAGCTCATGTTGTATATTTAAGTTTGTATTTATATTCTGTACCATGTATTTGACGACTCAGAATGGGTGATGTATACCTATTTTGGGGGCATCACAATATTCTACCAATTTTAGGGGTTATAAAAGCAACACTTGTCAAAGTAAATGTAGATTTAGGAATATGAAATGAAATAATATCACTTACATACTATAGAGTATGGAAGAAAATAATATTACTTACGAATATCGAATGAAGATAATATCTCTTATCTTAGTAGGAGACCAGATATGACTGATCGGAGATATTCTTGAGAAAATCTTGCATTATTAGCTACACTTAAAGTATTCTTATACTAGAAAGAAATACACACAATATAATAGAATAAAATTTCTCTGATTCTGATGTGATTTTCATTTTTTAACTAAACAACCTATTTATAGGAGAATGTCAGTGCACTATTTAATCACGGATGAACAGTCGAATTTCGAATGAATTCACGGGAGAAAATCTGATTTTTACTATTTATCACTGTGCAATAAAATATTATAATAAAATAAAAACTTTATATATATTATAATATATTCTAATAAAACAAATAACTTTATATATATTATAAAAAATTTCTGTTTTATATAAAAAGTTTTCTATTTTATTACTATTATAACAATAATAAAATAAAACTGAGATAACTTTCTACCGACGGTTTGACAAATTGGTACATGGCGGTCCATGGAATAATAAGTCAAACTTATGACAAACGTTTTATGACAAATCCCTCTATTTATATCAAAAACTGAATAAATAACTCCCACAAATCACTTATCTTCAATCAACTCATTTTTAATCTTTCAATACTTATTCATCATTAATATTATAACTCACAATATTGACAACGAGATCGTTCACAAGAAAGAGGGGGCTTTCTGATAAGGATTTCTCTTTATTGGCGCGTATTTAAATAACCTAACCCCTTTCTTCAACAAAATTTTTTAGACATTGTCAATAATGCAAATAATAATATGAATAACTATTTTGTGTCAATTATTGATTTAATAATATAAAATATTGTGCAGATGATACTGTGACAATAATTGAATCAATAATATGGGATACTATGCTGCAACTATTGTGACAATTATTGAATGAAACCGAGTGACTTCTTACGTAAGTATCAATAATCAGAGATATTGCTCAATACCGTGTGCTATTGTGCAATATCGTGTACCATTGTGGAACAACGCATATTACTGTACTCTTATCACCGAGTATTGCAATAATTTAACGGAAAAAGTCTTGCTGACAGTTATTCTATTGCGGGGTCCACCAATGATTGCGCCGTCGTACGAATATTCTCTGACAAAAAGTATATTCTTCCGACCAAACGAATATTTTATAACAACTTGCTTATTTTATAAAATTTGCACATATCACCCATTATTATAGCATTATATCAAATCAACACCTTACTATTCAAAATAATATTTAGAGAAAATTAAATCTTTATTCATAAAAAGTTGGGGTCTTACATATAAACTCCTAAAATATATTAGTGGATCACTATTTTCATATAAATTTTTGATATTTTCACACGGTACCCTCTCACATGAAGGTGAGACCCATTTTCTTCTCATGTGAAAGATGATTATATGTGGAAATATCAGTTTCCTATATTTATATCCCAAAAATATTTATAGAACATGAAGATCTAGTTTGTTATTCAACACGAGCGATAAAAGAACAAGCCGTCATGATAATGTCTTATTCAAATCCAAACATCTTCAACTATTCATGTACTGAAAAAGGTCTCACAAGCGGAAAAAATCTCTCTCAAACAAAATCTCCCAAATAATGTTAAATGAAATCTCCTCACAAAAGAGAAAGAAATCAATAACTTACTTCCCATTAATTATGTCTATAAAACTTATTTATTATAATTCTTTTGAGAATGATGTAAAAATTGTAACTTATTTGAGAAAATATTTATAGCCTTTTTGTTTTAGATTTATTTTGCCTAGTTGTGAAACTAATCCCCTTTTCAAAATTAAAGATATTATTTAATTATTTAAAATTAATTTATAAAATTTTAAATTGAAATAAATTTTGGAACTGAAAAAAATTGTAATTGTTAATATACTTTTTATTATTTTTCAATAATTATCATTTATATTGAAATCAAATAATTCGTATGGTTGTTGAATTTCAGAATTTATTAAGTTGACTTCAAAAAAATTAAAATAATTTATAAATTTAGAACAAAATGAGTATTATGCATTTATGCTAACATGGAAAAGAAAATTGATATACCATGATTTTCCCAATGAATAACACTTGATTTTGTGGGTCCAGTCTGATCATGTAATTCGATGGTGGGGGTTGACTGCTGAGGTTAGGTTTGTCATTTAAAATGAAAATTCAAGTTTTCCGCTTCCGATTTTCATCATCCAAAGGCCGAACTGTACAACACAATCCTCGAGAATCAAGCTTCCAATTCCGCCTTCAGACGGGACCCAATCAGTTAGTATATCAATAATTTTATCAACAATATTACTACAGTAATTCTGGGGCGACATGGGTTTAGTGACATTTTTTGTGATCGGGTGATGTGGCTCTGCCACATCACTATGAGAGAGGAAGAGAAATAAAAAAACAAATTACCCAAACTCAAACAAAGAAAACCCGGCCAAACTCTCTCTCTCCCTTTCACGCCTCTATCACTTTCACGCTTCTCTCATCGCCAACAATCAGCTTCTCTCGTGCACTACTTCCTCCTACAATGAGTGAGAATCAAAATCATCCTTTCAAGGTATCTTCTTCCCATTTCAGTATCCTCCTCCTTCTCCCATCGCTATTCTTTATACGCCTAAATTCTCAAAAACCCTAAAATTTGTGTTTTTGGTTGAAATTTTGTTTTGGGTGAAAACTCTAGGACTAAATCAATGATTCTCGCAATAACTCTTGACTAATTGTACAAGTAATTTGTGTTCAAGTGACTTCATTGGTAAAAAAGCCCATATTGTGGTATGGTTTTTCCTCGCTTCATCCATCTTTGTGATTGTGGTATAAAAAAGCCCTTATTGTGGTATACCAAGTTATCGCTGCTCCTTTTGGGTGACGGAATAAGTTGCCAACTACCATGTTTGCTTCAAGTTATTAACAAAATTTTACAATAAATAATAAGGGTCTATTACACCAAAAAAAAATACTAAAGAACAATGTTACCATGAAGTATATTATGGTAAAATTAAAATTCAATTCAATAGTCTTATTTGATAAATTCTAAATAATATTGAATATCTTTGGTTTGCTTTTATGTTTTCTGGTAAACTAATTTAATGTCTACACTTGTTTATATATCTATGGCATGTAATTAATATATTTTTATAAATTTACAGAAATGGCGTGTAGTGATGAGTTTAATTCAAGTATGAGAATGAATGATATTGAGGAATGTGTTATGGCGGATGATTTAGTAGAAAGTGAAGAAGCTGATGAAGTTATTAGAGATCCGGAAGTAGGAATGGAGTTTGGTTCCGTTGATTTATACATAGAATATTACACAAATTATGGTAACCAAAATAGATTTCCGGTGAAAATAAGATCAACGGAAAAAGGAGAAAATGGAGAGACTAAAGTTGTGGTTCTGCACGTGTGTTTCGGTCGGGATGTTCAATAAAGCAAGTCAAAGAATGCCTTCAACTTATGCCTGTTATTAAAAGCTGGGTTGCAATGCTAAGATTAGGGTTGCGATAGTCGAAGACGGGAAAAGTCTGATAAAGACTCTAACACTTGATCATAATCATCAGTTGAGCCCGGGAAAATCTAGATTTTATAAGAAAAATCGAATTATGAGCAAGTATGTGAAAAGGAGACTTGAACTTAACGATAGAGCTGGTATTAGACCAAATAAAAATTTTAGTTCTTTCTTGGTTGAAGCTGGTGGGCATGAGAATGTGTCCTTTTCACAGAAAGATTGTTACAATTATCTTGACAAAGTTAGGCAGTTAAGACTTGGTGATGGGGATGCTATGGCACTTCAAAACTACTTCCAAAAAATGCAAACTAATAATATTAATTTTTATTATTTGATGGATTTGGATGATGATGGGAGACTACAAAATGTCTTTTGGGCAGATGCAAGGAGTAGGGCAGCTTATGAGGAGTTTGGGGATGCCATTACCTTTGACACAACATACTTAACTAATAAGTATGACATGCCATTTGCCCCATTTGTTGGAGTTAATCATCACGGTCAGTCAATACTCTTAGGTTGTGGATTAATATCTCATGAGGATATTGAGTCATTTAGTTGGCTTTTTAAAACTTGGCTTGCGTGTATGAATGGTCGTGCTCCTACCGCAATAATCACTGACCAAGACAAAGCAATGAAGAAGGCAATTGAAATTGTGTTCCCCAATGCACGACATAGGTGGTGCTTGTGGCATATTATGAAGAAGTTGCCTGAGAAATTAAGTGGTTACAATCAATATGAATCTATCAAATATTCAATGCAAAAGGCAGTTTATGATTCATTGACTTGTAAAGAGTTTGAATAGGAGCGATGGGGTAGTTTCATTGAGAAATTTAACTTGAAAGACAATAATTGGTTGAGTGGGTTATACGATGAGAGAAGTCGTTGGGTGCTGACATTTTTAAAGAATACTTTTGAAATTTGGAATGTCCTCAACTCAAAGAAGTGAAAGTATGAATGCTTTTTTTGATGGTTATGTGAATTCAAGGACAACCTTAAAACAATTTGTTGAAGCGGTATGAGAATGCATTAAAGTAAGGTGCAAAAGAGAATGAGAATGATTTCAATTCTTTCGACCATTGGATTCCATTCCTTAATTGATTATCCATTTGAGAAACAATTTCAAGATACTTATACCACGACAAAATTCAAGGAATTTCAAGAAGAGGTAAAGGGAAGCTTTATTGTGCCATTGATTCAGTTAAATAAGAATGTGGTTTTGAGGTGTACGATGTTACACAAGATATGTTTGGAGGGACTCGAGAAGCCACTTTTAAAGTTTATTTTAAAGAAGATGAATGTACCATTAAGTGCAACTGTCAATTATTTGAGTTCAGGGGAATATTATGTAGACATGCCCTTACAGTGTTGCTGAAAAAACGAGTTCGAACCTTAGGATAAATTCATTCTTGAAGGTGGAGAAAAGAGCGTGAAGAGGTGTCATAAGAAGGTTAAGATAATATATTCTGACTGGACGTTGAATCCGAGAAAATGAACGTTTTGATAGGATGTGCAACTCTTTTTATGAAGCGGCAGACTTGGCGACAGATAATGAAGATAAGACAAAAGTTGTTATGCATTGGATTAAAAAGCTTGTTAATGTACTAAAAAAAATGATGGAACGTGTGGAAGTAATCAGTCGACTCCTTCCAGACAAGACACCCATGTGGGTAGTGGTTGTAAAGAAAGCAACAATATTCGTAGTCCTTTGTCGGTTCATCGTAAAGGTCGGCCCCGCTTTAAAAGGCTTCAATCTAAGATTGAGAAAGTTGTTAAAAGTATAAGAGTGAGGAAAGGGAAAGAGAAAGGGAAGGGAAAGGGAAAGAAAGAGAAAGAGAAAGAGAAAGGGAAAGACAAGGCTATTGAACATAACATGAATTTCACTAATTTGGTAAACTTTTTTCTTTAATTTTTTCAAATGTAAAAACTTATTTATTTAGATTAAATGCATGTCTTATTTTACTGCATTTTCTTTTGTGTAGAGTTCTCAAGATGACTATTTTGTTAGCATACTCAATAACCCATATCAAGTCGAACATCAAGTTGAACATGGTCCTGAAGACTACACGAGACATGGTGCAATAGATCTTAATTTACAGGTTTGTCACTAATTTATATGAATAAATCATATTCTTAGAGGTTTTAATTGATATGAATGATCATTATTTTAAATATTTTAGGCTGGAGACTTCTCCACCAACGCAAATCTGCAATCATCACATGTTAATGACTTTCCATTTGCCACAAATCATGATGTCTATTATGGAGGGGGTTTTCCCATTCATTTTCAGGTATAATGTCTTATTTTACTACTTTTTTTTCATTTTGTGGTGTCTTATTGGATGTTATTTGTTGTTAAAAATCATCATTTTATTTTTCTTGTTGCAGGATTATTATAATCCATATTGGAGGAGTGGTGAAGGATGTGATCCGAATAATAGGAGCAGATAAAAAAGAAGATTTGTTGGTTGTTTCAAGATTGATCTTCTTTTTATACATTTCCAGTGAACCGACTACAACTACCTGGAATTCAGTATTGGTTACATTGATGGATTCAATATGTTTATGTAAGATGAGAGTCCCAAGCCAAGTTCTTTTTTAGGCAGAAAACAACTAGTCTGCCTCTCTTTTTTACAAATATAAACAGTTTGCAATATCCAATGTTGTTGTGCATGTATAAGTGAATGAGAATGAGAATAGAGAACATATTTATGAACATTAATTTAAATCGACTTGATTTTATTTTTCTCTATGATGGTTGTTTATGAATATATTTATGAGGTTCTTGGTTGTCCAGAATATTTTGATTGAAAGCAAATTTAGATTGAAAGCAAATAGCAACTACTTCTTTTTCCTTTCTAAATTGAGTTTTGTATTTCAAGAAAAAAATATGTTTTGTATGTTTTGTATATTCAAGAAGAAAAAATATATGTTTTTGTATTTCAAGAAAAAAAAATATGTTTTTCCTTTCTAAATAGCAAATATGTTTTGTATGTTGTATCAACTTGTTTTTTTATTATTGTTCTCCTTGAGAAGGGTATGTTCTATTTGAACCAATAACTCTAACTAATTCTCTATGTAGGACTTTTAAGTCTTATGGGGAAGCCTTGGCTAAAAAGATGTACCATATAGTTATTATTGAAGCTAAGCTAAACATTCAATGCATTATTTGTACCTCATAAACAGTCATTTCTTTACGTAATTGATCCTCAACAGAGGCCACAGATTTGTCATTACTAACACCAATTACAATTTCAGTGAAACTCAATTACAATTTCTTTCACAACTTCTCCTCCATTACAACTTCCAACAAAAGACAACTAGTTTTTCATAATAACAAACAAACAGAGAATAAGTATTAAAAAAAATTAATTTCTTTAATAATTTCATTTCTTGTCTCATTTCAATAGTCACTCATGATTTTTCTTCATTTATAGCTTTGTACCATCTAATGATAGGCTTGAGTGTTGCACAATTGCACCCCTCTGGCTCTGTGGAAGACCTCATTTGGTACTGAGGCAGCTCCGTCTTGTTGCACTTACTTTTCTGGTAGAAGCAGTTTTCCTAATGCAAAATATATATTTTTTGAATAAATTGTCACTCGTGTAAATGCAGAATTGAAATGCACACCACAATAACGTGACATACTCGAAAAAATCTCACTTGACCATAGAAAATGAAGAAATAATTTTACGATGAAAGATGTTTGTATTATTACCACATACAACATGTCAACTCTATTATCATAGGATTGTAGGAATTAAAACCAATAAAAAGGGTAATAGTGTTTGAGTAGAAATAAGTTCATTCAACCTTGAATCATACTCCATAGACCCATTTGGGTTAGTTTCAATCAAGACAATGCAAGATGCAACACATCAAACTAAACCTAGCATGTCAGCCATACTTAAAAGTATTCAGCAAAAATCAAACTCCAACCATGACATGTTCTAAAACTGCCTATCAAGTTTTCTATATTTATGACAACCAGAAAATAATTTTACATGTGTACTTAACGAATAAAACAATCTGTCTAAGTAGGCAGCATTACTGGACACAATTTCCGTATTCTTGAGGGCCCATCTCGGTAAACAATCATACTATGTTTTAGTGATTACTAAAACTGTAAAACAGAGACTACTTTCAAGGAAAAACCACTAACAAAATAAAAATAAAAATTGAAGGTTTTTGGAGAATGAGGAAAAGATAGTTTTTACAAATAAAATCTAGCTTTTTACATAGTAATGTAGTTCAAGTAAGAGAGTAATGATTACTATAATTTACAACCACTGGATAAGGGTTTAGGTTGAATCAAGTCACTCTTTCTGAAAAATTCCGGAAAAGCATTCACTTAAATTGGGATGGGAGATAGGTCACTTTTTTCCCTCATTCAAAAATAATAAAGTTACTACTTACACATTCAAAAGTTGATTTGAATATCCCTAAACCTTTTAATTTATTATTTCTGCATAAATCTAAAGCTAGCAGACATACTTTCCTCAAGAGGTGCATCGTAAGTAAATGAACATGTATGGAACACAATCACAGTACAGATGAGCAAGGAAAAACCATACCATAATATGGGCTTTTTTTACCAATGAAGTCACTGAACACAAATTACTTGTACAATTAGTCAGTAGTTATTGCAGAATCATTGATTTAGTCTTAGAGTTTTCACCCAAAACAAAATTTCAACCAAAACACAAATTTTAGGGTTTTGAGAATTTAGGCGTATAAGGGAGTAACGGTGGGAGAAGGAGGAGGATACGAAATGGGAAGAAGATACCTTGAAAGCCGGATGATTTTGATTCTCACTCTGTTGTAGGAGGAAGCTGGTACGAGAGAAGCATGAAAGTGATAGAGGCGTGAAAGGGAAAGAGAGAGTTTGGCCGGGTTTTCTTTGTTTGGGTTTGGGTAATTTATTTTTTTATTTCTCTTCCTCTCTCATAGTGATGTGGCAGAGCCACATCACCCGGTCACAAAAAATGTCACTAAACCCATGTCGCCCCAGAATTACTGATATTACTATCACATAAAAAAAGATCACATAATATTCACATACACACACATGCATATCGTGAACCCCTGCCTGACATGTGGGACCCGCAGTATGCAGTATTTGAGCATTTTGTGACTCTTTTTTATATGATAATAGTATTATTTTTATTCTATTTAGGATGGTGATAAAGTATTAAGGGTTTTTAATTTTTGAGTAAAGTTCAAATCACCACCTGGGGTTTGGGGTCGTTTTCACTTAACCACCTGTAGTCAGTAAAGCTACATTTAAACTCCCGATTTTTTGAGTTGAAGTGAAAACGTTACCTTTTTTATCCAACTTAACCGTGCGTGTATATCAGACGCCAAAAGCACATGAGAAGGGACTGTAACTGTAAAAAAAGACTAGTAAATGTCTGAAATACCCCCTTCTTCTTCCTCTTGGCTTTTAAAAGACATTCTCAATCATTTTGTTCTACCCCATTTCAGCTCACGGCGAAATTGAAGGCTACTAGCAAACCAAATTCACAACTAAGGTATATATCAACTTATTTCTCCTCTGGCCTTAATTGCATCATCAAAGCCCACAGATCCAATTCCAACAATTTGGCCAGAGCAATTCCACTTCATATTATTCATGAATGACAGTGGAAGTCTCCAAATGCTTGACTTATGGTACGACTAGCCAAAACAAGCAGAACTTTAACATATACGTAATCAATTGGGCGAGAGCTTTTACTTACACTGGTGGAACAACAAGCACCTCCTTTTATTACACTTTGGATTCCAACAAAAAGTACAAGGTCAGGCATTTTCCAGTCGGAATTCTCACCCCCAATTGGCTCCACGACGCAACCTTCATTGCACTGATTGAGGAATTCAAATGTCCGAGTCAGTCGGCGATGGGTTTGGTATTTCTATCAGAATGGAGTAATTGTTGGGTACTTGGCAACTTATGGATATGATTTGATGAGTATTGGTTATAAAGATATTGAGAACATAGTGGGTTAAATGAGGGGATGTGCAATGTGTAGTGAATATGTTGTTGGTGGTGAAATGCAGGAATGACTGCACATGTGATGACATTTGAAGTGGGAAAAGTGCTTGAGGATCCCAAATGGCAAGCCCACCGCCACTGCTTTTAACAAAACCGAGGACGAGGACGAGAAATCTATTCTGTATATCTGTGGTCGGGAATTTGATGAGCCGCTTAGGTTGGGATAAATATCTCACTGCTGCTTTGAAGTTAATGGGAATTGCTTTCCTTTTCCCCTTTTGTTCTCCAGTTTGTAATATTCTTAATTTCATCTGCCTTTTTTAGCTCTTCCAACTGCTGCTACTTTTTGTATTGGGACCAAAAAACACTTGCCTCATGCTTATCACATTTTCTTAAATAATACTCCATGATAAAAGTCTTTATTACTACTTTAGGTAGTTCCATGTTAAATGTCCATTTTCCTTTAATAACCAAACTTTTACACATATTTTTCTATTATACCTGTAACATTAAATGTCTCATACTTTTTTATTCTAATTCTCTCTCCATATTTAATGACATTATTATGGGCAATTTTGTCATTTCATTCATCTTCTTAATATACGTGAAAAATACACTAGGACTTTTATCCTGGGACGGAGGGAGTAGTAATTTCTTATAGTATCTACTTTCTTTCTTTTTGGTTTTTCATTTATAGATCATAAAAATAAAGGTCCAAATTACTCAATTATGTTATGAAATAGACATCCAAAGGCGTATTGATTTATAAATCCATCCCTCAATAAAGAGTAGGTTGTTATTTCCTTTCGCCACACCCCACCCTACCCTCTATAAATACCATCTTCACTAGCATGCATGCCAACAATAATATAATAATTACTGTATTAGTAGTTTCTTTATTTAACCCCAAAAAAACCCAGGTCATTAACCTGAATTATTATCAAGTATCATCATCCCCCTGTCTTAATTTCTAAGACAATGAACCCAATCACATAACATTGTTTTATAAATGGCCCAACTCTATGCAGCTTTGTAAAGACTTGGCAAATAATAATAATCTCATGACCCATAAACAATCTTTTGTTAAATTTATATGAAAACATTTGGATTTTTAGCTCAAGTAATAGATCGAGGTGGAAGAAGTATAAGAATAATCCAAAAAAGTGTATAATTAATACTGTTAATTAACCAACTCATCTAAAAGCTTAAGATGTTAGATGGAGGGACCAACAATGTATATCATTCTAACACTCCCCCTCAAATGCAACTTTTTTTTTGTTATAGAGAAGGGAGAAATTAAAGTGCATTTGCACTATTAAATTAATAGAAAGATAATTGTGCAGCTGGGAAGATTTGAACCCAAGACCTTGCACACCCAGAGCTCTGATACCATGTTAATTAACCAACTCATCTAAAAGCTTAAGCTGTTAAATGGAGGGACCAACAATGTATATCATTCTAACAAATACTAGTATATGCTGAATTCGGGAAATAAGAGTAGCAAAATCAATATATATGGAGGGTAATTAAGTCTTTAGTCAACTCAAGTAACGGAGTTAAGACGGAAAACATTTATTCACTTCAACTCAAAAAATCGGGAGTTTAAATATAACTTTACTGACTACAGGTGGTTAAGTGGGAAAGACCCCAAACCCCAGGTGGTGATCTGAATTTTACTCTTAATTTTTTATCAGAAAAAATGTTTCAAAATTATGTGTTATTATTATATTGATTAGAATTTAGACATATGTTTTGAATTATTAAAATATTTAATACACATTTGTTTGAGATCAAAATTTAAAATTGCTAATATCAGTCATAAATTTGGAGAAAAATATAAAAGGCAAAAGGAACAAATATTCCCAGTTCTTGACACTTTTTAAGCATTTGAACACTAATTTAAAAATATGTAATTAATGGATTGAATTTATTAAAATTTTGCAACTACATTATTCTGTGAAATTAATTAGATGGTCCGTAAATTATGTATCTACATAGACATGCAAACAAAATTAAAAAGAATCAAAATTTTATGTACGTGACATAAGGATAATAAAAAAAACTGATTCAGTTACTTTCCTATTATTTTCTAACTAAAAAACCAAACAAAGTGTAATCCATATCCTCACTAAAAATATTAAGAAAAATATTTTATATGTCAACTAATTTCATATCAAATGTAAATTGTGATTATGTAAATTTGAATGAGAAAAAATATATTATATTTGAAATGTGACTACGTGTGTGACGCCCCCAAAATAGGTATACATCACCCATCTTAAGTCACCAAATACATGGTACAGAATTCAAATATAAACTTAAATATACAACATGAGCTGTGAGTTTTAATACAAATATTGTTATCTAGACAATATCCACACTCAATGGAGTCCTCATTACATTTATTATTACACTATTTCACAGAATAGTGAGGACTACTAATGCACCATCTAGGACCATCACTGCTCCCCGACTAGTAGTCCCAAACTACGTTCTCATTTCCTGAAGAGAACAATGAAAGAAAGGGTGAGCTCAACTAGCCCAGTAAGAAATATTATGACTAAGATAATGCAGAATAAATTATCATTAGCCTTCAACAATGTTAAACTGATACAATATAACAAACATTAAGTTTAACTGCAGCGGAACAAACAATCCATTAGAAGAGTCAAGTAGAGAATAAAATCTACTATCTTCTATGATTTAAAAGGTTTTTCATCACTTTTATCGCTGAGACTCAGCGTAATAAATAATCCACATCATCAAATCATCCTTGCACTACAGGCCAAGGATATTCTTTAGTATCACGACCACGAATTATCCATGCACCACGGCCAAAGATAATCATGTTTTCATTAACGGTCCTGACCATGCAATAAAATAATTCATCTTTGCACCCTTGGCCGAAGAGAATCCATAGCCATAATCATACCAAAAATTGTTCATCAATGCACTACGGGCCAATGAGGACTTTTTCCACATCATTTGTAACATTACAGTCATGATTATACCGAATAATCTCTGGTCATAATCATACCAAGTCCATCTATGCACTATAGGCCACAGATGACTTTCAACATAATATAAACATGAGGATGATGACAATGACATAATAATTCAATAAAATAAGTTCAAGAATTAATTTATCTAGAAACCAATAATGTCCAAATTGTCAACATGATACTGCTTTGTGGAGTAAAATTTAAGAATGCTTAGAAGAATATTTTCATGAAAAGATACTGGATGAAGCACAAATATCAAGGATATTCCACTAATTTCATGGAGTATAAAAGTCAAAACTTTAACCAACTGAGTATAATAATGAATAGAATAACAAAAGAAATCACCATGCATGCGATAGATTGCACGACAGCGGAGTTATTCAACGAGAATAATAAATAATGGAACTGTGTTAAGTAACAGAAAACGCATGCACAAGATATTCAACAGAATAATAAAGAATGGAACCGTGTCCCACAGAACGCATGATGAGGATATTAAAATCCGAATAATAAATAATGGAACCAGTCCAGGTAGAAAAGCGCTTGCATGTGATATATTAAACAGGAATAAAAAGAACGAAAAAATAGAAGAATTTTACCATGTATGCAGACTTGCGATAACCTCAAGTTATTCAACATAATAATAAAGAATGGAATAATGAAATTCTCTTCATGAATAAGAAAGAAAGAATACCCCTTACGAGTACAACAAATAATATCCCTACCTTAGAAAGAAAGAGTCTTTGGATATAGAAGTAGTGAAATAGCGAGAACACTTTTCTTCTTTCTCTCTATAGTTTCTCTCTCTCAGAGTTCAAATTGAATTAAGTAAGAAATAATGAATGAATGAGCTTCTATTTATAGAAGAATGGGTATAAGTAACTAACTCATGAGCGGTCCAGATTGATTTACTTTAATCTGGCGGTCCATATTTAAAGCAAAATCTTTTAAATAAAATATAATATATACTATTTATAATCTAATAAAACGAATAACTTTATAAAAGATTTTACTTATGCAAACACTATGCATAATAAAATATAATATATTCTAATTATTGTCTAATAAAGCAGATAACTTTATAAAAGTATTCTATTTTATATAAAAAGATTTTACTATGCAAAACACTATGCGAGCACTATGCATAATAAAATATAATATATTCTATTTATAGAATAACTTTATAAAAGTATTCTATTTTATTACATTAATAATACCAATAAAATAAAACCGAGTGACTTATCACGTAAGCATCAATAATCAATACCGTGTGCTCTTATGCAACCCGCCAGACATTTGTTTCTTTAACACCGGTGTTTCAACGATTAACGGTAAAACTTCCGCCGTTATTTTAATAAAGTATTTTTGTCGTTTTTCAATCCGACAATAATTACATTGTGGGGTCCACCAATGATTGTGTCGTTGTATACGAATATTCTCCGCTAAAGCGAATATTCCCACCAATCGAATATTATATAACAACTTTGCGACATTTTGCAAAATTTATAAATATTACCCACAACTATAATATTATATCAAATTTACTCCATAATATTCAAAAAAATTATTACGAGAAAATTAAATATTTATTAATAAAATCTGGGGTCTCACAACGTGAATGTGAAAAAAATAAGAATAATATATAAATATATAAGATTCTCAGAACTGGACCGTTCATCGAACCGAAAAAGATATCAGGTAGATGAATCACTTGTCGAACCGTTATTGACATATTGACGTCATTAATATATATTATTAGTAATTAATAAAATTTTTAAAGTTTTTCTATGAATTAAACATAATAAAGATGAGTTACAAAATTAATAAAAGTGGTTAATTTTAATATTAAATTTTTTTTATAAAAAATAAATTAATCAAAATCGGGTCAAATTGGTCAATTAATCGAAGTTTCTTGGTTGACCACCCATAGTCTTGGGTCATAATTGAAAGCCAACCCTAGAACCAAAAAGCGGACCGATTCCATCTTTTTTTGGTCCAACCGTCGGTCCGGACCGAATTTTAAAACATTATAAATATAGATTCTTTCCTTACTACCTTCGTCCCATACATAAAATAGATATCTAATATGGATATATATATATATATATATATATATATATATATATATATATATATAGTGATTTTATGTATCAATTTTTTTATTATCACTTACATGCTTAACTATTAATGATAATATTTTAAAAATAATAATATATATTACAACTTTATATGTCTAATTTTTTATTGTCAGATAGATAAATCTAATTAGTATGTATTTAATAAAATATGCTATCTTTATAATCTTATCAAATTCCATAAATTGACAAGAGGAAGTAAAGGGTGTAAGCTTAGTTCGAGCAGCTTGTGAACATAGAGTTACTCAATTCGATTTCGAAATGATAAATTGTACTCAATTGCTCAAATTCGAATTATATTTGAAAATTCATACTTAGATTCGACTCGACTCGAATATTTATTACTCGAATTCGATTCGACTCGACTCAAATATTTATTCAAATTACTCGCGAGCTTCAAATCTAAGTTCGAATTCGAGTCTCCACATAATAATTAGTTTTATAATAAATATAATTATAAATTGAATTTGTTATTTTACTTAAAAATAAAAAAATATATTTATTATTATACTTTACAAATATATTAAAATTAAAAACAAAATAATAACTAGTTATCCTAATTTGATTTAAATTTGTATATATTATAAGAGAATGTATCGAATATCTAATCGAATATGTATTAACCGAGTATGTATCGAATCACAATAAAAAATTCGGGTAATTTGAATTTTAAACGAGTCGAGTATAACCTTGCTCAGATTCTACTCATATTTTTATTTGAACTATTTTTAATGCTCAAATTTAGATCATATTATTAACGAATCCAAATCTCGAACTAGACTCATTTTATACCTAACAGAGTGGGGATTTGCTACTATAGACTATAGCCCTACTGCTCGTCCTAAATTCCTAATCAGGGCTGAGCAAAAAACGGATAAAACCGAAAAATCGAACTGAATCGAATTATTTTAACCGATTTTTTTCGGTTATTTGGTTATTTTTTATTATTCGATTATATCCGATTTTATTCACTTTTCGGGTACGGGTTTGATTTTAGATTTTTGTTGTTCGGTAATTTAGTATTCGATTATTACCACAATTCGATTATCAGTTCAGATATTGAAAATATGAATATTTTGATTTTTGGTTATAACCGAATAGCCTAATTTATTATTATTAGGTTCGATTATAACCGAATGATCTAGTCCTAATTACTAAACCCTGTCTTCTCTTTTCCTGGGCTTTCTTCTGCTTTCCTTCCATCTTCTAATATTTACTAGTACGAGTATACTAGCGCACAAAAACACACGAGTACACACACATCGGGTCTCCATTTTCTATACATGGTGACCCAAATTCAAGGATTCATGGTTCCAAAATCAGTTAGACTTCGTGGGTCCCTCTCAAATACTCTATTTCATCACTTCCCGCGTAAATCTACTCCCAATTTTCACAAGGTAGTTCTAATTCCTTCTTTAATGTGTGTTATTTTGATTTAGAAGTTCTTGTTTTAATAATTTTTTTTGTAAAAATTAATATCGTGGGAGTGTTGTAGAGTACATTGGGATTAAATGTAGCTGCTTTTAGCTGTTCTGCAACTTCCCCAATTTTTGAAGAATCATCAGAAGAAGATGAAGAAAACCGAGTAAATTCAGTTATCATGGGCAGTACAAAGGGAGTTGAATTATTCAATTTGAATAAAAAGTGCAGAATTTATGCAAATCATCAGACTTATCTCTGGCTCTTAGATGGGTTTTTAAATTCTGGGTCTTTGATTGATTCTAAGAAGCTCCATGGGAAAATATTGAAATCTGGTTTTGATGGGGATCATGATATATGTAACCGGCTTATTGATGCTTATGTTGCATGTGGTGATTTTGAAGGTGCACTCCAGGTTTTTGATGAAATGCCTTGCAGAAGTGTCTCATCATGGAATAAATTAATTTTTGGTTTTACCAGAAAGGAGCTGATGACTTGAGCATTGGGTCTTTTTACACAAATGCTAGCCGAGAATATTGATCCGGATGAGAGTACATTTGCATATATTTTACGAGGTAAAGTTGGTTTTCGATATGTGAAAGAGATTCATACTAAGATTATTCAATATGGTTTCGGTACGAGTCCGATAGTTTGTAATCCATTAATGGACTTGTATGCGAAGAATGGGTTTGTAGATACTGCTAAACAAGTCTTTGAAAGTCTATGTTTTAGAGACAATGTCTCTTGGGTTGCTATGATATCTGGTTTAACTCAAAGTGGACAAGAAAAAGAAGGCATTCTCTTATTTTGCAAGATGCATAAATCAGGAATTATGCCTACTCCTTATGTTTTCTCTAGTGTCATAAGTGCCTGCACCAAGATAGAGTTATTTAAGCTCGGAGAACAGCTTCATGCTCTTGTCCATAAATGGGGATTTTCATCTGAAACTTTTGTGTGTAATGCTCTTATCACTTTGTATTCCCGCTTTGGGAACCTGCTATTGGCTGAACAAATTTTCAGCAAAATGCAGAGGGATGGGGTTTCGTTTAACACGCTCATCTCAGGGCTTGCTCAGCGTGGATTCAGCCAGAGATCTCTCCAGTTATTTGAGAAAATGCAGCTTGATTCCTTGAAACCTAACTGTGTTACTATTGCAAGCCTCTTGAGCATGTGTGCATCAGTTGGGGCTCTTTGTAAGGGAAGACAACTGCATTCCTATGCAATAAAGGCCGGAATGTGTTCAGATATCATTATAGAAGGTTCTCTGCTTGACCTTTATGTGAAATGTTCTGATATCAAAACTGCCAATGAGTTCTTCCTTATGACTCAAACAGAAAATGTGGTTCTGTGGAATGTGATGCTAATGGCTTATGGGCAGATGGGTGATTTGAGTGAGTCGTTTCGAATATTCTCCCAGATGCAGATTGAAGGCATGATTCCTAATCAATTCACGTATCCTAGTATATTGAGAACCTGTACTTCTGTGGGAGCTCTGGATCTTGGAGAGCAGATACATACACAAGTAATAAAGACTGGTTTCCAGCCAAACGTCTATGTTTGTAGCGTGCTTATAGATATGTATGCCAAGCATGGAAGATTGGAAAAAGCTCTGAAAATTCTCAGACGACTCGATGAGGAAGATGTTGTTTCTTGGACAGCTATGATTGCTGGATACACTCAGCATGATATGTTTTTTGAAGCTCTTAAACTTTTTGAAGAAATGCTAGACCGTGGAATCCGATCAGATAACATAGGATTTTCAAGTGCAATTAGTGCATGTGCTGGATTTCAAGCAATTAATCAAGGACGACAAATTCATGGTCAGTCAATTGTCTTAGGCTACTCGCTGGATCTTTCAATTGGCAACGCACTTGTTAGTCTGTATGCAAGGTGTGGAAGAATAGAGGATGCCTACTTGTCATTTAATAAAATTGATGCGAAAGATAACGTCACTTGGAACGGATTAATATCAGGATTTTCGCAGAGTGGTCACTGTGAGGAAGCATTACAGGTCTTCTCTCGAATGAATCAAGTTGGGTTGAAAGTTAATATGTTTACATATGGGTCTGCAGTTAGTGCTGCAGCCAACTTAACAAATATAACACAAGGGAAGCAGATTCATGCTAGGATGATAAAAACGGGGCACAATACAGAAACTGAGGCTTCCAATGTTTTGATTACATTGTATGCAAAGTGTGGCAGCCTTGATGATGCCAAGAGAGAGTTTCTCGAATTGCCGGAGAAAAATGAGATTTCATGGAATGCCATGATCACTGGCTATTCTCAACATGGATGTGGTACTGAAGCATTAAAACTCTTTGAGGAAATGAAATGGCTTGGCTTTATGCCAAACTATGTTACCTTTGTGAGTGTGTTATCAGCCTGTAGCCATGTGGGTTTGGTAGATGAGGGGCTCAACTACTTCAAATCCATGACTGAAGAGCATAACCTAGAGCCAAAACCGGAACATTATGTTTGTGTTATAGATATTCTTGGACGATCTGGCTTACTGGGGCGCGCAAAGAAATTTATAGAGACAATGCCAATTGAACCAGATTCTATGGCCTGGAGGACTCTTCTAAGTGCTTGCAGGGTTCATAAGAACATGGAAATTGGAGAATTTGCTGCTCGTCATCTTTTAGAATTAGAACCTAAAGACTCTGCAACCTATGTTCTACTTTCAAATATGTATGCAGTTTCTGGGAAATGGGATTACAGGGACCATACGAGACAGTTGATGAAAGACAGAGGAGTAAAGAAGGAGCCTGGTCGTAGCTGGATTGAGGTAAAGAATTCAGTTCATGCATTTTTCGTTGGTGACCGACTCCATCCACTAGCTGAGAAGATATATGAATATTTAGAGGATCTGAATGAACGAGCTGCTGCAATTGGCTATGTACAAGACCGTTATAACCTATGGAATGATACAGAGCAGGGACAGAAGGACCCAACAACGTACATTCACAGTGAAAAGCTGGCTATTGCTTTTGGACTTCTAAGCTTGTCGAATAGTATCCCCCTACGTGTGATTAAGAATCTTCGTGTTTGTAATGATTGCCATAGTTGGATTAAGTGTGTGTCGAAGGTCTCAAGGCGGTCTATTATAGTTCGAGATTCGTATCGCTTCCATCATTTCGAGGATGGTATCTGCTCATGTAAAGATTACTGGTAACAACTCTTAAGAATGTGATCAGGGGTTGATCTGGAGCTGGATGCTCGGAAATTCATCTTCAACAAGGATGGTAATTTTGAGTCTCTTAAACTATTAATCTATCGTGCTTTTCTATAATAACTCTTTGATTACTCATTTACCGTATGGGTGCTCTTCATTATTGGTTCTACTGCATTTGGAGGGATTATTTCTTTAGGCTCATTACTTTGGCATATGGCCTATTTTCATCTATTTATGTGCTCCCATTTTCTACATCACAATTTAAGAATTTTTTCCTTTTATCTAGTACTAGTGCAATTCTATTTATTAACCATAATTTCATATTACCTCAAAATAAAATTTTAATCATGTTTCTTTAAACACTTGCCACAAAATGTCATATATCATAGTACTATAACTTAATTTTTAGTGAGGGATTCTGATGTTTCTGTAAAGCATGCGTTGATAAACTGGAATTTGATTATGTGAATGCAAAGTTCTTGAAAGCTACACTGCTTGATATGGTGAAATAATTCTTTTCTATTTTTGGATGGCAAAGGGGTTGCAGAATTTGAAATGGAAATTGATCGACATGGGTCGCTTAAATGGAACACTATCGAATTCCTGGGCAATCCACCATGCTCATTCTGGGAGTAGACATTGGGAAGGAAGACCCAATTGAGCTTACATGTGGAGATCGATATTATTACTCTTGGCACAACGTAAGGCTACATTTGTTTGCAAAAATAATGGGTGGGATAAGATCCCTTGTACGAATCATGTTTTTGAGTGCTTTTATGCAAAGCATTATATGCTGAATGAATTTTCAGGTGTTAAGATATGCTGCTTGCATTCATGTTAAATGGTTGACTTCTCTCCGAATATGATACTGAAGCTGTATTGAAACATTGTAGTGTTATGTGATACTGATTATTAGTTCTTACTTCTTAGTATGCTTTTATAGAGTACACCGGATTCTCCTTCAGAAACTTACTTTTAAAACTTATTTCAATCTGTTTGTAGGCTCATGGTGTTAAAAATCAACTCAAAGTTTGAATTCAGACGCTTTTGTCGCACTACTGGTGCTGTTGCTATGGTAAGCATATTAGTGCATTGTATATACTGTATATCATTTAGTCATTCTAACATTGTTCTCTCTGGCAACAGTTGAAGCTTGGCCAGCCTAACCTAAATGATCTTGGATATGCCGATTCTGTTTCAGTGGAGGAAATTGGTGGTGCTAGAGTAGGAAAAATAAGTGTGCCCTGTGTTTTAGTTTAGCTTTGTTTCTCTTCAGTTTTTTCTTTCCTGCTATTACCTATCCTCATTTTCTAATTTATATAGGTTACCGTCGTGAGAAATGAAGAAGGTGGGAATTCGGTATCCACTATACTTCTAAGAGATAGCACTGATAGTATATTGGATGACCTTGAAAGGGCAGTTGATGATTGGTGTGAATACCTACAAGGTGATTTTTACTGACCACTTGAAGGAGATTTCTTTCACGTCTTTAATTTGGCATTATGGTGCTAACTTTTCTGTCTTGGTTTAATTTTGTATCAGGCAATGTGCAGAGACAGTCAGATATTACCTGGAGCTGCAGCCACATAAATTGAGTTAGCAAGAAGACTGAAGGAATTTTCTTTTAAAGAGACTGGGTATTTTTTCTTTAAATTTATTTTCATGTACTAGTTGTGGCTTTATGGCACTGTACTTATTCTTGAAATTCAAACCCCTTTTTCATTCTATTAAATGTCTTCAATCTTCTATCCTACATAGGTTTTTCATTTTGTTCATCAATTATATATATATATATATATATATATTATTTTGTTATTTGCAAAAATTTAGTCCATTCTAAGTGTGTAACTAACTGTCTATCCTTGGAAGTACCATAAGACACATCAGGCTTATAAATTTTTGAAGACCTTCCTACATGCATCCTTCACCAAACAATTCTTATGTACCATATGGGATGTTATGTCTTGGCTTGAAATTTCTATGTAGGCTATGTAGCATCCTATAGATAAAATTAGTTTATGAGGAGCATTGTGAATTAAAATTTCCATGTATCAACAGCCTACGAATAATATCTTCAATGTGAAATTAGAACTGTATTTCCTTAATTAAGTGGTCGATGTACTTTCTTATTATTGTGTCGAATGTTCTGACTGCTAGCTTGTTATCTCATATCTCAATATTCTGTATGCGTCATAAGCCCTTTTCACACATTTCTGAAGTTTTCATATATCAGAAATGCAACCTATGTATTTGATAATAATTTGGTGCACTCAAGTTGACTGATTTAATATTTCATTCTTCCAACTCCACTTCTGTTCTGGCATGGATAATTTTTCATCAACTAACTAAATGTTGGATGCGTGAATTGTGTAGTTTATTCCCTCTCTTCAGTTTTCCATTTTCCAATGTTTTCTTATTCATTTGGTTGATATATGGCGGCTGTAAGAGCTTATCAGGATTCAACTTATATTTTGTTTTGCAGATTGGACCAGTATGCTATTGCAAAATTTGCGGAAAGCTTTGAGATGGTACCTAAAACCCTGGCTGAGAATGCAGGGCTTAATGCTATGGAGATCATATCTACTTTGTATGCTGAGCACGCGTCTGGAAACACCAAAGTGGGTATTGATTTGGAGGAAGGTGCCTGTAAGGATGTCTCTACCATGAATATTTGGGATCTTTACATCACCAAGTAAGATTTTATTTTTGTTTTGTAAACTTCAAAATTGGCTTTGACTTGCTTGGCTTCAGTTTTGTGGTCAATTTAAAATTCTGATGGAAGGACCTAAAAGAAAAAGGTACTGCGGAAAGGCTAGGCATATTGTATTTTCTTTAGATTTCAAATTACTTTATCATGCGTAGGTATTTATTTTGGTTGATCACAAGCATACTACATTACTTGTGATTGGCTAGGTAGTAAAGTAATATTAAAATATTCATTTAGTACCCCATTTTGAGTCTCCAAATTTTTTACCCCTAGTTTTACTTATTAAAAAGATTATATTTGTTATCTGCACAATGATTTTATCCTTTTGGAAATTTACTTGAGATGTTCAATTCTGAAGTTTTGTGGTCTTCGAATTCATGAGGAGCAGGTCGAATTTTTTTTAATCAATTTGTTCTTGCTATTTTTTTTCATCAGAGTTTGATAGACTTTCTCAATATTACAATTTCGAAATGAGAAAGTTTGCAGGATCCACACAAAATGTGATTATTCTGTTTAGGTATCCCACATGATCTAATTTATGCTTGAGCTTGACATCGGCTTAGGCTGTGGTAACATTTCTCCAATCTTCGGAGATTGAGTAGGGTTAAAATTAGACCACCAGTTGCTAGTTTTAATAATTATTGTTCTAGCTTTCTATAATGTAGAAACCCTTGTGGTGTAAAATGAGAATCAATTTGTCAGGTTTTCAGTACTTTGACATGTGCTCCTGAATTTTTACAGGTTTTTTGCACTCAAGTATGCTGCTGATGCTGTCTGCACTGTCCTATGGGTAGACTAGGTACCTTACTTCAAAAATTCATCATACGACAGTCTCCCAGCTACGAGATAGGCTGAAGAAATTTTTGATTTACTATGAAATGATACAGTTGATTGTATATGCCACTTGTTAGTTGTATTTCATGATGGCACAGTGTCTTTTGTTATCTAGTTTTATTGTTCGAATTCTAACTATGTCACTGGGTACTGTGGGATGATCAAGTCTTGGAAATTTTACTTCTTTGGCTGTGCTTTCTATGCACTTTTTTATCCTAGTTTATGAAATTACAAGATTGATTAGAGGGATTTGAGGAGGTTCTTTATAATTATATCCAAGGCTTCAGGTTCAGGTAATAATGCAAGAGGTAGGATTTGGTTGGTCATGAATATTGTTGAGCCTAATTCCAGAAGCCCATCTGACCTGTTGATATTTCTGAATGATTGTCAAGGATGTAGATTCTGTTTCCATTGTCTATATATGCCAAAGAGTCTTGTTATTTAGTGCGCAAAACGTAAACTTTCGCAATATATATCATTTTTTCATGCCAAATTGAGTTTTGATGTAGTAAAGAATTGAGAGTTAGACAAAGGAGTGATGATTATCAATTTGATATTTGTTTGGGTAAAAGTAGCCTCAGGAACATACTGAATTCTGAGTTTTGATGTAGTAAATAATTGAGAGTTAGACAAAGGAGTGATGATTATCAATTTGATATTTGTTTGGGTAAAAGTAGCCTCAGGAACATACTGAATTCTGAGAATATTTGTATTCAAATACATAATTTTCTTCCACCGAATATATTTGAATTCATCCCCACTGTGAGTTCAACTTGAAAAATAGAACAGTAACTTTCTAAAAGACTTGTACCACTGAAAATGAAAGTAAAAGGTCCAACACAATGCCATCCATTCTAGGGGTGAGCATGGTGTTCAAACCGCACCCGAAACCGCTTAGGTATGGTTTAAAAAATTCAAAACCGCACCCGAAACCGCTTGTGATTGGTGCGGTGCGGTTTTAATTGGTGCGGTTTCGGTTCCAAAACTAATTGAAACAACGAAAAAGTCTAAGCCTTCAATAAAACTTAATATAAAACTTACATCGAGCAATTAACTTAGTGACATAGTCGGCAATGAGAATTATATCAAGCATTGCTTTAAAACTAAAACGTACACTATATAAAACATTGGAGGTCATATATTTGATAACAAGCAAGATTAAAAGTATATACTGGAGATAGAATGAAATTATATCTCATATATTGCAAGGAGGACTTATAGAATATAATCCTAACTATACCTAATTTAAAAAATAATCTATTAGACTATTACTATTATAGCATTGACATTAACCAATGCATCAAGTGCTCGAGCCCCTCAGTTATAAGTCCCTCCAATAACGCATCAAACAAATTCGAAATTCCAAAACCCAATTGCTTAATTTTTGATTCTATAACCTCTAGCATCTTCTTTCAATTGGTGAAAAAATGACAATGCAAGACTGTGATTTTTTTTGAGCGTGTTCAAGTGAAAAGTAACTTTAGAATTTACTGGAGATAATACATACATACACACACATGGTGCGGTTTCGGTTTTATGCGTGCGATTTTGGCTAGTAACCAAACCGAAACCGTAAATTTGGTTATTCAACCAACCTAAAACCGCCACATACGCCGGAACCGTTGGTGCGATTTTAATTGGTGCGATTCAGTGCAATTTTGAGTGCGATTTGGTTCCCAATTTAGTTCTTGCTTTCAAATTTCTAATTCATTCATCAAGAAAAGAACATACACATCTCTACTGTTAACGTATGAGAAACATAATACACTCCAACTTCCTAGTGTGACAACTAAAAAATTTCAAGGTTTCTAACTGTCCAAATGAATTACGTGAAAAAATTCCATCACGCGGACTATGGCCTACCGTATCATTTGGACCCAAATAATGCTCCAACAACCACCTTGGGGTTATAATCTATTATCAAATAATTTTAGAAAGTATAAAACCCAGTCAATGAGATTAAATAACGAACTAATCATGAGATAAAATAATACATAGGGTAATGAATTAATGTTTTGTAAATCATAATATATCATCTTTTCACTTGGGATTATAATTCATTATCAAATAATCTTAGAAATGATAAAACAAAATTCATGAAATTAAATAAATTAATGCAAATAGTCTTTATCCCATCTAGTATCATTTTTGCAAACAAAGTCTCTTTCCCATTTAGTAATGCTGTTTTCTTATAATGGTCAACATATGTAATAAATATGAGTGGTTAGTATGAAGTGAACTTCATGCCCAATAGTTCTGATACCTGCATGTCAGGTATTAATCATAAAGTGAATTTCACTTCATGCTAACCGGATCCCTAATAAACATCTGTGGTAGTTGTGTTGCTTTTGTCTTAAATTTTGAAATTATAATATTGGATTTCAGATATTAATGTTTAATGACTTATTACAAGCCTATTTATCTTCTAGCAGTATCGACGAGAAGCAGATGAAGATGACAGCAGACAGACCACAGAAAAACCAGTTAGTAGAAAGACAATGAGTACAAGCAACCACTGAAAGATGGTGGTGATTTCATCTTCTTGTCTATCATTTCTATAGTTCAACGTCGATTACTTACAAACCTATTTACCGGGCAGTTCTTTCAGGTTCAACCTATTCATGCTCGGATGCTAGGAAACAAATTTCACTCGATTCGGCCCACCCCCCATCACACTCACACATAGCCACCATTGACCCGAATGACCTGCCCATTAACCCACCCCCCATCATCACTCGCTAGAAACCCAACCACCGGAGCCACATCCTCCGTCTGACCCAGCCGCCCCATCGGACTCTCCCCCACTATCTTCTTCACCATCTCCTCCGTCTTCCCGTCGAAAAACATCTCCGTCGCTATCGGTCCCGGCGCCACACAATTCGCCGTTATCCCCGTCCCCTTCAGATCCTTCGCCAGTACCTTCACTATCGCCTCCACCGCCGCCTTTCGACGCCGCGTAAATCCCAAACCCCGGCCTCAGCGCCACCACCTGCGACGTCGTCAGGCATATAATCCTCCCTCCGCCGCCGCGCTTCAGCCGGGTCGCCGCCTCTCTACAACACAAAAACGCCCCTCTCGTGTTAACCCCGAATGTCTTGTCAAAATCCTCGATTGAAGTGTCGGGTATTGATGGGTACTTGGCGTCGAGTACGCCCGCTGAGTTGACCAAGATGTGGAGCGGCGAGTTGAAGACTGACTCGGCAGCGTCAAACAGGCGCTTGACTTGTGTCGGGTCCGAGATGTCGGCTTGGACGATGACGGCGCGGTGAGATCCGGCGGCGGATGAGTTGATCTGGGTGGCGACGAGATCAGCTTGCGCTGAGTTTGTGGTGTAGTTAATGACGAGTTTGGCTCCGAGTGAGGCGAGATGAAGAGCAATTGCTCGGCCGATTCCTCGTGAGCCGCCGGTAACGATTGCGACTCGGTCTTGGAGCGATTGAGGAGGAGGAATCTGGGTTGTGCTGGTTCCTTCCGCCATGGGGAAATATAGTAGCTGACTTGAGTGAGAAATTTGATATAATGTATATATGCAGGCTTTATGAAGGGATAGTGATATGATATCAAACCCCTATTAGATTTACAGTTGCCATTTTTTGTTAGGAGTAGTTACTGTGTATAATGATAGTTCATCATATTTTAACTATATATTTAATAGGCTTAAATATAAATTAGTATCCTAAACTAGGTCATATTCCACTTGGGTTAAATATTGTCTTGTCAAATTATGTACTACGGATGGATAACCAACTTTAAGTTAAGTCAACTTTTGACTTATGAAGTGATAATGATGGCGGTGACTTGTACTTGTTTGTCTGCAAAGTTTATGTGGTAGGTTAGTATCTTGACGTGTGATGATAATGTGGATTTAGAAATTTTTTATGAAAAAATAGAAAAAAATATTTTAAAGTATAATATAAATTATAAAAATTAGCCAAACAAACAAGAAAATAAATAAATAAATAAAAATAATTATTTTTAATAAAAATTAAAAACTACGTTTTGTATTTTATTAAAAAATTGCATTTTTTTATTTTTATTAAAAAAACTACGCTTTTATTTTTTTTTTAATAAAAATAAAACAACAATATTTTTATTAACAAAAATTCGTTTTAATTCTTTTTAATAAAAAAAGCGCGTTTTTAATTTTTATTAAAAATAATTATTTTTATTTATTTATTTATTTTCTTGTTTTTTCACTAATTTTTATAATTTACATTATACTTTAAAATATATTTTCCATTTTTTTATAAAAAATTTCCTCCAAATCCATTATTATCAACGCCACGTCCGCATACTAATCGCGCCACATGCTTTTTTAAAGACAAGTCGGCTTTAAGTTGCCGTCATCACTTTCGTTAAATCAATTTTTAATTTTGTTAGTAAATCGAAGTACGGTGAATTGATGTGAAGAAAAAAAATTCGATTATCCAAATACGTAAGTTGAATTTATAAAGACGATGATGAAAAAATATTTAACCCTATTCCACTTCGGTGATGTACCTTTTAATTTTTGTCAATTAGATGATTAAACTATTAATTTTTTTCAATTGCAAAAAATTGAACATGCCACGTCAGAAAATTGCTGACGTGACAACTTGTGTGGGGCCTTAGGAAACTGGTGTGGCAAAAAAAAGAGTTTTTTAATCTTAAAATAAACAAATCTAATTTGGTGTGGGGTAAAATGGTCAAACAACAAATTATATAACATAACTAATTAATACAAAACAAACAATATTATGATTAAAAAACTCTTTTTTTTTGTCACACCAGTTTCCTAAGGCCCCACACAAGTTGCCACGGCAACAATTTCTGACGTGGCATGTTCAATTTTTTGCAATTGGAAAAATTTAATAGTTTAATCATCTAATTAACAAAATTGAAAGGTTGATCACCGAAGTGAAATATGACCTATAGTTTATGGTACTAATTCATATTTAAGCCTATTTAATATAACGGGTTAACTTTATAATTCTATCAATCTTATGTATTAGTAGTAATATACATGTATTTTAATAAAAAAAATTTACAATAAATATATTATTTTTCACCCAATATTCTCAAATATATATTTAACCATAAATATATTATTTTTAACATCGTTTCTACTAATATTATTATTTGTTAAGATTTTTATTGTGTCGTTAAAACGACCTAATCTATGCTTTACTATCAAGTATGAACTGCAATGCGTGTGTATACGTTCGTACTATATAGTACTCCCTCCTATTCAGATTAAATGTCATTTTAGAGTTAAGCACACTTATTAAGAAATAACACAAAATATCTTTTGTGTCCCTAATTAATTAATTTTCTCTCCACAATTGCATTTACTAAGCATATTAAATAGAGGGGTAAATTAGGAAAAAATAGTGCAATATTGCATAGAGATTCTAAAACGACACTTATATAGAATAAAATTAAACTCCCTAAAACGTCATTTAATCTGAATAGGAGGGAGTAATACTAGCTGGGTCCCGTGCCTTCGACACTGTATGGACGGTGAGATTTATCTCAAACTTTGAACGGCCCAGATGATTTATTAAGTGAGCCGAAAATTCAAAATCATTTGTATTTTATTAGATAGATAGATAGATATGTATACTTTTTTCCTTCCAAAATACAAGATTATTGTTTATTTTATAAAAATTTATAAATTATTTTAAAATTCAGAATTAAAATGATACAATCTAAAATTATATTAAATAACATACAATATTTATCTGATTAAAATTGCTAGAAATTATACTAAATTTTAAATGTGAATTTTTTAAAAAAAAAAATTAATTTTCAAAAAGATTCAAGATGTCTTAGTGGTGAAATGATAGACACGCGAGACTCAAACTTTCTCGAGTCCTCCTCAAAGCATAATATTGAGAATGTTGATTGAATGGGAGTTGGATCACTAAGGGGGTGTTTGATAAAAACTGAATGAATTTGAATTTGAATTTGAATCTCAATGAGCTGAATCTGAATGAAAAAAGTTGTTTGATAATTGATATGTCTGAAACATCTGAATAACATATTTTTATTATTTTATCACTCTAAAAAATTCAAAAAATTATTGTAAATTTATTTAATATTACTTAATTTAATAGTTAATATTGTAAAAAAAATCATTCAGCCCATTCAGCCAAAAAAATGGGATTAAACCATTCAGCTCAAATCGTCTGAATGGCTGACCGATTCAGCCATTCACATAATTTTTTTAAAAAACAAATGCACTGAATGGTTGAATTGGTCAGCCCTTAAATCTTAATGGTCTTCTCTATGTGATGAATGAGAAAGTTTCAGCTTGAATAGGAATCACACAATAGTAATGTGATATTATGAAACAGGGGGAGTATTGTTAAAGAACAATTACATATTATAGTACATTTATAAAAGTAATTACAAAAATCATACATTTATAAAATAATTACAAAAATATGACACTTTATCACATATATTTACAATACTAATTATATTAGGAATCCTTAATTTAAGGAGTTAATATTAATTGGCTGACATGGCAAAAGCTTATTTTTTTTGAATTGCGTGATAACCGCCTATCATTTGTTTGGGACTCTTCAGTTACCAAACCATTCTGCATATTGAAACCCTTGTTTCTCTCATTTGTTCGTTCGTTTTTCATCTCTATCGATTGTTTCCGGTGATTTAATCTGTTCGTTCTTCATCTCATCTGTTCGTTCGTGATCTTTACTCGTTATCATCTTCGTTAGTTGTTCGCCATTTTCGTTAGTTGTTCGTCATTGTCGTTGTTACTCGTTGTTGCAGTCTGGTTCAGTTGGGTTATTTTTCTCCATTGATCGACTCCGTTGTTTATTATTGCTTCAAGTGAGTATTTTCTTAATAGTTTAATGTATTATATATTAAAGTAGTTTTAATGTAATGGAGTATTCATTGTTTTGGTTTGTGTTGTTTTTATGTTTTGTATAGAATGGTTGATACAAGGAAGAAAGATGGAAAGAGGAAAAGGATCGTGGAGGGTGATTCTGTTAAAAACTTGAAGAAGTTTGTTGTGGAGAGCAAGGGGAAGGGAAAGGGGAAGGGAAAGGGGAAGGATGTAGGTAATAAATCGAGTAAGAATGAGAGTAGTTTGGTGATACATAGTGATATCAAACATTCCAAAGTGCAATTAGATTCTGATTTTGATATCCCTGTTAAGAATGAAGCTCAAGTGCTTATCCAGAAGATAATTCCAACTCAACGAATTTTAAAGGTGTGTTAATTTAAATTTTGTTATTGTTACGATCATATAAATGTTTGGTGTTAGATTTTGGTATGTTATATTGGTTATTGGGCAACATTATAATGTCTAATGCTATTTTGGTTACTGTCTAATGATGTTTTGGTTACTGTCTAATGTTGTGTTGGCTATTGTCGAAGGTTATATTGGTTACTGTGTAACATTATATTGGTTACTGTATAATGTTTAATTGGTTACTGACTAATTACTGTTTTGGTTACTGCATACTATTAATGATTAATGCTTGGTAACCACATGGTTGGTAACCAATTCATTAGACAACCAGCCTGTTGCATGAAGGTAACCAAAACAGCATAAATCAATAAATAATTTACATTGGTTACCTTCATGTAACATGCTGGTTACCGTCTAATGATGTCTTGGTTACTGTCTAATGATGTCTTGGTTACTGTCTAACCAATATATTGTCCAAAGCTGTATTGGTTACTGTATAATGCTTAATGGGTTACTGACTAATGTTGTTTTGGTTACTGCATAATATTACTGACTAATGATTGGTAACCACATGGTTGGTAACCAATGTATTAGACAGTAACCAACATGTAGCATGAAGGTAACCAAGACAGCATTAATCAGTAACCAATTTACATTGGTTACCTTCTTGCAACATGCTGTTTACTGTATAATGTTGTCTTAGTTAC
Source organism: Panax ginseng (assembly GCA_020205605.1). Lineage (NCBI taxonomy): Eukaryota > Viridiplantae > Streptophyta > Magnoliopsida > Apiales > Araliaceae > Panax > Panax ginseng. Next base: position 31,965,719 of record CM035140.1, read on the forward strand.
TGTCTAATGCTTTATTGGTTTATATCTAACCATTATATTGTGTAATGTTGTCTTGGTTACTGTCTAATACTAAATTGGTTACTGATTAATTGTGAGACCCCGAATTTTATGAAATAAAAGTATTCAATTTTTTTTTTTATTTTGGTAAATAACACGGTATTAATTATTGATGCTTATGTGATAAGTCACTCAGTTTTGTTTTATTGGTATTATTAATGTAATAAAACAGAAAAGCTTTTTATATAAAACAGAATACTTTTAAAGTTATTCTATAAATAGAATATATTATATTCTATTGTGCATAGTATTTTGCATAGTAAAATCTTTTTATATAAAACAGAATACTTTTATAAAGTTATCTATTTTATTAGACAATAATTATAATATATTATATTTTATTATGCATAGTGTTTGCATAGTGCCTGCATAGTGTTTGCATAATAAAATCTTTTATAAAGTTATTCATTTTATTAGATTATAAATAGAATATATTATATTTTATTTAAAAGATTTTGCTTTAAATATGGTCCATCGATTAAAGTAAATCAATACGGATCGATTCATGAGTCAGTTTCTTATCGATCCATTTTTCTATAAATAGAAGCTCATTCATTCATTATTTCTTACGAATTCTTTGAAACTCTAGAGAGAGAAACTATAGAGAGAGTTCTTCTTCTATAATCTGAGCGTATTTCTTTAGAGTTTAAGAAAGGTTTGGCGTAGTGCAAGTTTTCTTCAAGTATATTCCATCCTACCAATCGAATACTTTTCTTTTTAAGGTAGGGATATAATTGTCGTACTTTCGTAAAGGATATTATTATTATTTATTATTACATTGGAATAACTTGTATAATGTGAACTACCCTATACTTGGCAAAATTCTTACATTATTCCATTCTTTATTATTATGTTGGAATAACTTTGTTTATCTGAGTACCGCATACGTGGTGAAATTCTTCTAATATTCCGTTCTTTATTATTCTCGCGGAATATCATCGTATGCATGCGTTCTATTTGGACCTAGTTCCATTATTTATTATACGTCGGAATATCATGCGTGCGTTACTGTGGGACTGGTTCCATTATTTATTATTCGCCGGAAATATCTTGTGCATATGCGTTCTGTGGGACACGGTTCCATTATTTATTATTACATTTGGGAATAACTTTGTCGGTGCGATCTATTGCGTATGGTGAATCCTTACGTTATTCTATTCTTTATTATTCTGTTGGAATAACTTTCGTCATGTGGATTACCACATGCATGGTGAATGATCCTTCGTATTCATACAAATAGTATTTTCATTAAGCAGGGTTTCGCCGAGGCGTGATTCGTAATTTTTTCGACCTCAAAAATTCGGAAAAATTTGAAATGATAATTTGATGAGTTTTCTAGATTGTGTCCAAAAATGGCGATTTTGGATGTATAATTAAGAGTTATGGATTTTATGGGAAAAAACTATTTTAAAAGTAAACCCTTATATCTCCTTGTGGTTAACTCTAAAATTGGTGAAATTTTTATTGGGAGTACATGTATATAACAGGAGTATACCCTGTAAATTTCGGAATTTTTGGAAAAAAGTACAATTTATGATAAATGTCTAAATATTCGGAAGTTTTAGCCTTATGAAAAATAGTAAATGAATTTTTAAAATTTCGAGAAAATATATACTTTCAAGATGGGACTATATTACGCTAAATCCCGGAAAAAGAAATATTTTTGGGACTGATTTGGTATTTTTCATGAAAATGAACTAGTTATGAGAAAATGAATTAAATATGTTATGTGAAGTAATAAAATTGGAAAATAGGATTTTATGACTTGAGAATCCTATATAGGGTATATCTTGATTTTTGATGAGGATTTGATCATTGATGATGAAATCTTATAAGTATGACATTTTGAATGATTAAATACATTATTTGATAAAGTGTAAACAATTGAAATAAATTGTTTATAAGTTTAAGAAATGATTAAAATATTGTTATAATATTAATGATATTAGATTATGAGATTATTAAGTGATTGATAACATTTGGTTATTATTGAGCATTTGGATAAATTGTATTATAAATGTTTAATATTTATCATTTATCTCATTTGATTGATTCTTATATCATTGTCATCATCCTCATGCTTATATTGTGTTGAAAGTCATATCTTTGGTCAGAAAAGTGCATAGATGGACTTGGTATGATTATGAGCGAGGATTATTCGGTATAATCATGATCGTAATGTTACAAATGATGTGAAAAAAAAGTCCTCGTTGGCGTAGTGCATTGATGGGACGTTTTTGGTATGATTATGGCTATGGATTCTCTTGACGCCAAGGTGCAAAGATGAATTGTTTTATGGCATTATCAGATAGTTGATGAAAACACGATTATCTTTGGCCCGTAGTGCATGGATAATTCGTGGTCGTGATACTAATGAATATCCTTGGCCTGTAGCGCAGGGATGATTTGATGATGTGGATTAATTATTGAGCTGAGTCTCAGCGATGAAATATTAATTCATGGATGTGATCATAATGAATGTCTTTGGCCGTAGTGCATGGATAATTCATGGATGTGATAGTAACGAATATCCTTGGCCGTAGTGCATAGATAATTCGATGATGTGGATTATTTAAGTTGAGTCTCAGCGATAAAATATTGGTTATACACTTTTAATTTGTAGAAGATAGTAGATATCATGCTCTACTTAACTCTTCTAAAATATAGTTGTATGTCTTTGGCTTGTAGTGCAAAGATGTATTGTTAATGAATATCTTTGGCCGTAGTGCAAAGATGAATTTATTAGTATGATTATGAACAAGAATTGTGATTTGGTATAACCATGATTTTTGATGTTTCAGGTGAAGATAGGTGATGAAAATTATCTTCGTCCTAGGTACGAAGAGGAATTTAGAATCACAATTATGATTATGAGTTATTCATATGATTGTGGACAGGAATTGTTGATTGATGTTACAGGAATAAAATATTATTGGTGGACTTTTAACATAGAGAAGATAATAGATCTGATGGTCTATTTGACTCTTCTAATGGATTGCTCGTTCCGCTGGAACTATGGTTGAAAAGTTTTATCATCTACCATATGTTCTAAATCTCTGATTTATTATTGATGAATGTTATTGATAATTTAATTATCTTTAGTCATGATATTCCTTACTAGGCTAGTTGTGCTCACCCTTTCTCGCTTCACAATTCCTTTCGTGTAATAAGAGTGTTCGTAGTAAGAGTGTTATCTGTTGAGGGATAACGGGGAATAGAGCGATTGGTCTCTGTCATGGAGGTTCTCCTTAAGCAAGTATAGAAAAGTGTGTTGTATTCTATACAACATTTAGTAGTTATATTTGGTGAATCAAATAGGGTGAGGTGAACCCAACTTTGGAAAGGTGTTTTGCCACTATCATACAAGATGTCTAATGACATAGAACCTCGTGTTATCATAAAAGCAGGGGTTGTGCGCATCCACTTATTTGAGTATATCTCTACGAGCACTACCTATATGATCTTGGAGTTGATTTAAAATATAATATTCACTTGGAGGCAGTGGAGATAGTTATATGTCAAGAGAAGACTCACCATTGGAAAGAAGATGATAGTAATCTTCTCATTTTTCTTTTGGGGTCTATTAGATCAACCAAGGATAATTACGTGGCCATATGATATCTATTATAACCTGAGCGCATGGCCTCCCATATACGGAAGGTTTCTTTGAGCACTTCCCAAAGATTTTAGTTTCTAAAATAGTCTTTGACTATACTTTTATGTAAAGTACCATTGTAAGGTTGTGGTCGAGGCACCATGAGAGTTACATACATTTGTATTAAAACTCACAGTTAACTATGGTCGTATTGTATACGACAGCTCAACAGTCGTGTGTCGCCCCCAAAATTAGGTATACATCACCCATCTTGAGTCGCCAGATACATGGTACAGATTACAAATACAAACTTAATTATACAACTGTCGTGTACAATACGACAAAACATATGCTGTGAATTTTAATACAACATCATCCTCAGAGAGTATACAAACTCAATGGAGTCCTCATTACATTTATTATCACACTATTTCACAGAATAGTGAGGACTACTAATGCACCATCTAGGACCATCACTCTGTTCCCCGACTAGTCCCTGCTACGTTCTCATTTCCTGAAGAGAACAGTGAAAGAAAGGGTGAGCTCAACTAGCCCAGTAAGAAATATTATGACTAAGATAATGCAGAATAAATTATCATTAGCCTTCAACAATATAACAACTAATAGAATATAATAGACAACAAGTTTTAGATCAAAAACTGCAGCGGAATAAACAATCCATTAGAAGAGTCAAGTAAAATATAAAATGTGACAACCTCAAAATAGGTCCAGTCCATCCAACCCATTCTGAGTCGCCAAATACATGGTACAAAAATAAATACAACTTCAGTAATACAATTGTCGTGCAAAATACGACAACACATATACTGTGAGTTTGAATACAACTATTGTCTAATAGACAATATAAAAACTCAAAAGGGGTCCTCATTACAATTATTGATACGCTATTTCACAGAATAGTGAGGACTACTAATGCAACCATCTAGGATCATTAATCCATTTCCACGACTAGTCCCAAATATATATTCTCATTTCACGAGAGAAACGGTGAAAGAAAGGGTGAGCTCAACTAGCCCGAGAAGAAAATATTATGACTAAGATAATATACAACAAATTATCATTAGTCTTCAACGGGAAAAATATGATAAAATATAATAGACAACAAGTTTTAGATCAACAACTGCATGTGGAATAAGCAATCCATTAGAAGAGTCAGTAGAGAAAGAATTCTACTATCTTCTATGAATTTAAAAGTCCATCATCAATATTTTATCCTGTAACATCAATCAATATACATCTTTAATCAAATATTCATCTTTGCAATCAAGGGCCAAAGATATTCATTTGTATCACCGATTGGTCATGTTCATCTCAACACTGCTCATCTTTGCACTACGGGCCAAAGATATTCATCGATAATCATTTATCTTTGCCGCTGCGCAGCCAAAGATATTGATAATATCATCATTTAGGGTGAGGATGATGAAAATATTTTAAAGAAAAGCGAATCCAAGTGGAGACAGAAGGACAAATAGTAGGGATTCGTATAACAGTTTATCCAAGATCAATAATACTTCATAAATACTAGTTTTGAAGCAGAATTCAAAAATAAAGACCAAAAATGGATACAATCAAAGATAGTAACCATAATAGACATCTTTGACAAAAAGAAGAAAATTTCATTTTTCGGTGAATAGTGCCGTATTCGTGAATAGTGTCGTATATGTGAATAGTGCCGTATACGTGAATAGTAACTCCGACACCAAAAGATAGAAATTCCACAAGAAAAATCATCATGTTTCGTGAATAGTACTCGTGAATAGTAACTCGTGAATAGTAACTCATGAATAGTAACCCCGACATGAAAAGTTCCAAATTTGATAAAAAGTTCCAACCAATATTTCGGCATAATGATATTGAAGAAATAATATCATTTACGAAGAAAATAACATCCCTTACCTCAAAAAGATAATACTTCTGGCTGGAATACTGGATATAGTGCTAAAGGAACTTGCACCATATAACAACACTCAAAGTATCAAAATACTCACAAGAATACGCTCGATAATATAGAGAGAGAAAGATAGAAAACTTATGAATTCTGGTGTGATTTTCAATTCTAACTAAGCACCCTATTTATAGGAAAATGCTTAGAACACCATAGAAGACTAACCTGCTACTTGATGGCTTTACCTGTTACTATTGCCACCCGCCACATTTGAAATTCCATTGAGCACATTTCTCACCAACCAATTCTAGAATTTTCCAAAATGTTTTATCATTTAAACAATAATCAAAAACTTTAATAATTCATAAAAAATAGCGTTTATCGAAAAATACGAATTTTATGTCCATTCCACAATTAAATCGAATTCTCTACAACTTTGTAGCTTTGAGTTTTCTAAATTCCAAAGCAGAAAATACCGAAATCCACAAACGGATGATTTTTAAATACTTCTAATCCGACAAAATCTCGATAAAACATCTGGCATTAATTCTTTCATTAATAACCACATAAATAAATCCATCATTTATATCCACATAAAATAAATATTTCCTTATCATATGAATCAATAATTAATTATTCACAAATAATATTCTGTAATCACATTTATGACAACCAAATTTTGTTCCCGGAAAGAGGGGCTTTCAGATAAGGATTTCTCCTTCTCAAGCAATTAGGTGACCATACCTCATTGACGAACTTTCTAGACATTGCCAATAATGCTATCTAATAATATTATTCAAATAATATGAATTATTGATCCGATAATGGAATCTTTGTGCGATGATAATTATTGAACAATAATAATATAAAATATCAACGCAAACAATTATTGAATCAATAAAATAAAATATTGAGCGAAATAATCATCGTGACAATTATTGAGTAGTGCCTTCTTACGTAAGGATCAATAATTCAACAATCATGTGCAATACCAGGTGTCTTTCTTGTATGCAACCACGCCGTATTCGTATTTTAACCACCGGGTATTCCAACAAGGTGTACCTGTGGTAACAACTACGTGTTATTTATAACAAACCCAAACTTTGTCGTTTTCTTCATCAAGCGGTTATCCGTTATGGGGCCCAATAAATCATTTCTAGTAAATCGCGAATATTCCCCACGGAAAGAATATTCCACGACCAAACGAATATTCCCCGATACAATGAATATTTTATTACCACTTGTTTATTTTGCAAAATTTGCACATTTCACCCATAACCAAAGTATTATATCAAATTAACACCTTATTATTCACAATAATAAATAGAGAAAATTCGATTTTATTCATTAAAAAGTTGGGGTCTTACATAAAATCTACTATCTTCTATGATTTAAAAAGTTTTTCACCAACTTTATCGCTACCTTCTCATAATCTTTTAATTGACGTGACGCGTACGCAATGACTTTGCCAAGCTGCATGAGCACGCAACCCAGTCCTCTATGCGAAGCATCGCTATAGACTACAAAATTCCCTGTATCATATGGTAAGGATAATACAGGTGCTTCCCTCAACCTCCTTTTTAGTTCTTGAAAACTATTTTTGCACTTTGTTGTCCACTCATACTTCACCGACTTCCTTGTCAGATTCGTCAATGGAGTAGCTAATTTAGAAAAGTCCTGAATGAACGTTTTATAGTATCCCGCTAACCCCAGAAAACTCCTAACCTCGGTTGGCATTTTTGGTTGCTCCCACTCATTCACCACTTCCACCTTCGCTGGATCTACGGATATGCCATCTTTGTCTATAACATGTCCTAGAAACTACACTCGTTGAAACCAAAATTCACACTTAGTGAATTTCGCATATAACTTCTCTCTCCGTAGTGTTTCCAACACTATTCTTAAATGTTCAACATGATCTTCTGGCGTCTTAGAATAGACTAGATTATCATCAATGAAGACTACAACGAACTTGTCTAAATACTGTTTGAACACTCTGTTCATCATATTCATGAATGCGGCTGGCGCATTCGTCAACCTAAACCACATCACCAGAAACTCATAATGCCCATAACGAGTTCTGAACGCCGTCTTAGGTACATCCTCCTTTCTCATCATGTTGACAATTTGGACATTATTAGTTCCTGGATAAATTAATTCTTGAACTTGTTTTATTGAATTCTTATATCATTGTCATCATCCTCATGTTTATATTTTGTTGAAAGTCATCTGTGGCCTGTAGTGCATAGATGGACTTGGTATGATTACAACATGATACTGCTTTGTAGAGTAAAATTCAAGAATGCTCAGAAGAATATGTCCATAAAAGATCTTTGGATGAAGCCTTAAATATCAAGGATATTCCACTAATTTCATGGAGTATAGAAGTCAAAGTTTTAACCAACTAAGTATAATAAAGAATGGAATAACAAAAGAAATCACCATGCATGCAGTGCTTGCAGATAGACAAAGTTATTCCAATGAATAATAATTAACGGAACCCGAATGTCATGCGTAAAAGCATGACGGGATGTTCCAATGAGAATAATAAAGAGCGGAATAATAATAGAAATCACCATGCATGCGGTGCTGCAGATAGGCAGGTTATTCAATGTAATACCAATAAAAGCGGAACCAGTCCCACAGTAAAGCGAAACAGACAGGATATTCCAGCAGAATAATAATAAAAAGGCGAAACCAGTCCGGCGTAAAAACGCATGCATGGATATTCCAAATGAGAATAATAAAGACGGAATCAGTCCAACGTAAAAAGCGCATGCACAAGATATTCCAATGAATAATAAAAAGGCGGAATAATAGAAGAATGTCACCAAGTATAGGGTAATTGGCAGATACATGAGTTATTCCAATAGAATAATAAAGAATGGAATAACAGAAGTTCTCTTCATGAATACAAAAGAAATAATACTCCCTACGAGTACAACAAATAATATTCCCTACCTTAGAAGAAGACTGGATATAGGAGTAGTGAAGTAGCAGAATACTTTTCTTCTTTCTCTCTATAGTTTCTCTCTATAATAATTGCTCTAAAGATTTAGTGAATTGGTGAGAAATGAAGGAAGAATGAGCTTCTATTTATAGGAAAATATAGTTTCGATAATTGCACGTTTTGAGGCTCGAAATATTACAGTATAATACCTTCCTCTTTTTCTTCATTTTTAATTTAGTCCTGCAAGTATTATCAAACTTGCACCAACTCCCCTAATAGTAAATAATGTGAATCAATAGTAAATCATGTGACTCAATAGTTCTAATCATGTGATAAAAAGAATTACAGTATAGTACCTCCATCTATACCTCCATTTTTAACTTAGTCATGCAAGTATTATCAATCTTACACCAACTCCCCTAATAGTAACAAGAATGTGAAACAATAGTATACACATGTGAACAAATAGTTATAATCATGTGAATTAATAGCAATCAATTGCACATTTATCCGGTTAAATACCCGATTGGTCAATATAACCTCCAGACATCAATTATTATCGAAATAAATATCGATTTTCACTAACACAAATAATTTCAACATAATGAAACTATTTTTATCAACAATATAAATTTTGAAATTTTGAAGTATGACTTTTCCCAAAAAAGTCAACTATTGACTTTTTGACCAAATAGTGAATCCCGAAAAATTTTGTGTTTATAGACTATTTTTATTAATTTCATCGTTCCGGACTCAAATATCACGTCCGCGTCTCCAAATTCAACTCCGAACACAACTTCAATTTTAATAACATTCATCATTAATATTATAACTCACAATATTTATCAACCAGGTCGTTCCCAAGAAAGAGGGGGCTTTCCGATAAGGATTTTTCCTTATTGGCGCGCAATTAGGTTGTAAAACCCCAACTTTTGAATAAAGATGAATTTTCTATAAATATTATTTTGGATATTATGGAGTGAAATTGATATAATGTTATAGTTGTGGGTAATATTTTTAAATTTTGCAAAACGCATGAGTTGTTATATAATATTCGATTGGTCTGGGAATATTCGTTTTAACAGGAATATTAATACAACGGCAAGACAATCATTGGTGGATCCCCTAACGGAATTATTGTCGGATTGAAAGCGACAAAAATACTTTTATGAAAATAACTACGGAAGTTTTACCATTAATCTTTGTTGAACTACCGGTTAGTAAAAAGTACGATGTCTGGCGTGGTTGCATAGTAGTACACGGTATTGATGCTTATGTGATAAGTCACTCGCTTTTATTTTATTGGTATTATTAATGTAATAATACGTAAAATCTTTATATAAAAAGAATATTTTTATAAAGTTATTCTATAAATAGAATATATTATATTCTATTATGCATAGTGTTGCATAGTTGTCTGCATAGTATTTTACATAGTAAAATCTTTTTATATAAAATGAATACTTTTATAAAGTTATCTCATTTTTTTATTAGACAATAATTAAAATATATTATATTTTATTATGCATAGTGTTTGCATAGTATCTGATATAGTGTTTGTATAGTAAAATCTTTTATAAAGTTATTCGTTTTATTAGATTATAAATAGAATATATTATATTTTATTTAAAAGATTTTCCTTTAATTATAGGTAACCGTCGATTAAAATAAATCAATGCGGACCGTTTCATGGATTAGTTACTATGCATTCCATTTTCCTATAAATAGAAGCTCATTCCTTCATTATTTTCTTACGAATTCCTTTGAACTCTAGTGAGAGAAACTATAGGAGAAACTATAGAGATAGAAGAAAAGTATTATTCGCTACTTAACTACTTTTATATTCAGTTTCTTTTACGGTAAGGGATATTATTCTTTTGTATTTAAGAAGAGAACTTCTGTTATTTCATTTCTTTATTATTCTGTTGGAATAACCTGTATACGTGGAATACCCTATACATGGTGACATTCTTCTATTATTCTATCTTTATTATTCCGTTGGAACATCACATATGCATGCTTATCATGGACACTGGTTTCGCTTTTTTATTATTACTGTCTTTATTATTCCGTTGGAACATCACTGTTTCATGCTTTTCATGGGACCTAGTTAAAATCTTTATTATTTCATTCTTTATTATTACATTGGAACTGACACGCTTCGATTGTGATTTTCACGACTGGTTCCATTATTATTATTCATTGGAATAACACCTTTTATCGCGAGGTACCGCATGCATGGTGATTTCTGTTGTTATTCCATTCCTTATTATTCTCAGTTGGTTAAAATTTTGACTTCTATACTCCATGAAATTAGTGGAATATCCTTGATATTTGCGCTTCATCCAGTATTTTTCATGGAAATATTCTTCTGAGAAATCTTGAATTTTACTCTACAAAGTTGTATCATGTTGACAATTTGGACGTTATTAGTTCCTGAATAACTTAATTCTTGAACTTGTTTTATTGAATTCTTATATCATTGTCATCATCCTCAAGTTTATATTTTTTTGAAAGTCATCGTATTTTGTAAAGCATGGATGGACTTGGTATGATTATGACCGAGGATTATTGATTGTAATCATGGTAGTAATGTTACAAATGATGTGTAAAAAGTCCTCATTGGCCCATAGTGCATTGATGGACAGTTGTTGGCATGATCATGACCATTGATGAATACACAAATATCCTTGGCCCGTAGTGCATGGAATTTGTGGTCGTGACCCTAATGAATATCCTTGTTAAGTAGTGCGGGGATGATGTGGATTATTTATTGTCGAGTCTCAAATGATAAAAGTGATGAAAACTTTTTAAATCATAAAAGATAGTAGATTCTATTCTACTTGACTCTTTTAATGGATTGCTTGATCCACCGCATTAAACTTGATGTGGTTATATTTTATCGGTTTAACATCTTTTGAAGAAGGCTAACGATAATTTATTACGCATTATCTTAGTCATAATATTTCTTCTTGGCTAGTTGAGCTCACCCTTTCTTTCCTTTGTTCTCTTTAGGAAATGAGAACATAGCGAGAGGACTAGTCGGGGAATGGGGTGACGGTCGAGAGGATAGCATTAGTAGTCCTCACTATTCTCGTGAAATAGTGTGTTAATAATTGTAATGAGGACTCCTTTTGAGTTTGTATAATCTCTAAGTAGACAATAATTGTATTCAAACTCACAGTTATGTTTTTGTCGTATTGTACCACTTGCAGCTTATATTAGTAAGTTGTATTTGAATTTTGTACCATGTATCGACGACCCAAGATGGGTGATGTATACCTAATTTTGGGGGCGTCACGGTTAGTATCAAAGCTTAGGGATATGATCCCAGCTAAGATGTGAGACTAGAACTAGGAGGGAGAGGACGGGAATTCCTTCGCTAGTATGACCTACTTAAATTTATTTTGTATTTAAATTGGTTGGTCGAGTTTAGAGATATTATGTTACATGTCAATTAACCTTTGTTTTGTGGCGATGTCCCGAAAATGACATTGAAAATGTTGAGAATAGCAATGGAGCACAAGAGACCGTTGAGTCTCCACATATCAATAATCGGGAGAATGTGCATCGTGGAAGGCGATAATCCTCATGCAAACAACAACACCGACCAAATGATGAATGATGGATTGTTCAGGAGGCTTTATGCAATTCATGCAATGTACAGCAGACGAGAGCCGGCTCTGTCCAAAATGTAGGTGGAAACTTTGAAACTCTCTCGGTGGTCACCGCTAAAGCAGATTCAAGAGCTGGGACCACCGGAGTTTAAGGGAGAGCCAAAACCACTTATAGCGGAAGCATGGATAAAGTAGATCACCAAGATATTTGATGTCTTGGGATGCTCGAGGAGCAAAAGGTTCCACTTCACGCCTTTTATGTCATGCTTGTGGAGGCGATTCTTGGTGAGAATCGGTAAAAGCGTACTCAACTCTTTGTCTTGAAGATGTCTTGGGAGAAGTTCTAAAGAGTACATTCAACGACAAATACTTTCCGAAAGTATTAAATCACATGAAGGAGGTGGAGTTTATCAAATTGGAGCAAAATAATATGACCAGGTGTCATGATACGAGGCAAAATTTGCGGAGTTATCCGGTTTCGTCCACTTGGTGAATAATGAAGAGAGAATAAGCGCGAATGTTTTTAAGATGTTTGAAGTCGAAGATACGTCAACATCTTATTTCTCATAAACCGTGTTTGTATTCAGATGTTGTAAATAGGGCTCGATTGGTGGAGTGCGATAACGAATAGATCTAGAAGGGGGGTTGAATAGATCCTTTTTATTTCAAATACTTTTACGGTTTATGATGTATTGTTATATTAGAGTATATACAAATGACAAAGAATCTTTTCAAAGCACAGTGGAATAAGTAAAGATTCCCTTCATTGATATATTCATAATTATCGTCTGATGTTCATTGGGTTAGTTTAGTTGTAGCGAGTTAAAACATAGCATAGTTATAGACATAATGTAAATGACATAATGTAAAAAGACACAAGAGGTTTTAAGTGGTTCGGAGACTCGAGCTCTAATCCACTCTTACGCTTTTTCACTAGCGAGATTTCCACTAAGGAAGGCGGCACCACAGATCTCTACGATTCCTTGAGGCCCGGTGACCTTGGGACTTGATTCACTAAGAACTCTTGAGGCGGTGACCTTGGGACTCTTCTAGTTCCTAGGAACTCTTGAGCCCAATGATGAGCTTGGAACTTCGTTTAGTCCCTACGGACGAGGACCCTTTGGCCTGCTTTGTTTAGTCCTCAGGACGAGGACCCTTTGGCCTGCTTCATTTAGTCCCTACGGACAAGGACCCCTCGAGGCCACAGCCCGTTGAGTTGTTTGTTTGTTGTTGTTGGAGTCGGTCTTTGAAAATTTGCTTTAAGATGTCTTCATGCTCGAACATCTTTATCCCTAGCGACTTGGCTTGATCATCCTTGAAGAAGCGGTTGAGTGTTGCATGATGCTCGACTTCTTAGGTTGCTCAACTACTCGGATGACCCCTTGATGAAGCGCCTTGAAGATCATTCTCCTTGGTACTTGATGATGGCTTTTTTTGATGAGGCTTCTAAGATGGTATGTAAGCTCTTACGCAAAGGTCTTAAAAGCTTTCTCATGCTTGACACCAAGATGGCTTTTGTGATCTCCTTCTTGCTACTCGATGCCTTCCATGATGGACTTGCTAAGTTGATAGTAAGCTCTTCTCTGTTGTACTTAGAGTCTTCCATGATGGACATCCGGATGGCATGATGCTCTTCTTTCTCTCGGTGATTGAACACTCTTCATGTGTAGTAGAGCTCTCACTTCTACATAGTAGAACTCTCACAACTACTTCTTGCTTGATCGACTTTTGAGTGTTCTTGGTGGATCGTAGAGTGAGCCTCTGGACTCACTTATCACTTGATTCGATCGGTCCACCTTCTCTCCAAAACTCATGACTCAAGTGACCTTTGATCTTTGAAACTCTTCTACATTTATACATCTTCCCAATTCTTGGTTGGAAAGTAGCCAGTTGGAAGCTATTCAAATGTCTTGTGAGATCTCGAGTTGCTTGAGGTAGGCTGCTTGATGTGACATGTCATACTTTTTACGACCACTGCGGTCTCTTGTTTCACACCTTACTGTCGGATGTATCACTTTCTTGTCTTGGGCGGGTTGAAGACTTTATCTCTTGATTTCTAGATCGGAGGTTGTCTTTTGCATTGATGCTCTCGATAAGCACTTGTTGAATATTACTCTTGATTGAGCCGTTGCCAATGCTTGGTCTTGGTATTGAACTCTACGATTACGATGCATGTCTTGAGGACTGATCGTAGTGTCTTGTTGAGTGTTGCTTCGTTGGTTGGTAGAGTTAACACTACGATGCGGAAGAGTGTTGATTGGATCTTGATGTAGAACACCCCTTCCTTGTATTATCACGGTGCTTGATACTTACATTTTGCTTTGGCGGTTCTCGAATCTTGATGGCTTTGATTCCTTGTCTGGTCCCTTACGAATATTAAGACACTTGATTTGTGGTGCGTCCGACTTACTTTCTCCTTGTGATCTCCGTTCACTTATCATGATGATCGACGACGACTTAATCACTTTAGCCTTGCTTTTGAGGAGGTGACCCGGTATCTCGGTTCACTTTCCATCGGTCCCTTCTTTGTTTGGCAAACACTACGATCTTGGTTACTTCAGGTCGTTGTCTTCTGATTCTCTTGTCGAATTATTGCATTAGGTGACTTTTCCTTAGTCATTTCTTGAAGTCTTCTTTGAATCATCTTGTGGAAGACTTCATCACGAATGGCCTTTCAACTCGATCTTGATCTTTGATTGGATTGTTGCTTAGTTCTCTGCTTTAGCTTTGCATGTCATTCGTTGAGTGCTCTCGGGTTCCCTACTTGTGGATTGCATCTTTGCGATGCCTTGACGGAGGCCCGTACCTTTGGATATTGCAGGAGTGCTCATTCGTTGAGAGCGTATACGCTCTACGATCGACTTAGCATTGTGAGCACTTCTTTTGGAGTCGTAGTTACGCACTCTACGATTGACTTAATTTGTCAGAACACTACGATCCGAGATCGAGATCTTGACACTCTACGATTTACGCCTTGTGCTTGTTGTCTTCATCGATCTTGCCGACTACGATCTCTGCATTCATTCGATGGACTCTACGATCTCGAGTGTAGCCTACGATCCTTGTCTTGGCTTTGGCATCGCTAGACTCTACGACGACTACGAGTGTAGTCTACGTTTCATACTTAGCCCGGCGGATGGTCGTTCGGCTTGTGGCGAAATTTGTCTCTACGATTACGAACATGACTTCCTCGGCACACTACGATCCAGGAAGCTCTTCTCGACACCTTCTGATCCTTCTTCGTTTCCCTGAAGTCTACGAACTCAGAGATCTCACTATCTTGCATACTCTAATACGCCTCGATAGCTCCAGAGTTGACTCGACTCTCTGGCGGACTTCGACTTTTAGTGCGGTGCTCGGCGATCGAGACAAGCCTATCTATTACAACATAAGATCAACCTAACATGCTTGATCTTTCTATATTTATAGTCCTTGTACATCATTTCTTTTTAAGGACTTCACAAAATTTTTTTTTGCTTATGTAGGATCGACCTAACATATTTGATCAATTCATTTCTAAGTCCTTGTACATATATTTCTATTATCTATCAAAGGACTTTCTGACTTTTCTTCATGCAAACATACTTGCATATTCATTCATTATATATATATATCATAATCAAATCATATATTAAATAGGAATATCATTCACATGTTTATTCGACAATCTCCCCTATTTGATTATGACAAAAACAATAAGTGCATATGCATGTTATGAATGAATCTTAGAAGATCGGTGGCATTTGTATTTCTAAGCGATTAATCATGAATGTCATTTATATTAATATGGCAATTATATATTCGGACATTCTACATCACGGATCGAGAACATCTAACGGACTAGAGATGTACCTCCTTGGCTCCATGTATGTTTCGGGATGCTTGTTGATCGACTCTCATCGATTACGCTTCTTGCTCTTGCTCCCCCTCGGATGATGATCTTTATCTTTGCTTGGCTCCCCTTCATCACCTTTACGATCTGGTTTCCTTTCGAACTTCTATGATTTTGGTATCATCATCTTGAGGCTCCCCCTCGGATGATGATTCTTTATCTCTTCTTCTTACCTTCTTCTTTGACTTCTTCTCCCTTAACCCCTGCTCTTCTTCTTTCTTTGCCTCTTTTCTCCCCTTTTTTTGTCATCAATCATTTTGAGAAATTTGCTCCATGTTGGACATAAAATTTGCTCCATCGGTGGGAGGAGTTTGACTTCAAACTTTAGCTCTTCTTCTTTGTCAGAGTTCAAGTTGCCTGAGAGAGAAATTATTTCGGATCGTCAATCTTGTCGGAGAGGGCTTCGATCGCTTTGCATTGGCCTCTGAACTTGTAGAGCTTACGCGCATACGATCTTGGATGGACGCCGATAGATGTTATCTCTCTCTTGGAGTTTGAGAGATACATCGGCCAAAATAACTTGAAGCTTGTCTTTGGAAAGAGTAAATCTCTCTCTACTGCGATGATGCATACGTGATTCTTGGTGAGCATAGATATCTTCTTGCTTAAATCATGAGCTCTTGATAGTTCTGCTCCAAGCGGTTTGATCCTCTTGATTGGTAGCTTGGTATGGGCGATGGATTGGACTCTACGATTGTCATCTTTGGAATGATTTTCAAAGGTGTGGATAATCGAACAATTGTGGAGTACCGATTGCTGTGGAGGATGATGGAGTGTCATTAGCGGTGCTTGATCATAAGGAGACTTACGAGATTGGATTTGAACATCATAAGCGTAGAGTGATCGGACTCTACGATCGACTTCTTGGACATGGTTCTTCTTCCTTGAGTCCACCCTACGATCGTGGGGATGTAGAATTTCGGCGTGTCGATAGATCTTGAAGTGAAATTTGGTTTGTGATCGACTTGGTGGCAAACTTCTTCACTCTTGGAAAGTTACGAGCCACCGGTTCCATGCTTTGAAGCTGCTTATAACACCAAGTGAAGTAGCTTCCATCTTTTTGATAATGGCCTTTAGCCATGGCATCCTTTGGAAGAACCATCTCATTAGCGAGATCATCGGGGTTGTAGAGAATGGTTATGCGGTCCATTTCCATGTTGTTCGAGTTCTTGACCAAGTCGAAGGAGGTCATTCTTACTATTACGATCTGTTCACCTCCATGGTTTATCCATCATCGGGAGGAGTCTACGATGGTTCATTGGGAACTTCTACTACTATTCTCTGATAAATCTTGCGGTGAGAGAGCGGGGTGGAGTTACGAGTTTTACGATTCACGATCTTGAGTTGGAATCATTTCACCTTCTTCCTTCTCGAGCAGAACCATTTAGATCGGCTTCGGTGGAGGATCATCTTCATGTTGCATTTCATGTTGAGGACTCTTCTTGATCATCTCAGCGAGAGAATCCTTCTTCTTTGAATTTCATTATCTGAACTTTCTTCATCAAGACTTTCCTTAGATACTTCTTCTTCTTCTTCTTTGGCTTCTTCTTGACATCTTCTCACAGGGATCTGATTCATCATCACTTAATTGATGATGGCATTTGATTGGCTCTCTTTGTTCCTTTTGGAAAAGCCCGGGCTTCTGACTGACTGTAGCTCTTCCTTCTTCGTAGAGGTTCAACTATTGGAGAGGCAGACTCTTCTTCTTTTTGATCTCGACTCCATTTGCTCATCGGATAAACTTCTTTGAAGATCGGCCTTTGGCGGCGAGACTCTTCTTTCTTGGCCTCATCACTTTACGAACCATCATGAGAGCTTTCTTGGATTGAGGGACATGTTCTTCTTCTTCTTCTAGAATAGTAGTATTTTCGACCCATTTCTGCAGGCGGGGTTGGGGCGATTACACTTGGGGATGCACTTTGATCATTCTGAATTCCTTTTTCTTCATCGAGTTGCTTCTACGAGAATTGGCCGTGGGGCTTGAGCACTTTTCTTCCATCACATCGACTTCACTTTCATTTACGAATCTTGTTGTGGGGACTTAGCTTTCTTCTTGTTGGCCCTTGAAGCAACTTCTTTGCTTCTTCTTTTTGTGGTCTCGGTGGTTTGGGCTTCTTCTTCCTTATCTTTGTTCGAGGAGGAGATTCTCCTTGGTGGGGCTGGGCTTTCTTCACTTCTTCTGACTCTTTTCACCACTTTTGATTTCTTCTGGTGGTGTGATTTAATTTGCTTGAGTCCTTTGGACTCGAGCTCTCTGCCTTCTTGTCTTCCTCTTCTTTGCGGAGGCTCTCTGCTTTGCTCCCATTTGTCGACCTTTTGTTCTCCTTGGGGTTCTTCTTCCGGTTTTCAAATAAGCTGTGGAGACATTACTTTGTGCACATTCGGGGCTTCTCCTCATCATCCTTGATCTTTCCACCTAGCTTTTTCTTGATATGATACTCGTGACCTTCCATGAAACACTTTGGTCGGTGGTTTCTTCTCGACCTTCTCTACCCACTTAGAGATATGATCAAACAAAATTGCTCCAAAAGTCGATTTGTTTCTTGACCTTATAGGTGACATAATCTTGATTGTTGATCGATCAAGTATCATATGCGGTGTTTTTGCACAGAATGCACTTTTCTACAATTTGATTTAGGAACTTCATACTCTTTGGGAACTCCTTCTTCTTCGTATCTTTGAAGCTAGAGTTTCTTTGATATCCCATCAACTCCTTGACTTGCTTTCAGCGTTCACATCTTGAGGTTCTTGACCCTTGGCTAGGAACCTAGGCATTGATTAAGGTCGGAAGATTTTGACGAATCGACCTTTAACCTTGGTAGATAGAGTTCGAGTTTATGGAGATGTTTGAGTAGAACTCCTTAACGGTCGATGTATACAGTAGTACTCGCCTCGAGACATTACGAAAACCCGACTTCTTTACGAGTCTAAGGGCGTCCACGAACTTCTTCTCGAGAATTTGCAAGCGATTTGGTTCAGTGAATCTGGGTGATAACTTGCGGTTCTCCATTTGAATCGTTCGAAGGCTGTGGGTGTTTGATTTAGAGAGATTATGCGAGATGGTGACTAAGATTTGGTTAGACTACGGAAGGTTAGCGATTTTGCTCTTGAAAAGCTTTTAGGGTTTTGAAAATGGGAGGAGAAAGGTTCGATATCTTTTAGTAGCTGTCTGTGATTTGAACTTGTCTTTATGGCGGTTCCTTCTAACTCTGCATACTTAGTGATGTGTCATTTGTCCATTGGTTGCACGTTGCCCGATAATATTTGTAACTCCCCACAACTTTTCGGTTATTAGAGGTGGGCGTTTAATTGGCGTGGCTTTGGCCGTTGACCTTTTGATTAAGTAGAGAGTAACATGATGAGATAGCTATAGACTCTACGATTTCATTTGTTTACTCAGCGATCAATTTACGAGAGATCTTTGCGGTGGATGGCCGTCTTTCCTCCTTACTTGATCTTGGCATAGCTCGATCAACGATGTATTTGAACTTATCTCCTCGGCTTGAATGGCTTAGCGGATGTCTCATTCTTCATGCTCCTTGGCTGGAATACCCTTTGGTAGGACTACGATCGTTGAGTTGTCTTCTTACATCATTTGAGGTTGCTTTACGATCGTTTAGAAACTGACATTACGATCGTTGAGTTTGTACTCTGATCGTTTAGTCCTCTTCAAGTTCAACTCTACGATCGTTGGTGACTTGGTTCTTTTGAGATGAACTAGATCAAGCATTCTTACGGGATAAGGTAGCTCGGGAAGGGCCGACCTCTTAGAGTTAGCTAAAGAGGTCGGGGTTTGTCCTGAGGCGCTTTCGGATGAAATACTAAAGGCGGTGATTTTCAATGACATCTCATTAGACCTTTTACGATGGGGAGGTCTTTCTACCCGACTCTGGATATATCTGCATTCTTTGAAATCGTGGTGTCCATACGCTCTTCTTACTACGATCGTGTGTTTGATCGTAGGAACTTCACGATTATGGATTGGGTGGTGAAGGGTTATCGGTGTAGTACGTTTTGAGGCGTTCCTCTTGTTATGGATCTTCGTATGGTTCATCGACCACAAAGTTTTGGGACTCTGTGGTTGGTACATCTCTTCCGGGTTTAATAGTCTTTGTTATTCCTTAACGAGATCTTTGCTCCCCCATTGTTGATGTTGTCTTCTCGGATAGATGTGATTCCTTCTTCATGTTTATTTGAAGGGTGCTTGACATTTCTCCTTACATTTGGAATCATCATCGTTGCTTAGTTTTCCTTGTATCGTAGAGATGAGTATTTTTAGGATTGATCACTCTACGATCATTTTGGTGACACTTCTGAGCGTAGTCTTCTTTGTCGATCCTTTGTTTTGAGAAGTTACGCTTCATAAAGAACTCCTTTTGTCTTAAGCTCAATGATCTTACATTGTGAGCTTCCCTTGAGGATCCTTTCCATAAAGCATGTCTTTTCTTGATATGGGCACATAGAATCCTCTTTATCTTACATTTCATGGCATGCTCTCATGCTCTGAGATGTGCGACCATGTGAGCTCCATTCCGGTTAGCTCGGAGGGTCTTGAGACGAGCTTGAACATATAGGAACTTTATCGGACTCATTTACGAGCGGTCCTTAGCCTTCTTTGGTTGTATCTTCTTGGTGAAGTCTTACGCTTCATCATTCCTTAGTGTGGTCGGAATTTGTCCAAATACTGCGAGGTTTAAATATATTTCTATTTTTGGTACCCATAGTTAAATGGGTCTGCTTTAGATTAGTTTTCTAAACCCCTGTTCCTCTTATTTGGATAATCATCATATTTATCATCAGCAGACATATCCATACATACAACTATCTTATGATAATATATTTTGAGATGCGTGATGGTGAGTGTGTGTGATTTGACATTTAATAACACACTCTCTATCTATGATGGTTTCATCATTCTTTGGGTTATGTTCACAATGTTTAAGTGTTCACTGAGTGAGAATCGGCTCCACGATTTTAGGAGTATCCGGTTGATTCATTGAGGTGATCGGTTTTCTACAAATCAATGAGATCTCTTTTGCGGGGCGATCATGCTCTGTGTGTTGTCAAACACTTAGAACATAGGCTTGTACATACATCTTAACCCATCGACAAAGATTACTTCACATGCGCGTTCATTAGGTGTGATGATGCTCTTATGACCCATTTCGGACTTCCTTGAGATATCATCTTGACCTAAAACTTGGATGGAGAGAAAATTTGTAGTCATTTGAGTTTCCATCCTCATGTTACTTTCTCTCTTCACCTTTTTAGGTAGATTATGACTCCTTGTGAGAATCTTGTTATAGTTCATAAGAAGAGATGCAATAATGATGTACATTTATAATAGTGAGGCAGTACCTTTTCTTTGTCGATTCTGAAGCAGTCATTTATTGAAGATATCTTGAGTTTGGGTATTGATGTGCATGGCTTTACTTTTTTGCTCTGACGACAATGCTCTTGTTGGCCTTTCATCGTGATCGATTCGTGGTCTTGAAGATGTAGATCAAGAGAATCGTAGCATTAAGATCTTTGACATTTTTGAGTTTACAAAGATAGCACCCGGTTGTTGGTTGGTCACTCATAAGTTTGAGAAGATTTTCTTTCTCCTCTCGATCGGCATTTCTTAGTCTGGCGTGACCTCTTCATCTTTCGGTGATGAATGCTTTACTCTTTGTCTTGATGTCTCTTGCTCTCTTTCTCTCGTCTTGTCTTGGGACTACAAGATTATTTGCTGAGGCTAGGATTGGTCTTGTTGATATAGCGATCGAGGATATGGACCAATCTGAAAGCGACTTGAGTGTATACACATTTTACTATACACAATATTTCCAGCGTGTGAGCTCTTACGCATATAACAAGTTACTTACTACTAAACTAAGTTTAGAACAATGTTGGTGCCTTGGATCGGACTCAAAGCGATTAGCTTTTGAATATAGCATGAGAACAACTTTGATACCAATTGTTAGTTCGGAGGCCTGATAGATCTAGAAGGGGGGGGTTGAATAGATCCTTTTTATTTCAAATACTTTTACGGTTTATGATGTATTGTTCATATTAGAGTATATGACAAACATAAGAATCTTTTCAAAACCTGACGGAATAAGTAAAAGATTCCCCTTCATTGATATATTCATAATTATCGTCTGATGTTCATTGGGTTAGTTTAGTTATAGCGGTTAAAACATACATATGATTATAGCGAGTTATAGACATAATGTAAATGACATAATGTAAAAAAAGACACAAGAGGTTTTAAGTGGTTGGAGACTCGAGCTCTAATCCACTCTTACTGCTTTCAACTAGCGAGTTTCCACTAAGGAAGGCGGCACCACAGAATCTCTACGATTCCTTGAGCCCGGTGACCTTGGGACTTGATTCACTAAGAACTCTTGAGGCCCGTGACCTTGGGACTCTTCTAGTTCCTAGGACTCTCTTCAAGCCCAATGAGCTTGGAACCGTTTAGTCCCTACGGACAGAGGACCCTTTGGCCTGCTTTGTTTAGTCCCTCGGACGAGGACCCTTTGGCCTGCTTCATTTAGTCCCTACGGACAAGGACCCCTCTTAGGCCACAGCAGCCGTTGAGTTGTTTGTTTGTTGTTGTTGGAGTCGGTCTTTGAAATTGCTTTAAGATGTCTTCATGCTACGAACATCTTTATCCTAGCGACTTGGCTTGATCATCCTTGAAGAAGCGGTTGAGTGTTGCATGATGATGCTCGACTTCTTAGGTTGCTTCAACTTCTCGGATGACCCCTTGATGAAGCGCCTTGAAGATCATTCTCCTTGGTACTTGATGGTTTTTTGCATGAGAGGCTTCTAAGATGGTATAAGCTCTTACGCAAGGTCTTAAAAGCTTTCTCATGCTTGACACCAAGATGGCTTTTGTGATCTCCTTCTTGCTTCTTTCGATGCCTTCCATGATGGACTTGCTAAGTTGATTAGTAAGCTCTTCTCTGTTGTACTTAGAGTCTTCCATGATGGACATCCGGATGGCATGATGCTCTTCTTTCTCTCGGCGATTGAGAACACTCTTCATGTAGTAGAGCTCTCACTTCTACATAGTAGAACTCACACTTCTACTTCTTGCTTGATCGACTTTTGAGTGTTCTTGGTGGATCGTAGAGTGAGCCTCTGGACTCTTATCACTTGATTCGATCGGTCCACCTTCTCTCCAAAACTCATGACTCAATGACCTTTGATCTTTGAAACTCTTCTACATTTATACATCTTCCCAATTCTTGGTTGGAAAGTAGCAGGTTGGAAGCTATTCAAATGTCTCTTGAGATCTCGAGTTGCTTGAGGTAGGCGCTTGATGTGACATGTCATACTTTTTACGACCTTTGCGATCTCTTTGTTTCACACCTTACTGTCGGATGTATCACTTTCTTGTCTTGGGCGGGTTGAAGACTTTATCTCTTGATTTCTAGATCGGAGGTTGTCCTTTTGCATTGATGCTCTCGATAAGCACTTGTTGAATATTACTCTTGATTGAGCCGTTGCCGATGCTTGGTCTTGGTATTGAACTCTACGATTCGATGCATGTCTTGAGGACTGATCGTAGTGTCTTGTTGAGTGTTGCTTTCGTTGGTTGGTAGAGTTAACACTACGATGCGGAAGAGTGTTGATTGGATCTTGATGTAGAACACCCCTTCCTTGTATTATCGGTGCTTGATACTTACATTTGCTTTGGCGGTTCTCGGATCTTGATGGCTGATTCCTTGTCTGGTCCCCTACGAATATTAAGACACTTGATTTGTGGTGCGTCGACTTACTTTCTCCTTGTGATCTCCGTTCACTTATCATGATGATCGACACGACACTTAATCACTTTAGCCTTGCTTTTGGAGGTGACCGATTATCTCGGTTCACTTTCCATCGGTCCCTTCTTTGTTTGGCAAACACTACGATCTTGGTTACTTCAAAGTCGTTGTCTTCTATTCTCTTCGTCGTATTGCATTAGGTGACTTTTCCTTAGTCATTCTTTGAAGTCTTCTTTGAATCATCTTGTGGAAGACTTCATCACGAATAACCTTTCAACTCAATCTTGATCTTTGATTGGATTGTTGCTTAGTTCTCCTGCTTAGCTGCGCATGTCATTCGTTGAGTGCTCTCTGGTTCCACTACTTGTGGATTGCATCTTTGCGGCGGTTGACGGAGGCCCGTACCTTTGGATATGCAGGAGTGCTCATTCGTTGAGAAGCGCCGTATCGCTTTCTACGATCTGACTTAGCATTGTGAGCACTTCTTTTGGAGTCGTGATTACGCACTCTACGATTGACTTAATTTGTGCGAGACACTACGATCCGAGATCGAGATCTTGACACTCTACGATTTACGCCTTGTGCTTGTTGTCTTCATCGATCTTGCCGGCTACGATCTCTGCATTCATTCGATGGACTCTACGATCTCGAGTGTAGCCTCGATCCTTGTCTTGGCTTTGGCATCGCTAGACTCTACGACTACGAGTGTAGTCTACGTTTCATACTTAGCCCGGCGGATGGTCGTTCGGCTTGTAGCGAAGGGTGTCTCTACGATTACGAACATGACTTCCTCGGCACACTACGATCCAGGAAGCTCTTTACCGACACACTCGATCCTTCTTCGTTTCCCCCTGAAGTCTACGAACTCAGAGATCTCCTTATCTTGCATACTCTATTACGCCTCGATAGCTCAGAGTTGACTCGACTCTCTGGCGGACTTCGACTTTTAGTGCGATGCTCGACGATCGAGACAAGCCTATCTATTACAACATAAGATCGACTAACATGCTTGATCTTTCTATATTTATAGTCCTTGTACATCATTTCTTTTTAAGGACTTCTGAAAATTTATTTTTGCTTATGTAGGATCGACTAACATATTTGATCAATTCATTCTAAGTCCTTGTACATATATTTCTATTATCTATCAAAGGACTTTCTGACTTTTCCGACGTATTCACGCAAGCATGCAAGCATACTTGCATATTCATTTATATATATATATATATCATAATCAAATCATATATTAAATAGGAATATCATTCATGTTTATTCTCGAATCCTAAGAGACGGGCATTATGAATTCTAGTCATGTCCTTTGGATTGACTAATGCTCCTCTTTGCCTTCATGGATATGATGAACCGAGTATTCAAGGAATATTTGGATCATTTTGTGGTAAATCTTTATTGATGACATCCTCATATATTCCAAAAAGTCATGAAGATCATGAGGAACGCTTGAGGTCGATACTCCAAAAGCTTCGTGAATACAAGCTTTATGCCAAGTTGAAGAAATGCGAGTTCGGCTTGAGGAAGTAGCATTTCTTGGACATGGTATCAAGTAATGGAATATCATTGACCCAAAGACTGATTAAAGCTATTCAAAGCTGGGGAGCAACCTAAATCGATTGGCCGAAGACGTAGCTTTCTCGGCTTACATTTGGTTATTATCGGAGATTCGTAGAAGGGTTTTCTCGAATCGCTACTCCACTAACTCAGTTGACTCGGAAAGATACAAAGTTCGGTTGGAGCGAGGAATGAGAGAAGAGTTTTCAAGAACTCAAGAGGAGACTCATTTCAGCACCTGTTCTGACAATACCATCTGGTTCGGAGGGATTTGTCATCTACAGTGATGCTTCGGGCAAAGGGTTAGGATATGTTCTCATGCAACATGGGAAAGTCATAGCCTTTGCCTTACGACAACTCAAAGAATATGAGAGGAATTATCCTACTCATGACCTAGAGTTAGAATTTGTTGTCTTCGTGACTTAAAATTTGGAGGCATTACTTGTATGGGGAGAAAGTGGAGATCTTTACGGATCATAAAAGCCTCAAATATTTCTTCACTCAAAAGGAACTCAACATGCGACAACGACGTTGGCTTGAAGCATTGAAAGATTATGATCATACCATCCAATACCATCTTGGAAAGCGAGCGTGGTGGTATTTATTGAGTAGAAGATCATATGTGGGTACGAGTGTAATATTGTCGTATGAGGCCCATTTTGTATGACTTGCAAAAGGATGGAGATAGAGATAAAGACTCAGGGGACCCACGTGATAATGGCGAATATACTGAGTAGAACCGACTTTAATTGATAAAATTAAAGTCGCTCAAGTCTGAGATCCGGAAATGATGCGTATGAGGAAAAAGTGCAAGAAGGTGCGATCTAGGAAGCAAGAATCGATGAAGAAGGAATACTTGAGTCAACTCCGGATTTTGTGTTCCTAACGACCACGATTTATAGTATAAACTCATGATGGGCGCACAACACTGCGTTTTGTAATCCATCTGGGATTACCAAAATGTATCATGATCTTGACATACATTTTGGTGGGGCGATATGAAGAGAGAGATAATATTTATTTATCTTAAGGTGTCTAACGTGTCAACGAGTCAAGGCGAGCATCAAGTACCAAAAGGTCCATTGCAACCACTTGAAATTCCGGAATGGAAGTGGGAGCACATTACCATGGATTTCGTTCTTGGTCTTCCCAAAGTTTCTCAAGGCATAGATGCGATTTGGGTCATTGTTGATAGATTGACCAAGTCCGCTCATTTTTCACCGATACGAGAAACTTATACACTTGAACGTCTTGCTTTCGTATGTACATAAACGAGGTTGTAAGATTGCATGGTATGCCAAGATCCATAGTTTCGATCGAGACCCAAGATTCACTTCGCATTTTGGGTTAGTTTGCAAAAAGCTATGGGCACAGATTTACGATTTAGCTCTAAGATATCATCCTCGACGGACGGACAATCGAGAGGACTATTCAAACTCTTCAAGATCTATTAAGACTCTGTGTCCTTGATTTCAAGGGAAGTTGGGACAAGTTCTTACCATTGGTGGAGTTTTCCTACAACAACAGTTATCAAACAAGTATTGGCATGGCTCCATTCGAAGCGTTGTATGGAAGAAAGTGTCGTTCTCCAGTATGCTGGAATGAGGTGGGTGAAGAAACGTTGTTGGGACCAGAGTTGGTATGTATGACAACGGAAAAGATTCAAACGATCCGGCAACGTATAAAAACCTCACATGATCGACAAAAGAGTTATGCTGATCTTCATCGAAAGGACGTGGAATTCGATATAGGAGATCATGTGTTGTTACGTGTTGCTCCATGGAAAGGAGTTACGAGATTTGGAAAGAGAGGAAAGCTCAATCCTCGATTCATCGGTCCATTTTTAATCCTTGATCGAGTAGGAACCGTGGGCTATAGACTCTTAACTTTCTGCCAAGTATGTCTCGTGTTTATAACATTTTCATATATCCATGTTACGTAAATATGTGGAAGACCCGAACCACATTATTGAGTTGGAACCGGATGAAATACGGAAGATTTGACTTATGAAGAGGTTCCTGTTCAAATCTTGGATAAGAAGGAACATATTCTACGCACCAAGGTTATACCTCAAGTCAAAATTTTGTGGAGAAACCACGATGTTGAGGAAATGACTTGGGAGTTATAATCTGAAATGAAATCAAGGTATCCTTACTCTCTTCGACATACCAGTACGTACCTCTAATTTCGAGGCTTAAATTTCATAAGAAGGAGATTGTAAAACCCCAACTTTTGAATAAAGATGAATTTTCTATAAATATTATTTTTGAATATTATGGAGTGAAATTGATATAATGTTATAGTTTTGGGTAATATTTATAAATTTTGCAAAAGTACGCAAGTTGTTATATAATATTCGATTGGTGGGGAATATTTGTTTTAACAGAAATATTAAATAAGGGCACAATCATTGGTGGACCCACAATGTAATATATTGTCGGATTGAGAAAACGACAAAAATACTTTTTTATGAAAATAACGGCGGAAGTTTTACCATTAATCTTGTTGAACTACTTCGGTAGTAAAAAGTACGATGAATGCGTGGTTGCATAAGTAGTACGGTATTGATGCTTATGTGATAAGTCACCTCGCTTTTATTTTATTGGTATTATTAATGTAATAATACGAGAAAATCTTTTATATAAAACGGAATACTTTTATAAAGTTATTCTATAAATAGAATATATTATATTCTATTATGCATGCGATGTTGCATAGTATTTTTGCATAGTAAAATCTTTTATATAAAACAAAATACTTTTATAAAGTTATCATTTTATTAGACAATAATTAGAATATATTATATTTTATTATGCATAGTGTTTGCATAATTACTGATAGTGTTTGCATAGTAAAATCTTTTATAAAGTTATTCGTTTTATTAGATTATAAATAGAATATATTATATTTTATTTAAAAGATTTTACTTTAAAGTAAATCAATCTGGACCGTTCATGGATTAGTTCTTATGCATTCCATTTTCCTATAAATAGAAGCTCATTCCTTCATTATTTTCTTACGAATTCACTTTGAACTAGAGAGAAACTATAGAGATAGAAGAAAAGTATCTCGCTACTTAACTACTTTTATATTCAGTTTTTTTTTACGATAAGGGATATTATTCTTTTGTATTTAAGAAGAGAACTTACATTATTCCATTTCTTTATTATTCTCATTGAAATAACTTTGTATCATGGAATACCCTATATCGTTGTGACATTCTTCTATTATTACTGTCTTTATTATTCCATTGGAACATCCAGCATCAAGTATTTATCTGTGGGACTGGTTAATTTTTTTATTATTCATCTTTATTATTCATTTGGAACATCCCGCATGCATGCTTTACGTACGGACACAGTTACGTCTTTATTATTTCATTCTTTATTATTTTGTTGGAACATCCCGCTTGATTGATTTTCACCGATCCGGTTCTATTATTATTATTATTCGTTGGAATAACTTTTTTATCACAAGACCGCATGCATGGTGATTTCATTGTTATTCCATTCCTTATTATTCTCGGTTGGTTAAAATTTTGACTTCTATACTCCATGAAATTAGTGGAATATCCTTAATATTTACGCTTCATCCAAGATTTTCATGGAAATATTCTTACGAGAAATCTTGAATTTTACTCTACAAAGCAAGATCATGTTGACAATTTGGACGTTATTAGTTCCTGAATAACTTAATTCTTGAACTTGTTTTATTGAATTCTTATATCATTGTCATCATCCTCATGTTTATATTTTTTTGAAAGTCATCTGTGTCCTGTAAAACATGAATGGACTTGGTATGATTATGACCAGGGATTATTCGGTGTAATCATGACCGTAATGTTACAAATGATGTGTAAAAAGTCCTCATTGTCCCGTAGTGCATTGATGGACAGTTGTTGGCATGATCATGACCATTGATGAATACACAAATATCCTTGGCCCGTAGTGCATGGAATTTGTGGTCGTGACCCTAATGAATATCCTTGGCCGTAGTGCAGGGATGATGTGGATTATTTATTAAGATGAGTCTCAGCGATAAAAGTGATGAAAAACTTTTTAAATCATAAAGGATAGTAGATTCTATTCTCTACTTGACTCTTTTAATGGATTGCTTGAGCCGCTGCAGTTAAACTTGATGTGGTTATATTTTATTAGTTTAACACTGTTGAAGGCTAACGATAATTTATTCTGCATTATCTTAGTCATAATATTTCTTACTGGGCTAGTTGAGCTCACCCTTTCTTTCACTGTTCTCTTCAGGAAATGAGAACATAGCAGGGACTAGTCGGGGAACGGAGTGATGGTCCAGAGGATAGCATTAGTAGTCCTCACTATTCTGTGAAATAGTGTGTTAATAATTGTAATGAGGACTCCTTTTGAGTTTGTATAATCTCTAGTAGACAATAATTGTATTCAAACTCACAGTTATGTTTTGTCATATTGTACACGACAGTTGTATTAGTAAGTTGTATTTGAATTTTGTACCATGTATCTGACGACCCAAGATGGGTGATGTATACCTAATTTTGGGGGCGTCACATAGGTGACCAAACCTCTCCTTGACAGAACTTCTAGACATTGTTAATATTGCAAATAATAATATGAATAACTTTGTCATCTCAATTATTGATTTAATAAAACAACATATTATGCAGATGATACTGTGACAATAATCGAATCAATAATATGAGAGATATGATGCAACAATTACTGTAGCAATAATTGAGTGTAACTAAGTGACTTCTTACGTAAGCATTAATAATCAATACAGGTGCTACTATGCAAACCACGCAGACATCTGTATTTTACTACTAGGGTAGTTCAACAAGATAATCAGTAAAACCTCGTAGTTATTTTTATAAAAAGATAATTCTTTCATTTTCTAACTACGACAATACTTCCGTTGTGGGATCCATCAATGATTATGCAGTCGTACAAATATTCCCCGACAAAAAGAATATTATATAACTACTTGCATACTTTGAAAAATTTATAAATACTACCGACAACTATAACATTATATCAAATCCACACCATAATATTCAAAAAAAATATTTCGATAAATTTAAATCTTTATTCATAAAATCTGGGGTTTCACAAGTTGTATAAATGAAGTTGTATTTAAATTTTGTACCATGTATCTGACGACTCAGAATGGGTGATGTATACCTAATTTTGGGGGCGTCACATTAATGATGTCTTGGTTACTGACTAAAGCTATATTGGTTACTTGTCTATGTTGTTTTGGTTACTATCATATGACTGGTTGGTTAACTTTGTAAATCTGATTTTGTTTACTTGCGGTTATGGGATCTTTACTATGAGGAATGCAATGAGAAAATTCCTTTGGAAAAGTCATATATTGATGCGACATGGAAGTCCCCAGCATTATTGCAAATAAATTGAATCAGAGTCAGCTGGATAAGTTTAAGGCAACATGTTTTGGGAATTTTCTGGAGTTTGGTGAGCACCAAATGTATTCCCAGATTATTCACCACGCTCTTGTAAGGGAGGTTCACCAGAGGGATGACGGTGAAATGTGGTTTTTGTTCGGGGAGAAAAGGGTCAGGTTTGGTTTGCCTAAGTTTTGTCTGATATCTGGGTTGAGATGGCAAGGTGAGGATGATATAACTGCATATAAAGGTATGGAGAATATGCTTATTGGTAAGTTTTTTGGGGACGAAGCTGTGACACGTAGTAGTATAGGTAGGGTATATAGGAGGCAGTTTTTGATGATGATGACGAGGCTATTAAGATGTCAATGATTTTTTTGGTCTTTAATTTCATTATGTGCACAGTTTCTGAAAATTACGTGGATGGGGCAATGGTTAATTTTTTGTGTTATGGTGATGTTAGTAGTTTTCCTTGGGGGAAAGTCGCGTTTGAGATGACAAATGTGACGCCCCCAAAATAGGTATACAACACCCATTCTGAGTCGTCAAAATACATGGTACAGAAACAACTACAACTTTATTAATACAACATAAAAACTGTGAGTTTAAATACAAATATTATCATCTAGACAATATCCACACTCAAATAAGTCCTCATTTCAATTATTGATACATTACTTTACAAAAATGGTGAGGAATACTAAAATAACTTCTAGAACCATCATTCCATACCCCGACTAGTACTCCCTACATTCTCGCCTCCTGAGAAGAAAAATGGAACAAAAAGGAAAAGGGTGAGCTCAACTAGCCCAGTAAAGAACATTATGACTAAGATAATACAGAACAAATTATCGTTAGTCTTCAACAGAGAAAAAATCTAATAGAATACAATAGACAAAAAGTTTTAAATCAATATTCGCAGCGGAAATAATAATTCATTAGAAGAGTTAAGTAGAAAATGAAATCTACTATCTTCTATATATAAATATAAAAGTTCATCGTCTATCTTTTATCCCTATAACATCAATCAATATATATCTGGAATCAAATATTCATCTTTGCACTACAGGCCAAAGATATTCATTAGTTGGTCATGTTCATCTAAACACCTGTTCATCTTTGCACTACAGGCCAAAGATATTCATCATAAAATCATTCATCTTTGCACTACTGGGCCAAAGATATTCGATTATATCATCATTTAGAATGAGGATGATGAAAATATTTTAAAAAAAAAGAATCCATTGAAACAAAGAATAAATATTAAGGATTCGTACTTTAAATAATCCAAGTTCAAAAATACTTCATAAATAACCAGAGTGGAGTAAAATTCAAGAATGATCAAAACATGGATACAATCAAAGATATTATCCATGATAGATATTTTGGACGAAAAACAAAAATTTAATTTTTCTGTGAATAGTGCCGTATTCGTGAATAGTGCCATATACGTGAATAGTGTCGTATACATGAATAGTGACTCCGACACTAAAAGATAGAAATTTCACAAAAAAATATCATGCTTCGTGAATAGTACTCATGAATAGTAACTCGTGAATAGTAACTCATGAATAGTAATCCCGACATGAAAAAGTTCTAAATTTGATAAACCAACCAATATTTCGGCATAATGATATTAAAGAAATAATATCATTTTTAAAAAAATAATATCCCTTACCTAAAAAGGATAATCTTACATTTGGTATCTTTGGATATAGTGTTGAAAGAACTTGCCTTTGTATAGCAATACTCAAAGTACTAAAATACTCACAAGAATACTCTCAATATATCGAGAGAGAAAGAAAGAGAAAACTTTAGTTTCTGGTGTGATTTTCAATTCTAACCTAAGCACCCTATTTATAGGAAAATGCTTAGAACACCAAAGCAGAAAATTTAATAAAATATTAATATATAATTATTAAATTCTCACGCACACAATATCTGATTCAAACATCAGCCACCAAGAGTGAACCCCCCTCAACTAAATAAAAAAAACGTTTTTGTAAATTAAAATATTTAAAACTTTCAAAAATCAATTATTTCGGAACTTCAGAACTTCAATAATTCATAATAAATAGCCCTTTTATCAGAAAATTTGAATCTTGCGACTTTTTATAGGAAATTCAAATCTCTACAACTTCTGAGAAGAAAGTTTTTCCAAATTCAAAGTGAAATTGATCGAAATCCATAAGCGGGTGATTTTATAGTATAATCAAATTTCGATTCGAGAAATGGGCCCTGAGACATGTTTAACATGTTTTAAACAACTTTTGCAACAAAATACTCTTCCTCCTCATATACTCATATATCCCACATTCATTGTAAAAATATCATCATTATTATATTATAATAAAATAATAAAATATTATTTTATCAAAAAAAATAAAATATCGATTTTCAACAATTGTCGCTTTAAAAATTTTCTCCATCTATATCCACATAAAATGAATATTTTCTTCATCAAATAAGTCAATAATTAACTATTCACAAATATTATTACAAAATCACAATATCGTGAAACAGTGCGGTTCCGAGTGAAAGAGGGGCTTTAATAAGAATTTCTCTCATCATGGCGCAATTAGGTGACCAAACCTCTCCTTTGATAAAACTTTTGTAAGACCCCGAATTTTATGAAATAAAAGTATTCAATTTTTCTTATAATTACAATTCAGTAAATGGTTAAATTGATAAAAAGTTAAAGTTAAAGGTGATATATGAAATTTTTTCAAAAATACGCAAGTGGTTATAAAATATTCATTGTTTGGGGAATATTCGTTTGGTCGTGGAATATTCTTTTCCTTTGGGGAATATTCGTATTTATTTGCCAAGCATCATTTATGGGCCCCATAATGTAATAAGCTATCGGATGAAGAAAAAGACAAATTAAAGTTTTTATAAATAACTACAGAAGTAGTTTACCATAATTAATCTTATTGGAATACCCGATGGGTAAAGTAAAGTAATACGCGTTGTTGCACAAAGAAGTTATACCAGATTGTACAAAGATTTTTGATTTATTGATTCTTACGTAAGAAGACACTCATTGAATAATTGTTACGATGAATCTTTGTCAAAGATTATATTTTATTGATTCAATAATTGTTGCGTTGATATTTTATATTACTGTTGTTTCAATAATTGTCACTACACAATATTTTCCATTATCGGAGCAATAATTCATATTATCTAAATAATATTATTAGATAATATTATTGGCAATGTCTAGAAAGTTCTGACTAAGGAGAGGTTTGGTCACCTAATTGCGCGCCAGTAAGGAAAAATCCTTATTGGAAAGCCCCTCTTCCTGCAGGCGCGCGGTTGTCATTATTGTGATTCTATAATATTATTTGTGAATAATTAATTATTGATTTATATGATAAGAAAATATTCATTTTATGTGGATATAGATGGAGAAAATTTTAAAGTAACAATTATTGAAAATCGATATTTTATCTTTTATGATAAAATAATATTTTATTATATTATTATAATATAATAATGATGATATTTTTTAATGAATGTGGGATATATGAGTATATGAGGAGGAAGAGTATTTTTATTGCAAAAGTTGTTTAAAACATGTTAAACATGTCTCATGGGCCCATTTCTCGATCGAAATTTGATTATAAATTTATAAAATCGCTTGGTTTATGGATTTTGGTCAATTTCTGTTTGGAATTTGGAAAAACTTTCTTTCGCAAAGTTGTAGAGAATTGAATTTCCTATAAAATTCATTAGATTTGAATTTTCTGATAAAAGGGATATTTATTATGAATTATTGAAGTTTCGGATTAATTAATTATTATTATTTGGAGTTTTAAATAAATTAATTGAGAAATTTTTTTTTTTGATGGTTTTGGTTGTTGGAATGTGCTGAAATCAGTTGTCAAGAGGTTTGCGTGAAAATTTTATAATAATAATAATATTTTATTAAATTTTCTACTTTGGTGTTCTAAGCATTTTCCTATAAATAGGGTGCTTAGGTTAGAATTGAAAATCATACCAGAAACTAAAGATTTCTCTCTCTCTTTCTCTCTCTATTATATCGAGCGTATTTTGTGAGTATTTTAGTACTTTGAGTATTGCTATACTGGTAAAGTTCTTTCAAAGACTATATCCAAAGATTTCAAATCGTAAGATTATTTTTTTCCGAGGTAAAGGATTGTAAGGAGGTTATTTTCTTCTAAAATGATATTATTTCTTCAATATCATTATGCGAGAATGTT
Organism: Panax ginseng; assembly: GCA_020205605.1. Lineage (NCBI taxonomy): Eukaryota > Viridiplantae > Streptophyta > Magnoliopsida > Apiales > Araliaceae > Panax > Panax ginseng. The sequence continues at coordinate 32,000,683 of CM035140.1, forward strand.
GGTTGAAAATTTTATCAAATTTGGAACTTTTTCATGTCGGGGTTACTTATTCATGCTTAGTTATTATTCACGAGTTATTATTCATGAGTTACTATTCACGAGTTCTTATTCATTTAAAGTACTATTCACTTAAACGTGATGTTTTTTTTTTATGAAATTTTATCTTTTGTCAGTTTGAGTTACTATTCACGATACTAAGACTATTCACGAATCGACTTTATTCACCGAAAAATGAAATTTCTTCTTTTTGTCAAAAATATCTATTTTGGATACTAGCTTTGATTGTATCCATGTTTTCATCATTCTTGAATTTTACCCCACTCTGGTTATTTATGAAGTATTTTTGAATGGAAATTGTTTAAAGTATGAATCCTTAATATTTGTTCTTTTGCTTCACTGGATTCGTTCTCTTTAAAATATTTTTCATCATCCTCACCCAAAATGATGATATAATCGAATATCTTTGGCCCAGAGCAAAAGATGAATGATTTTTGATGAATATCTTTGCCCGTAGTGCAAAGATGAACAGTGTTTAGATGAATACATGATTAATCGATGAATATCTTTGGCCTCGTAGTAAAAGATGACTTGTTAATGAATATCTTTGGCTCAGTGCAAAGATGACTTGTTGATGTATATCTTTGGCCCGTAGTGCAAAAGATGAATTTATTAGTAGGATTATGAACATGAGCTGTGATTTGGTATAACCATAATCTTTGATGTTTGGTGATGAAAATTATCTTTGTCTGGATGAGAAAGGAATTTAGAACAACAATTACGATTATGAGTTATACATGTGATTGTGGGATGGGAATTTTTGATTGATGTTCTGAGGATAAAACATTGTTGGTGGACTTTTAACATGGAGAAGATAATAGATTTTATGGTCTATTTGACTCTTCTACTAGATTGCTCGTTCATTGCAACTATGGTTGAAAAGTTTTATCATCTACCATATGTTCTAAATCTCGATTTATTATGTTGAAGGCTATTGATAATTTATTTATCTTTAGTCATGATATTCTTTATCGAAGCTAGTTGTGTTTCACCCTTTTACTTCACAATTCCTTTCGTGTAATAAAAGTGTAGTTGGATTGACGGGGGATAACAAGGAATAGAAGCTATGGTCTATAGATGTTGAGGTGAGGTGAATTTAACTTGGAAGGGGGTTTTGCCACTATCATACAAGATGTCTAATGACATACAACCTCGTGTCATCATAAGATAGGGTTGTGCTCATCCACTTGATGAGTATATCTACCAGCACTATCTATATGATCTTGGAGTCTATTTGAAATATAACTCTCAATTAAAGACAGTGGAGATAATGATATGTCAAGAGAAGACTCATCATTGGGAAAAATATGATAGTAATCTTCTCGTTTTTCTTTGGGGTCTATTGGGTCAACCAAGGATAATTCGTGCAATATATGATATCTACCATAACCTAAAAGCATGGCCTCCACGTATACGAAGGTTTCCTTGAGCACTTCCCAAAGATTCTAATTTCTAAAACAGTTTTCGACTATACCTTTATGTAAGATGTCATTATGAGGTGTTGTCCACGGTTGGGACATGAGTCACAGTTGATATATATTTGTATCCAAACTCACAGCATATGTGTTGTTGTATTTTGCACGACAATTTTTGTAATAAAGTTGTAGTTGTTTTCTGTACCATGTATTTGGTAACTCAGAATGGGTTGGATGGAATGGACCTATTTTGGGGTTGTTACATTTGGTATCAGAGCTTAGGGATATAATCTCTGGCGGAGATCAGGATTAGAACTAGGAGGGGAGAGATGAGTAAATCCTTCGCTAGTGTGTCCTACCTAAGCTTAATTGTTGGTCGGTCATAATATATGGATATTATGTGATATGTTAATTTGTTTAATTAACCCTTATTTTATGGCAGTATTTGAGAATGGCAGCTGAGAATGCTAACAATGGAGTGAATGAGACTGTTGGGATACCTCTAATCACTAACCATGATAATGTGATGTCAGACGAAGAAGGAATTAGAGATATCCATGTGGTGAGTGAAGAATTGATAGTTGCACCCAAGATAGTCGCAGAGATAACAACTGAGAGTGAGGAAGAAGAGGAAGAAGAGGTATCCGAGGAGAGTTTATTAGAGGTATTATATGATCAAAATGTAGAATTTCAAAATTGTATTCATGAGTTAGAAGAAGCGAAATCAAGAAGAAAAGCGGTCAGGAGCAAAAGGATGCAACAATTCAAGCTTGTGTTACCCGATATGTGATGCTTGAATGAAGCATTCTTTGGCGAGTATAAGATGATAAAGATGGAATCGAAATTTGAAAGAAGAAGAAAAAGCGAACGAGTGAGAATAAGTGATGCATGGGTAAAAGCCAAACGACACGTGGATATTGTGGAAAGAGATGTCCGATCTAAGAAGGCTAAAATAGATGATATGAATTTCTCTTTTTGGAAAGCAATTGGGAGAGCTCAACATCGAGTTTTAAATTACCCTGTACAGAGCGGTCAACCTGAATTTGATATGGATCAAAGATTGATGATTCAGATCATGAATCAGGAGTACGAAGAGGCAGTTGAGAGAGGAATATGCCCTATAGAAAAGTATGTTCCAACGGTAGTGATGATGCCAAATGCTGCCCCAGACAAGTCAAAATCGGGTAGTTCGAGGGATAACGGTTTCCATGACTTCCCAACAAGTGAGGAATCCAAATGAAGTTATCACGGGAGATGAGCAATGGAAAAATCATGATGACCCGGGAGATAGAATCTGAAATGAAAACAAGATATTCTAAGGTATTCTCAACTTTTCGAAATACAAGACAGCATTAATCAGTAAACAATTTACATTGGTAACCTTCTATTGTGTAATGATGTCTTGGTTACTGTGTAACATCATATTGGTTACTGTCTAATGCTGTAAAACCAATAAAATATTTTAAAGTCTTACCTGGATTTGTTTTCTTCAGCATGTGTAACCATGATGGGATGAGTGAGTAGTCGTGTGGATTTCCTCTCACCTTTTCCAACGATTTCTCCTTCGATTTCCATGCTTTTTGGTAAGAGATAGACACATTATATTCTGACATCATGTCTTCCACAATATCGGTTGGTGTGTATATTTTTTTCAAATTTGTTAATTTTTGCATTATGCATTCAATCGACCAACTCACTATTTGCCCGTCTGTCGTGGTCTCCCAACAATACATTAACCAAACAAGTGTGGATGTCATCAATTCTCACTCTTGAACATACCGGTTTTCTGAAACTTGATGCTCTCATCTTCCATTTGCAATTTTCATCGATATCAAGACACAAGCACAAAGTCTCTATAACTTTGTTTCGTTTGACTTTGTGTTATGCTTTTTTCGATTGAATGCAACCTCATAGCTTGTGAGATGATTTTTTGTCTTTGTAGGTTTGATGTAATTTTACTTCACGTTCATTCGGATCCGATATTACATCATCATATCGTTCTTCTGCGTATGATTTGTCATGTTATTCATCTCGTTGTTGTTCAATAATTTCCATTGCAAGTCGATCAAGATATTGCGTTCCAAATTGGCATTCTTGGCTTCTTTAGTGGAACTAGTCTTGAATTCCTCTTGTGTTGATCCGATTGGAATTACATCGTGAGTTGTAGATTCTTCTACATTTGTCAAGTTTATGCAAGATTGTTGTCGTCCCATTCTCAGGTTCAATATCCACAATCATTGGGAATTTACCTTGTTCTCGATTTTTACTCATTTCGTAAAGAATTATAAGGTTGCTTCATCGATATCTTGATCGGTGGAATGTCGCTTCTAATCGAAATTTGATTGACAATGTTGTTGCATTTGTGTTCAGCCGTAATGCAATCGCATATTTTGGTTAGCATTTCTTTGAACGAACTAGTTGATGGAACTAGTATCTTGCAGAACTTCAAATTTGGTGTATTAGTTACTATATCGACCCATGTCTTAGTTGAAATAAAGTACAACCGAATCATCTCCATTGTTTGTCAATGAATAAATATTGGTAAAGTAACAAAATCAATGTTAGCCGGTAACCAATATAATGTTAAACAAAGAATCAAGTCAAGATTAACAAGAACCAAGTCTTCATTAAGTAACCATTATAATGTTACACAAGAATAAAGTCATTATAGTCAAGAACAATGCAATGGTACACGATAACCAAAGGTAATGGTACCAATAACCAAGTCGACTTTAGTCAAGAACCATTATAATGTTACACAAGAACAAATTTAATTAGTCAAGAACCAATATAATGATACACAAGAACCAAGTCATTATTAGTGAGTAACGAACGCGGCATTAGTTAGTACCATTATGCATTAACCAATCGGTGAAGAAGCGATAAGAATATTCATAGTTAGACAAGAACCAATATAATGTTAAATAAGAACTAAGTCGAAGATTAGGCAAAGAACAAGTCAAAGATTTTTTAATAACCAAGTCTGCGCATTAGTCGAAGAATATTTGTTTGGTTACCATTATAATCTTAAACAAAGAACCAAGTCAAGAACCATTATAATGTTACACAAGAATAAAGTCAAAGATTAAGTCAAGAACCAATATAATGATACACATTAACCAAGTCATTATTAGTTAAGAAGTAACGCAAAGATTAGTTAAGTACCATTACGCAAAGAACCAAACCAAAGATTAGACAAGAACTTATTCATCATTAATCAAGAATCAACATAATGTTAAACGAAAGAACCAATTGAGTAAAAATATAAGGGTTTAGCAAGAACCTCACAAGCGAGTTAGACAAAGAACTAATATAATATTAAATAAAGAACCAATTAAGCATTAGTCCGTAACCAATTCATAATTAGTCAGTAATATTATGCAGTAATCAATACAACATAATGCTACACAATAACCAAGGAAGCATTAGACAGTAAACAACATGTTGCATGAAGGTAACCAATGTTGCATGAAGGTAACCATTAATATAAAAAAAAAGTCAATAGAACTCAATTAAAAATTTAAAAGAATCAAGTAAACATTATTCATCAAGCAAATTTATAATAAACAGTAACCAATTTATATATACTTAGTAACCGTAATATAAAACATATGTTCAAATGTATTTTAGAATCAAAACATTCCGTATTCTTACTTTGTGGCCATTTTTTACTGCGAAAACGTAAGAAAGGTAACCAATATAGGAATTTGTAGTATCCATAGGTAGTATATGCATATAACTTTTAAATTTACACACCTCAATATTCAAATTTGTATCGAATGAGCTGTTGATCTTGTAATAAACAATCACTAAGTTGTCGTAAGTTTACGGTTACTGAACTTGAAGAAGTTGTTGATGCTGTATGCTATTTCCGATTTCAGAGTTGCGTCGTGACAAAGTGATTGGTCTTCTCCGATTTGAGAGTCGCGACAGATTTCTGCGTCTTCTCCGTCGTTGATCTGTGTTCCAATTTCAAAGTTACATGATTTTAGGGCGGTTTGAAAAGATGAAATTCGGTAACTGACGTGTAGGAGTTAATGACACGTGATTTTAGCACGTATATTGTGTATGTTTTATTTCTGTAATTATGTTGTGTATATTTTATTTTTGTAATTACTTTCTAATTGTTGTATATTAGTGTAAATGACTCTATTGTTAATTTGTCAAGCTATTAGGCCTATAGGCACTATGTGTTCCTCTTTCGGGAATCAATATAGCCTACTGGCCCAATTCATTTTAAAATGGGCCTTTGTTACCTATATAGCTTATATAAAGCAGGAGTGATCCAAATAGGAAAAGGAAACCTACAAGTAACGGGCAACAGCCGGTCAGCAAATGGGCCTAACCGGCTCAAAATACCCTAGCCGGTAAGCGACTATAAATACGAAACCAACTACTAGATAAAGCCGACCAAACGCTTCCCCTTTCACATCCGCTTCTTTCTCTCTCAATATCTCTTTTCTTGTTCTATATATATAGATCTCTCCGTTCAAAGTTCTAATCAATCCTTTTACTCATATATATATATTTATATATATATACCTGGACGTATAAAACCCGATATTTTTTCAAAATTTGGCGCTCTATTCCAGTCTTTTCTTGCCCAATCTCCAATATAAATTCTTGGATTTTTGATTTTCTTCAAACGCTAGAATATCGATTTGAATCGGATCTATATATTTTGAAGTCGCCATCGTTTTTTGATCGGAATTCGTTTTATTCTGATTGAGGATCAGCTATTCGATTAACAATTGATAAAGAACTCTAAATTTGACTCAAGTTTCTTGATTGTTGTCTAAATCTAAAGCAGATTGAAAGGGGGAAAGCTAGAATTTTGTGTGTTTGTTTGCTTGCTTGCTTGGTATCTGTTTGGGGGATTGATTGTATTGAAATTTGAAAGAGAAGAGTAGGTTTACAATATATAAATGGCGGAACAAGGCTTGGAAGGTAGCCAACCTGTGGATCTTTCCAAGCACCCGTCTGGGATTGTTCCTACTCTTCAGTAAGTCTCTTTTGATGTAATTTTCGTTGGAAATTAACAAAAAATAGTAATTTCCATAAATAATAAATAATTTAGCTCGATGTTAATCAGGGTATTGCTTTCTTGGGGTTCCATTTTTTTGTTAATAGATTGGTTGTACCGATTTGGATGTGATTAAAAACAGTCACCTTATCACAAGGAAATAACAAAAAGAAAAGGGAACCTCACAAGTCACTGCCTCATTGTAATTATGTTGGGTTGTTATGCTAATTTTTGTATTCTGTATTATATTGAAAGATCACTGAACTAATTCAAGGTTCTGCTGCAATGAGACATGATAAAAACCTTTATTGTTATTGTTTTTAATACACCTATGATAAAGGTTCATAAAATCTAGAGGATTGTTTGTACCTATAAAAATTTATATTTATGTGGTGAAATTAAGTTTTTTGCCTTTGAAGTGTTAATAAGGTTGTTTTAATATCTTAGTGGTTCTTGAGAAGCTTTGTTTCCTGACCTCTTTGGCTTGTTAGTCGTTATGTATATTGTGGTCATGCTTTGGAAGATGTGAAGATGGTTAATTGATAATAACTGAATTGCACATGTTTTCTTAGGCTGAGCTGAATTTGTAGTCCAGGACTCGAGAGTGTAAATAGCAGTTTATCTTACAAAAATTTTGTGCATTGAAGATGCTTCTCTATTTGGGACCTATACTTTACAAACTGCCTGAAACAATATAAGTAACCTTTGAGATTGGACTCCATGTGCCTTGAGTTAGCTTTTCTGAAGAATCACAAAAGTGTTGTGTTGACGGGTCTCTATGTTCAAGTTTTGCATTCGATGCACTTTCCTCGGTACCATTTTTGGCTTCTAATTTCATGAAATTGTTACATGGAAACATTATTCTATCATAGTTTATGACTAATAATGCTTAAATTACCCATGTGAATGTTTCTTCTTGTCAGATGTTATTGTTACTCTATTTTCATGAAAGCAACTAGTATCTTAATAGTAATTACACCCTAGCATTTACCCGAACTACTCTCAGATGCCATGCATCAGATTCCATGCATCAGATTCTGAAGGTGTTAGGGACCATAATTGAGTTATTTGAGAACTAGATTATCTGATGTTTAAGGCTTTTGTGCTGGTAGCCTCCGGCTTTTCTCGAGTCTGAGACTCTGAATCATAGAGCATGGTAATGGTTGCAGACTGTAATTGTATTTTCATTTGCCTAATGTAAGCAACTGATGACTTGCTGTGGAGTTGGTGTCGTCCACACTCCTTAGAAAAAAACGAGAAAGATATAAATTATAGAAAACCATTCTAGGGGTACGATATCTTTAAAGTATCCGTATGTATATTGTGCTCCTGTGGGTTCTCATTAGTTATTGTTAGATGTGGATTTTTTGACTTATCAAAAAGAAAAAAAATGAAGATCCGTAGTGTGTGTTAAGGTGCTACTTGGTGAACAATGTTGTTAAAATGTGGTCATGTGATTGTAATATGGAGTATCTGTATTTCAGTTCTTCTACCGAACGGGTGAATGGTCTTGCGAAAACTTCTGCTAAATTATAGAATTTAATCGTCAATTGTCATGTATTACTATTAGGAATATTGTCTCCACTGTCAACTTGGATTGTAAGTTGGATCTGAAAGCCATTGCATTGCAAGCAAGAAATGCTGAATATAACCCTAAGGTATGCATCTTCATGGAAGTTTGGCTTCAGTTTTCATTTTTATTAGCAAAGGCTGAAGGAAAAAGAAAGATCATTATGTCATTTTAAAATCCTTTGTAGGAGGTTTATGTTTTTTGTTATCTATATGATGAGGCACTGGTGGAAGTTGTCAATACAATTTCCCTAATTTATGCCAACTAGTGTTTTTGGATTTCGTTTTTTTGAATTTCGGTTGTCTCTTTCCTTGAGACATTTAACATGCTCAAATAGAGCTAGTCTTTAAGAGAACCTATAGGTGCTTTTAAAATATATTTAGGCCTCATTGACCATGTGTTTTGTAATGATTCCACAGCGTTTTGCTGCTGTTATTATGAGGATCAGAGATCCGAAGACAACAGCTTTGATATTTGCTTCAGGGAAGATGGTGAGTTTTGTTAATACAACTCGAGATGCCGTTGTTCAGCCGCTTCGTTAGTTTATATAACCCATCAGAATGACATTTCAAGTTGTCATATTAAGTTATTCAAATGAAACTGCCAATTTATATCTATTTGTTTGGCTTAATTATGCATAAGATATGGCTGTTGTGTCTGATGGCAATTTTAAAGTTGGGTAGTTTCAACTTTGGCTAGATTTTTAGGCTATACGGTTGATTGACTCCCTGTTCTTGTTCAATGTTTAATCGATGGAAAAAAATTTATGATAAAGTTTCACTGTTGATTTTAGGTTTGCACTGGAGCGAAGAGCGAACAACAATCAAAATTGGCTGCAAGGAAGGTTGGCGGTGATTTTGAAATGCATTAAGTTTGTCTTGTGCTCATTACAATGGTTTAAAAATTTGAAATATATGTGAAAGTGATAGAGAATCTACGTTGTAAACCCCGGTCGAAAAACCAATTATGAGAATCCTTGTTATGTGATTTTATTTGTCCAAAATTTTAAAGTGTTTTTTTTGAGAATCTTTAACAGTACTTGTGTATTTACTTTCCAGTATGCGCGAATTATTCAAAAGCTTGGATTTCCTGCAAAATTCAAGGTATTCTCTCACTCTCTCTCTCTCTCTCTCTCTGTCTCTCTGTGTATAATATATCCTTTTTCTCAGATACATGCACACAAACACACTTGCCTGTTTATGGTTAATATTTTGCATTTTCCTTGTGCATACGGTCAATCTGTAATTTTTTTTAAAGTTGTTAAAACTTATTAAACTATGTTATGCCTGATGACAGGATTTTAAGATTCAGAATATTGTTGGTTCCTGTGATGTGAAATTTCCCATCAGACTTGAAGGTCTAGCGTATTCCCATGGTGCCTTTTCAAGTGTAAGTTACCACTGTAATGATTGTTACTCACAAGCAAGAAACACACTGATCCTTTATTTGCGGTGTTAATCATGGCTTATCTATGCTGTATGAGCACAGTATGAACCGGAACTATTTCCTGGTCTAATATATCGTATGAAGCAACCGAAGATAGTCCTTCTCATTTTCGTGTCGGGAAAAATTGTACTAACAGGAGCCAAGGTGAGGCAGGCTAAACTTTGTCATTTGTTTAACATATTATCTTCTATTCCTCTTAAGTCTTGCTAACTGCCATCTGTTTTATGATAATTTAGGTGAGAGAGGAAACATATACAGCATTTGAGAACATATACCCTGTTCTTACTGAGTTCAGGAAGAACCAGCAGTGGTATGGCTATCTTTCTCTCCTATTTCTATGAAATTAAGAAGTATGACATGCTAATTAGTTGTTTGTATATTTTTGTCGACAGAAATGACCTCGAGGATGCATTAACTTTATGGCAAAAAGTTCAATTGCAAGTATAGCATTCTCTTGCTGTCATGCAATTGATGGCACATTACGCTAAATATGAGAACCGGGACTTCAGTAGCTGAATTTTATCTGATTAAGTTCTTGGGTTTTCAAGGATTATATTTCCCCGTGTAGTACAAAAACTGTATTTTGTAGGGTTATGATGGGGTGAACTGTGAAGTGTGTTATTGCCTAGTGTCCTGTCAATCATTTGGTTTATCCGGTAGAGGAGGGTACCCTTGTTGGTTATTTGGTAACGACTCTTGATTAATAAAAATTCTTGGCATCTGAGGCTTGTGTTCATGTAATGTAGACCGTCAAGCTAATGTTATAAAATAAAAAGTAGATTCTATGAGCACGCACATGATGCAGTTGGTTATTTTTATTTTCATTTCTTTGCAAGTAATTTCTTTCTATTTATAAATAGTTGTAATAGTAGTTTTTACCTTGAAAAGTATTGAAATATATGTAAATGCTTTACTCATTTCACCTCCTAACTATTGAACTCTATCTGTCTCTCTCTGCTCCTAATTCTTTGGATTCAAGGTCAGGACCAAGTGGAACCTGATAAATTTAATTTGGTAGTAGAGCTTAGCCCAAGCTTGGCTCCATCTTCTTCTTCCTCTCATTTTCCTTCATCTCAATCCTCTTTGTAACTCCTCTTTTTTGCAGAAATTACAAAGCTCAGATTTGGATACTCTATTTTTATACAAACACCAAAAAATCTTAATAAAACCCCTAAAAACTCCATTGATTACTCAAATCCCATCATCTACAACCCAACTCAAATAATTAATCAAAACAACCCAGGATCTAGCTAAACATGGATCAAAAGATCGAGTTGTCAATGCTCAGTTTTCGCGATAACACCTGCAACTGAGAATTATAATCACTTCCTGTGGTGATTATTTGAGGTATAGTTCTATTACCATGACTCGTTCAAGTATAAATAAATCACATAACCCAAGCATTTACAACACTTAATTAGCATCTTCTCTTAGTTTATTATCCAAAATCCCAAAAAATTTATTGTTTCAACATAAATTTCTATTCTTTGCATAATTTTCTTAATGGGTCTGCAAGTTTTTCATTGTTTTAGCCTAATTTCATCATAGTTACTCATCACAGATTATCTAAATTGTTTGCAAACATTCCCACAAACAGTTTTTGCTTAGTTTTAGGTTTAACCAAGTATTAGCATACTGTTAGTACTTAGTTAATACTAATTTGGTCATTTGTTAGCCTAGCGTCCTTCTAGACTCATTTACTCCCTTAATTCTTGCTAAGCCAAGTGTTAGTCAAGATTAAACTCCATTAAAACTCGAAACCAGAAATTGTTCTTGTGTAAGGTTCAGTTCACACCACCAAAAAGCACTTCTAATTAAGTCAGGTGACTCAAATTTAGTTAACTTAAATCTAGCTATTCTATTAGTTTGATTAAAATTTACTATCACATCTCCTTCGGGTATTTCTACAATACTATCTAAATTCCGGGAGTGGTTAGATTGAAGTTAATTTTGACTAATACAGTGTTGACACACAGGAGAGATATAATCTCTCTACGTGTCAGCACCGTATTGATTAATTGACCAACTTACCATAAGTTAATTTCATAGTAACCGGATTCCTAAATTCCTATTCACACATAATTCAGGAGTAGGTGTATTGGCTCTAGGTAAAGCCCATTGAGCAAGAACTTGAATATCGATTATCTAACCATGGTTCTTATATCGGATGGATGATTCACTAGTCCAACCAATGATCGAATCGTTATTGATCCAGTGACGTCATTAATATATAAAATATATATTATTAGTAATTAATAAATTTTTAAAAAATCTCATGTTTTATGAACTAAAACATAATAAAATTGAGTTACAATATTACTAAAAGTGATTAATTTTAATATTAAAACTTTTTTGGTACAAAAAAAATATTAAAAACCAGTTCACTGGGTCAATTATCCGATTTTACCGGTTGATCCACCGGTTGGATCATTGGTCAACCGATTTTTGACCAAATCAATAAAATCGGGTTGAATTGGACTGGAGAGCCAACCGATTCAGATTTTTACCGATTAGACCGGCGAGCCGATTTGAGTTTAATAACATTGGGTCTTACCCTTTATACTTGTACCTTTAGCTTTAGGAATTAAAGTGTTTAACACTTTATAACAAACCCCGATAAATTAGAGTAAGAGTGTAAATGAACCGAGTCGAACTGAGTATTGAGTTGTTTAGATTTGGTTTACAAAATTTATCGAGTATAAAATAAAGTTTGATTGAGGCTTGTTTAGCAACCGAGTCGAGCATGATCTCGAATTGAGCCCGAACAATTTGAACGAACATAATCTGAATATCAATAAAAAAAAATTAAAATTTAAGGAGATTCGATTAATTTATCGAATTTTAAATTTTGTTCATATTTGAACCATTTATATTTCGAATTGAACTCGAATCAAATTTTTAGTCGAGTGAGTAAGAATCGAACCGAACCCGAACTATTTGCTAATTTTAGAGTAATATTTTCCACTCCAATTTTCATATCATAACCTAGCAAAAGTAGCTACATTAATATTTGAGGACTCAAATGAAAGAAAGATATTTATTAGGGCAAACATGTCATTTTCTAGAAGAATATGAGGAGATATTCGAAGGGAAAACATGTGGTAATGCAATTTTCCGTATAACAATCAGAAAAAGAAAACTATTTTGTTCTTATTACTAACTACCTTTCAACTTTCCACAAGAAATTCAAAAAATACGAAAACGTGATCAAAATACTCACATTATTCCATTCAAATTTGTTTCGTGCAAATCATATATTGGAAGATTGGCTGACAGAATTAAGAAAAGGGATTTTGCTGAAATCAAATTTCTCTCCAGTTGATCAGTAATGGCGCAATTCATTCGAGCTCAGGGACGACCCAAGCCGCTCTTTAATGGCGATGGAATGTTAATTGGGTTCGAACCCAGAGACCCATCTGCTCCAATGCAAATTCACAAGCGCAAAATCAGGTTTAATGGTAGTAGTACTTGTACTAGGCTATTTGCTTCTTCTTCTTCATCTTCATCATCAGTATCATCATCTGGTAATTTTAAGTTCAAGCATGTTATTAATGGGGATGAGAGCTTCGGTGTTGGGTATGATGAGTTTTTAGAGGATTCCGAGTATGAGAGTGATGATTTATCTTGTTTCAGGGGTTTAGTCTTGGATATATCTTACAGGTCTGTATTTTGTTAAATAATTTATAATTTATCTTTTTTCTAAAAAAATTATGGATATATTTATTTTTTACTCTTATATTTACATTTACTTGGGATTCCCTTGTTTTAGGCCAATTAATGTTGTATGCTGGAAACGTGCTATTTGCTTGGAGTTCATGGAGAAGGTTAGACTAATTGTTGTTTAGATGGATTTATTATTATTATTATTTTTATTATTATTATTATTATTTACTCATAGATCACTTTCAGTTATTTCTGTTGTTCATATTGTGTAGAGTATTTTTTGCCCCGTCCCAGATACTAATGTCACTTTTGGGTTTTATTTTTTAAAAATGATGCAAAAGTAACTCCAACGAATTGGATTTTTGCCCAAATGATTGTATTTTGTCTGTCAAATTATTGGTATATATTGGCATCATTCCCACCTCATAAATAGAACCCGCAAGTGGCAATTGTTTTAGGTAAAAAACCCAAGAGTAACTTTGATTTGGACAGAGGTAGTATGTAGATTGTCTTTTATTAGACTCTGCAGTCTCTGTGATATTCAAGGGCTTAATCTAGATTACTTTCCATTCCTAGTTCTGATGCATTTAGTCTTCAGTTCTGACCAATTACCTTGTTATTAAATGATACTTTATTGATGTTAACGCCAAGATTAGGCCCACGCGCCTCAACCACCAAAAAAGCGTTCAATCCTACTCATAAACGAAATCACACACAGATGAGAAAACTTGGCGGCTTGGGCGTCGGGGATAGCTCCGGTGTGAGAATAACAAGGTTTAACAATAGAATTATTTTAGTGCTGAAAAATAATGAGATACTACATGTGTACCTGAGAACCAGGATATAACCTTGTATTTTAGTGATCACATCTCCTCCTACATGTCCTTTCCCGTATGGAAGTAGAACTCCTCATTAGGTCAGATTCCTTAATGGAATTAAACTGAATTTCCTTAAAGAAAGGAAGTCAGATTATATCATGAACTTTCCTTAGAAGTTGGAAATTAAATATAGTTAGGAATCTCAGATTCCTTAAAGTTCTCCAACTGCACAAACTGGCCTCCTGCATGGGGAGACTTCCTCCACGTGGACTATGGCCCACCGAACCCATGGCCCAAATAATCATGCCCCAACAATTGATATTATATACTCCGGTATTTTTGTATAGAAAGAAGTGTATTTAGAAGAATGCCATTAGTTTGGATTGAAGTCTAAATTTTGTTTTTGTACAGGCTGATGTTCTGGAGTATTATGATCAAACTGTAAATTCTCCTAGTGGATCCTTCTACATACCTGCCGTTTTGAGGGTATGCCCTTAAATATTTAAATATCAATTCTCATTCTTTTGGAAGTGAGTTGGGATAGGGTGGGTGAGGGGGTAAGTTAATGTATTGTTTCCTTCTTTTCATTATTTTGATACTTTCTCGTTCGCTCTTACCTCCTCTTTTGGTTAATACTTTATATGTTTCTTATCTTGATAATGAATATCAAATGATATTGGCTTGTCCATTCTTCCAGGTTCCACATTTACTGCAAGTTGTCAAGAGAAGAAGAATCAAAAGTACCCTTAGTCGTAAAAATATACTTGCTCGGGACAGTTTCACTTGTCAGTAAGTAGTATGCTGATATCTGCTACCCTTTTAATTGAAGATGATTACTTTTGTGTAAATTGAGAGTTGGTGATAGAGATAAATTTATTTTTGTGTAGTGCTTGCCTCTCGGAAAACCCAAGGGAAAGGACAAATAAAAATAAATTGTAAATAGGAAAAACCTTTTTAATGAACATATCCAATTATATTTACTTCGTGAAAGTTTGTATCAAGACTAACATTGATATATAATGTACAGTTGATAAAGCTTGTATATATATTTAGACTTTAATTCCTTTTCCTTTTCCTTTCCATTTCCTAGTTCCCAAAGTAGCTAGTCATGTTTATAAGAAATTATCAAGTTCATATCAACGTACTTGACCTATATTCTTTAAGAAACAGTTTCTATTCTGTCAGAGAAAATCCTAATTAATATTAGGGATAACTTTGTAGTGAACCTAAATATATTGGCTTTGTAGATAACTGAACAAACTATCTGTTCTATGGCACTTAGAAACCTTCTCAGTCATGCACTAGGATTTCCTGCACCGACTTGTTGTCATAATTTGTTTATGATGATCCCCAATTGTTAGAAACAGGGCCTTAGCCTCTCGCTTGAATAAACTCTTCTCATTTACAGTTTATAGTTCTGACGAACAACCTCACATGTTTTCCTGTTTTCCCTGTTGAGTGAATAATCTTGCAAAAAACACCTTAGCATAATTTGTATGCTTTACTATCAGTTTTTTCCCTTCATTGCTTGGCTGAGGTATTGACAATTTTTTATTTGGTGGGTAGCTTTACTTTTCTTTTTACCTCTTTTTCTTCTTCGTCTCCCCACATTTTGTAGTATTCCCTATTTCAATGAAATTCTTTTTGTATATATAAGCAGCTAGATCATTTATTATCTCTAATTAACAAGTAATTCGTTTTGGCAACAGGTACTGTTCTTCTACTGAAAACTTAACAATTGACCACATGTTTCCAATTGCACGAGGCGGGGAATGGACATGGGAAAATCTGGTATGACAACCTAGAAGTGTGTGTAACTGACCTTTACATTACATTGCACCGTTTTTATTATGTTTCTGTGGCCCATGATTGTTTTTGTTGACGAAATACAATTGAGTGTCTATTATCCTTGTTCTCCCAGATGCACCAAGCAAAATTTCATGTTCACCCACCTTCTGACATATTAGGAAACAAATGTATTTTGTAATATCTATGGAAGATGACAGTGTGATATTCATCAAAAAAAACATCTTTAAACAGTTTTGCAAGATTTGCAAGGTCTTGTGATGAAAGATTCCTGTAAATTGTGTCAATAATGTGGCAAACACTAAATTTTTTTTTTTTGGGTAGGCACGAATAATAATTTTGATTCTCTTGAAATTGAAAGCTCTCAGTTTTGGATGACTTGGAAATTGGAAGCTAGTATTTTATTAGTACTATTAAAGGAATTTTCAAACAAGACTTATATATAGCAAAATACAGTTTCAAATAAGTAGTATTTGTCACTTTAACTAAATAAAATTCTAATCCCATATGCCATCTTCGCATAATGCATTCCATCATCTTCTGTGTAACAGGTTACTGCATGTTCACGTTGCAACTCCAGAAAAGGTCAAAAAACTTTGGAGGAAGCAAACATGAAGCTGAACAAGGTCCCTAAGGTAGCTTCTGATATCCTTTGACCTGGTTCCCTCATCAAAAAAAAAACTTAAATACTTCATTTATCTACTTGATATTATTTTTTCAAAAATAAAGAAATATAATTTCCCACCCAAGTTTACTAGCAGAGGTTGAATGATAGTGGGTTTTGAACTGAGTGCAGCCACTTTGTGGCAATAATCCTGAAGGTTAGATCTGTAGTATGTACCCATCGATTCCTCCCAGTATCCTTTGTTAACAAAAGTCATATGTTAGAGAATAACAACGCAGCAAAAACAATAGCAAAGAGAAATCAAAAGAAAAACAATCACACACAAGACACAAAATTTATGTGGTTCGCCCAAAGGATGGGTTACTCCACGGTCAACGGCAAATTTGTCTCACTATCTCATAATATCGCACATAATACAGTGCAGGATCCCCTTCTTATATAATACTCCCTCCGTTCCATAGTTATAGGCTGATTTTCCATTTTGAGATGTCCCAATATATAGGCTACTTACTATTTATAAAATTTAGTTGGTTCATTGTTTTACTTTTATGCTCTTACAATAAATATTCAACCATTACTCTTTTTTTGAAGAAACAACATTCAATGTCATTATTTTTATCACCACATTTAATGTTGTTGTATTCTCTTTGGTTAAAGTTCTATGGTTATGGACTTTAATGGTCAGTACACGTCAATCAATGAAGTTGAGAGTTCCAGTGTGATAAGTAAGGAGTAATTAACTTATTCATTAATTCCATATTAAGGGGTATATGTGGAAAATTATGTTAAAAATTGCCACTTAAATTGATTTTCTTAAACTATGTGTCAAAAGAAATCAGCCTATAACTATGGGACGGAGGGAGTACAATATAAGAACCATAATTCATCCCAATAGTACAAAACATCATACCTGGGTAGGTCATCTAATTTTGCCAATATCAATAGTAAGAAGTAATCAGAAGATTAGAAGTTTGAGAATTCAGATATACTATATTTTATTGTAGTTTAATGATTCAGTCAGCAACAAGAAGAATACATAAGATAAAGCAAGAAAAGTAAAAAGAAAGAGTGAATAAAATAACTAGGCATTAACAACGAACCACATTCATTTATATTCACTAACCATAAGTGAGTCTGCCTTGATCTTGCAGGCTCCTAAAGACTATGACATAGTTGCCATCCCCCTGACGAACACAGCAATACAGATGCTGAGAAGGAGAAAGGGAACACCAGAAGAGTGGCAGGAGTACCTAGCATAGCCATCTTCGTGACTGTGTATTGATGGCGGTTAACTTTGTACATTCCACAACTTCATACAAAATGATTTCGTTATCAACGTATTAATCTGTGAACTCCCACTAAAAGGCATAAACTTGATTCTCTATTGCACTGCCGATGTAAGCACCTCAGTCTACCTTATCCCACATTCTATCCCTTGTGTTGATAGAATATCATGTATAGTTATCGTCCCATGATGGTATATAATTTCTTTAGGCTTTGCTGTATCATTTCTAAGGTTTAGACATGTATATAAACTTTGCTTGTTAATAATAAATGTATTAACATGGCTTCAATTTTATGAGTACTTGAAAATCTGACCTGTGCTCTTAAGTACGTTTGTTGGAGGACTAATCTTTCTTGTTTTTGGGACTTCTTATATTGAACTAGCTGAAACTACTAGCAAAAGTCCCTTTATTTGGTGTTCTTAGGTCCATTCTTCGATCCTCTTATTTTTAGGGCTTCTCTCTCTCATCCTGGGAACATCATCAAGTGATACCCCACATTGGTTCCTTTTTCTTTCTTTTTTTCCCCTTTTGTGTGTGGAAACTGTGTGCATTAATTCATCCTTTTGCATGTTTCAAACTATCTTCTGTAGTTATTTTCAATCTTAATTCCGTGGCTGCGCATCTACCCACACAACACCCTCCATTTAGCTGAGTGACTACTTTTTTGGCATATTGGCTTTACTGTCCAACAGCTGATAACTACTAAACAAGGACTTTCTCTTGTCCATCTGTAGTGGACATCTTTCTATACCATTCTTTTTTGCATTGATCCTGTATAACATAGACAATCCTTTGCACATTATTGTCTGCATATGATTTTTTCTGTGAGTTTTTTTTTTTTTTCTAATTTATTTTTTTACAGTAGCATTTTAACCTATTTTAATCTGTCATGGGCGCCAAAACCAAGTTCAAAACCCTGGTGAGACTAAGCCTAAAGAAAAGGCTGTATCAGTTTACAGACAAGCTAGAGTGGAAGATTCTTTCTTTTTAGGATTTGCATCCTATCTTGAAAAGCCGATTCACTGACATGTAAGGTAATGGAATCTGGCATAGAAACTTATGGTTATGCTTTGTTGGACTATCTTCAACTATCTATGTTCTACAAAGCACAATCTTTGTAGAACATATTAATCAGTACATGTATTAAAATTTGCTGTCATCTTCATTTTGTAATATTATATGCTATTCTGTCCAGCTATTTCCATTTTGTGAATATAGTCTTTTCTGAAGGCTCTTTACAGTACATCTGTGGTAGTTGAACTTGTTTTTTCAACCATGTCACACAGATTCGGATGGAGTGCTTAGTTTGACAGGTTTTTTTTTTTTTAATAGTTGTGTTGAGAAATCAAGCACACTACACACTAAGATAAACACACTTTTTGTATGAGATAAAATAATGATACACGAATTTTATGTGGAAATTCAACTGGGAAAAAATCACGGGAAGAGATCTAAGAAATTCACTATGAAAATATTTAAGAATACAATCCTTACTAACTGAGAAAATAAACTCATTGTTTAATTTCTCTCTCTACCTTACTAATGCTCAAACTTGAGCTTTCTCTCACTACCGCTTTTGCTCTCTAATGTTGGGGTGTAGAAATGAGAAGCCAAAACTCCTTTTTATAGGAGAAAAATGGCTTTGAATGTCATCCTTAAACCACTAACAACTAATGGTCATTATGAATGTCATCCCCCAGTTACTACCAACCAAAATCAATTAAAGACAAGTCAATACTTTCAACAATCTCCACCTTGACTTGTATTATCCAAATATTATGAACTTTATCGTGATTGTGAATGTATCCCTCTCCCTAGATACTCCACCACGAACTATTCGATGAAATAAATTAAGTTCAAGCAATGCATGAGCTTTTCTGCTAAAACTGACTTTGTGAGCATATCTGCAGCATTCTCCTTTGTGTGAACTTTGCGAACTATAATGTCAGCACTATTCAGTCATTCATGAATCTTGTGATACCGAACATGTGACGCCCCCAAAATAGGTCCAATTCACCCAACCTATTCTGAGTCGCCAAATACATGGTACAGAAAATAACTACAACTTCATTATCACAATTGTCGTGCAAAATACAACACAAATGTTGTGAGTTTTGATACAAATATATACCAACTGTGATTCATGTCCCAACCTTGGATAGTACGTCACAATGGCACCTTACAAAAAGGTACATTCAATAACTGTTTTAGAAATTAAAATCTTTGGGAAGTGCTCAAGGAAACCTTCGTACATGGGAGGCCATGCGTCTAGGTTATGATAGATATCTTATGCCCACAGAATTATCCTTGGTTGACCTAATAGACCCCAAAGAAAAACGAGAAGATTACTATCTTGTTCTTCCCAATGGTGAGTCTTCTCTTGACATATAATTATCTCCATTGTCTCCAATTGAGAATTATATTTCAACCAAACTCCAAGGTTATATAGGTAGTGCTCGTAGATATACTCAGCAAGTGGATGTGCACAACCCTGTCTTATGATAACACGAGGTTGTATGTCATTAGACATCTTGTATGATAGTGGCAAAACACCCTTCCAAAGTTGAGTTCATCTCACCCTATTTAGTTCACCAAAATTAACGGTTAAAATGACATATAAAATACGACACACTTATTTAAAATTCTCGATAAAATTATTTTCATACTATTTTAGGGGAAACATCAACAGCTATAGACCACCGTTCTATTTTCTTGTTACCCCCGCTTGACCCAGCTACACTCTTATTACCTAAAAGGAATTGTGAAGCAAAAAGGTGAGCACAACTAGCTCAGTAAAAATATCATGACTAAAGATAATTAAATTATCAATAGCCTTCATCAGTAATAAATCAGAGATTTTAAACATATGGTAGATGATAAAACTTTTCAAACATAGTTGCAGCGGAATGAACAATCCATTAGAAGAGTCAAATAGACTATAAAGTCTATTATTTTCTTCATGTTAAAAGTCCACCAATAATATTTTATCCCTGTTACATCAATCAACAGTTTCTGTCCACAATTATGTGAATAACTCATAATCATAATTATGGTTCTAAATTCCTCTTCGCACCCAGGACAAAGATAATTTTCATCACCTATCTTTACCTGAAACATCAAAGATCATGGTTATACCAAATCACAGTTCCTGTTCATAATCATACTAATAATGTGACGCCCCCAAAATAGGTATACAGCACTCATTCTGAGTCGCCAAATACATGGTACAGAAAGCAAACTACAACTTCAATAATATAATTGTCGTGCAAAATACGACAATACATACTGTGAGTTTAAATACAAATATTGTCTTCTAGACAATATCCACACTCAAATAAGTCCTCGTTACAATTATTCAAACACTATTTTACAGAAATAGTGAGGACTGCTAAAACATCTTTCTAGAACCATCACTCCGTTACCCACTAGTTCCTCGCTATGTTCTTACCTCCCGAGAAAATGGAACAAAAGGAAAAGGGTGAACTCAACTAGCCCGATAAAGAATATTATGACTAAGATAATATACAACAAATTATCGTTAGTCTTCAATGAGAAAAAATCGATAAAATATAATAGCCAACAAGTTTTAGATCAACAACTGCGGTGAAACAAAGAATCCATTAGAAGAGTCAAGTAGAGAATGAGTTCTACTATCTTCTAAGATTTAAAAGTCCATCATCAATATTTTATCCATGTAACAACAATCAATATACATCTTTAATCAAATATTCATCTTTTACTTCTGTGCCAAAGATATTCATTTATATCACCAAAGGTTGGTCATGTTCATCTCAACACTGTTCATCTTTGCCTTATGGGCCAAAGATATTCATCGATTAATCATTTATCTTTCCACTAAAGGTAGAAGATATTTAGTAATATCATCATTTAGGGACCGAGGATGATGAAAAATATTTTAAAGAAAACGAATCTAGTGAAACGAAAGGACAAATAGTAGGGATTCGTATAACAGTTTATCCAAGATCAATAATACTTCATAAATACCAATTTTGAAGCGTAATTCAAAATAAAGATCAAAACATGGATACAATCAAAGATAGTAACCATAATAGACATCTTGGACAAAAAGAAGAAAATTTCATTTTTCGATTGAATAGTGCTTAGATTCGTGAATAGTCGTGAGTATGTGAATAGTGCCTTATATACGTGAATAGTAACTCTCAGACACAAAAAGTTCTAAATTTGATAAAATTCAGATCAATACTTTGGCATAATGATATTGAAGAAATAATATCATATATGAAGAAAATAACATCCCTTACCTCAAAATATCAAGATTACGATCGGAATATCGATTATAAGAAATTTGAAGGAAACTTGCAGCGATGAATAGAAACTCACAAAGTATCTAAATACTCACAAAATACACTCAATAATCTAGAGAGAAAGAGAAAACTTGTTTCGGTGTGATTTTCAATTTAACTTAGCCCTCTATTTATAGGAAAATGTTAGCAGACTTGACCTGCAACCTGATGGCTTTACCTGCTACTATTCCCACCCACCACATTTGAAATAAATTCAGCACATTTCTTCACCAACCACAAGTGGGGCCCACCAATTCTAGAATTTTCCACCAAAATCATTTATAAACCTAATTTCCGAATCAGTCACCTCTTAAAATTCATAACAAATCATACGTTCATTTTTAACGGTTCAAAATTTGTGGACATATACTCAACTTATATATGTATAACATATCCAAAAATTACAACGATCAGCGGTCTGGCCGATTAAAATTATAACTCACTTAATATATCTCAAAAACACTAGTTTAAATTTTAATACCTCCATTTCGACAAAAAATACGATAAAACACCTCAACATTAACTCCTTCATTTTTAACCACAAAAATATATCCAATATTTATATCCACATAAAATAAATATTTTCTTATCATATGAATCAATAATTAATTATTCACAAATAATATTACGTAATCACATTTATGACAATCAAAGTAGTTTCTCAGAAAGAGGGGCTTTCAATAAGAATTTCTTCTTCTTTGGCAAGGCAATTAGGTGACCAAACCTCTACTTGACAGAACTTTCTAGACATTTCCAATAATGCTATCTAATAATATTATTCAAATAATATGAATTATTGATCCGATAATGGGAAATCACGTGCGATGACAATTATTGAAACAACAATAATATAAAATATCAACGCAACAATTATTGAATCAATAAAATAAAATATTGAACAATAACTACTGTAACAATTATTGAGTAGTGCCTTCTTACGTAAGGATCAATAATTCATTAATACTGTGCATCCACGCGTATTACTGTATTTTAACGGTAAGAACTACGCCGTTATTTATAAAAACTCAAACTTGTCATTTTCTTCATCCGACAGTTATTCTGTTATGGGGCCCACAAATGACTGCGCCGTCATACGAATATTCCACGACAACAAGAATATTCCACGACCAAATGAATATTCCCCGACAACAATGATTATTTTATAACCACTTGCATATTTTGCAAAATTTGCACATTTCACCCATAACCAGAGAATTATATCAAATTAATACCTTATTATTCACAAATATAATTAGAGAAAATTCAATTTTATTTATAATAAGTTGGGGTCTTACAACCTCCCCTCCTTATGAAATTTCATCCTTGAAATTGACATACGTACCTGGTGTTTCAAAAAGGTGAGGATACCTTGCTTTAATTTCTGATTCCAACTCCCAGGTCATTTCTTCAATAGCATGGTTTCTCCATAACACCTTAACTTGTGGTATAACCTTGGTGCGTAGGGACATGCTCTTCCTATCCAAGATCTTAACAGTACTTCTTCGAGACGTTAAATCTTGGCTATCTCGTCTCGGTTCTAACGCAATAATATGGTTTGGTCTTTCACATATTTACGAAGCATGAATATGTGAAAACATTATGAACACGAGACATACTTAGAGGTAATGCGAGTCTATAGGCCACATTTCCTATTCGGTCAAGAATCTCAAATGGACCAACAAATCGTGGATTGAGCTTTCTTCTCTTCCCAAATCTTGTATGGTGCAACACGTAACAATACATGATCCCCAATATTAAATTCCACGTCTTTTCGATGAAGATCCGCATAACTTTTTTGTCGATCTTGTGTCGTTTGTATACGTTGTCGAATCATTTGGATCTTTTCTGTAGTCATGCGTACTAATTCTGGTCCCAACAACGTTGCTTCTCCCACCTCGCCCCAAAGATCTTTGGAGAATGACACTTTCGTCCATACAACGCCTCAAATGGAGCCATGCCTATACTTGCTTGATAACTGTTGTTGTAGGAGAATTCCACCAGTGGCAAGTACTTATCCCAACTTCCTTTAAAATCTAGGACACAAAGGCTTAATAGATCTTCAAGGGTTTGAATAGTCCTCTCTGATTGTCCGTCCGTTTGAGGATGGTATACCGAACTGAATTGTAAATCCGTGCCCATAGCTTTCTGCAAGCTAACCCAAAATCGTGAAGTGAATCTTGGGTCACGATCCGAAACTATGGATACTGGCATGCCATGCAATCTCACAATCTCATTCACGCATACGCGAGCAAGACGTCAAGGAATAAGTCTCACGATCGGTAAAAATGGGCGGACTTGGTTAATCTATCAACAATAACCCAAATCGCATCTATGCCCCTCGAGAAACTTTAGGAAGACACAGAACTTGAAATCCATAGTAATATGTTCCCACTTCCATTTGAATCTCAAGTGATTGTAATGGACCCTTTGGCACTTGATGCTCCGCCTTTACGTTGACAAGTTAAACACCTCGAGATAAACTCCGCGATCCGTCTCTTCATATTGTTCCACCAAAATGTATGTCGAATATCATGATACATTTTGGTACTCCCGAGATGGATTGCAAGCGGGTGTTGTGTGCCTCCATCATGATTCTATGCTTCTAGTCGAATTGTTAGGAACACAAAGTCCGAGTTGAATCTAAGTATTCCTTCTTCATCGATTCTCGCCTCGAATAGCTCCTTCTTGCACTTTCTTCTTCATACGTATCAGCTCCAGGTCCGTAGCTTGAGCAGCTTTAACTTTATCGATTAAAGTCGGTTCTACTCGTATATTCGCCATCATCATGTGGGTCCGGAGTCTTTAATTCTACCTCCATCCTTTACAAGTCATGTATGAATGGGCCTTTGCATTAACAATATCGCTTTCAGTGCTTTCGCGATATGATCTTCTACTCAATGCATCAGCTACTACGTTCGCTTTTCTAGGATGATATTGAATAGTGTGATTGTAATCTTTTAATAGTTCAAGCCAACGTCGTTGCCGCATATTGAGTTCTTTTTGGGTGAAGAAATATTTGAGGCTTTTATGGTCCGTATAAATCTCCACTTTCTCCCCATACAAGTAGTGTCGCCAAATTTTCAACGCGAATACGACTGCTGCCAACTCTAGATCATGACTAGGATAATTCCTCTCATATTCTTTGAGTTGTCGTGAGGCATAGGCTATGACTTTCCCATGTTACATGAGAACGCATCCTAACCCTTTGCCCGAAGCATCATTTCAGATATAACAAATCCATCCGTATCGGATGGTATTGCGAAGCAGTCTTAAAATGAGTCTCTCTTGAGCTCTTGGAAACTCTTCTCGCATTCCTCGCTTCCATACAAATTTTGTATCTTTCCGAGTCAATCGAGTTAACGAGATAGCGATTCAAGAAAATCCTTCCACGAATCTCCGATAATAACCAACTAAGCCCGTAAAGCTACGCACTTCGGCCACCGACTTTTGGTTGCTCCCTAACTTTGTCTTCGCTTCAATCTTCTGCGGTTGACAGATACTCCATGTTTTGACACCACGTGCCCAAGGAATGCTACTTCCTCAAGCCAGAACTCGCATTTCTTTAGCTTGACATAAAGTTTGTTTTCACGAAGCCTTTCAAGTATCAGCTTCAAATGGTGCTCATGATCTTCACGACTTTTGGAATAGATGAGGATGTCATCAGTAAAGACAACAACAAAATGATCCAAATATTCCTTGAATACACGGTTCATCATATCCTTGAAAGCAGCAGGAGCATTAGTCAATTAAAGAATCAATATTTTCCTCATCATATAAATCAATAATTAATTATTCACAAATAATATTCTGTAATCACATTATCGACAACCGTGCGGTTCCGAGAAAGAGGGGCTTTCAATAAGGATTTCTCCTCTTGGTGCGCGCAATTAGGTGACCAAAACTCTCCTTGAAGCGTAACTTTCTAGACATTGCCAATAATGTTATCTAATAATATTATTCGAGATAATATGAATTATTAGCTCGATAATGGAAAATATTGTGTAGTGACAATTATTGAAACAACAAGTAATATAGAATATCAATGCAACAATTATTGAATCAATAAAATAAAATCTAATCGAATAAAATAATTATCGTAACAATTATTGAGTAGTGCCTTCTTACGTAAGAATTAATAATTGGTGCAATACTGGTGTCTTCTTGGCAACAACGTTAGACATTGTGTTTTAACCATCGGGTATTCCAACGATTGTTAATTCAGTAACAAGCTAGGCGTCGTTATTTGTAAATAACTTATACTTGTCATTTTCTTCATCCAATCGATTTTCGTTATGGGGCCCACACAAGGCTGCACCGTCATAACAATCTCATTTACGTATATACTAGCAAGACGTTCAAGGGAATAAGTCTCCTGTATCGGCAAGAAATGAGCAGACTTAGTTAATCTATCAACAATAACCCAAATAGCATTTATGCCTTGAGAAACCGTGGGAAAACCCATAACGAAATCCATGGTAATGTGTTCCCACTTCCATTTCGGAATCTCAAGTGGTTGCAATGGGCCCTTAGGTACTTGATGCTCCGCCTTTACACGTTGACAAGTTAAACACCTCGATATAAACTTCACGATCTCTCTTTTCATATTGTTCCACCAAAATGTATGTCGAAGATCATGATACATTTTGGTACTCCCGAGATGGATTTAAGCGGTGTTGTGTGCCTCCATCATGATTCTATGCTTCAAGTCAGAATCGTTAGGAACACAAAGTCTGGAGTGGACTTGAAGTATTCCTTCTTCATCGATTCTTGCTTCTGGAATAGTACCTTCTTGTACTTTCTTCTTCATACGCATCAACTCCGGATCTGTGGCTTGGGCAACTTTAACTTTTTTGATTAAAGTTGGTTCTATGCGTATACTTGACATCATTGCACTCATTCCTGCATATGATCTTCTACTCAACGCGTCAGCTACCACGTTTACTTTTCCAGGATGGTATTGAATGGTATGGTCGTAATCTTTCAACAACTCAAGCCAACGTCGTTGCTGCATATTGAGTTCTTTTTGGGTGAAGAAATATTTGAGGCTTTTTATGGTGCGAATATATCTCCACTTTCTCCCCATATAGATAGTGCCTTTCAGATCTTTAGTCTGAAAGCATTGCACGCCAACTCTAGATCATGAGTAGGATAATTCCTTTCATATTCTTTAAGTTGTCGCGAGGCATAGGCTATGACTTTCCCACGTTGCATGAGAACACATCCTAACCCTTTGCTCGAAGCATCATGAGATAACAAATCCATCCAAGAACGGATGGTATTGTCAAAACAGTGCGAAATGAGTCTTCCTCTTGAGATCTTGAAACTCTTCTCGCATTCCTCGCTCCATACAAATTTTGTATCTTTACGAGTCAGCTGAGTTAACGGAGTAGCGATTCGAGAAAATCCTCCAACGAATCTCCGATAATAACCAACTAAGCCTAGAAAGCTACGTATTTCGATTACCGACTTAGGTTTCTCTCAACTGTGACTCATATCCCAACCTTGGATAGCACGTCATAATGACACCTATCAGTTTACTATCGCACGAATATGGCATCCCCTACGGAGAGTTTGGCTTCTGTGCATTCCACAAAAGAAGTCACCAGATAGAGGCTCGGTTATCA
This sequence comes from Panax ginseng, assembly GCA_020205605.1. Classification (NCBI taxonomy): domain Eukaryota; kingdom Viridiplantae; phylum Streptophyta; class Magnoliopsida; order Apiales; family Araliaceae; genus Panax; species Panax ginseng. The sequence continues at coordinate 32,028,341 of CM035140.1, forward strand.
ACTTCTATAGTTGGGTTTTTAACTCCCGAAGTTCAAATAGGAGCCATTCGATATGAGATTTTAGAAATGGGTTTTGTCTTAGTGTTCAAAGTCGATACAAAATTCAATATCACGCCTGGGAGTAGGCAGAAATTTTTCAGAAATACGTCAGAAATTTACTAACAATGTAAATATCATTCAAATCGGCGTATTTTGTTCAAGTCCATAACATAGCTAAGAAAGCTTGACATCCGTTTTTCAATAAACGAATGACTTTACGGCTTGATATGAAAGAGTTTGACTTCAATGGTTTGGTTGCTTGAATTCGAATAATAGGTTGCTTAGGAATATAAAAACTAACAACCTTACAAAAGCAATCAATTTGGCATGATGAGTAGTTAACCAATCAATCCCTAAAATCACATCAAAAGTAAGTATCTTTAAAGAAATAAGGTCAACAGGTAATGTGATGGTGCCAACTTGGATCAAACAAGATTTATAAATAGTGGATGTGATGAAAGTTTCTCCTAACGGAGTTTCCACAGATAGGTCAAAGTCTAATTTCTCCGGAGTCAAGTTTAAACATTGAGCACAAGCAGGAGAGATAAAAGAATGGGTAGATCCGGTATCTAATAAAGTATAGACTTCGTAAGAATTTATAATTAACTAACCCGTGATACCTTCGTTCAAGTTCCTCTCATTTTGGGCAGTCACGACAAACGCTCTTCCAGGAACCGTTGACTTTGACTTGTTCGTATCCGCCTCTGGTGCCACCGTCCCAACTGGACTTAACTTTGCTATAGAGTACATTCCACCCGTCATTGCTTCGTCGAATTCCTGATCCATGATTTCAATCATTACTCTCCGATCTATATCGAATTGGGGTTGACCGCTCTGCATAGGGTAATTCCGAACTCAATGTTGGATTCTCCTAATTTCTGTCCAAAAAGCGAAATCCATTTCATCTATTTTGGCCTTATTGGATCGAACGTCTTTTTCTACAATATCAACGTGTCGTGTAACTTTTACCCATGCATCCTCCATTCTCATTCGTTTGGTTGCTTCTTCTTTCATCAGAACTTTGATCATAGCATTCTCGATTCCAAACTCTAATATCTTATACTCTGCCAAAGAGTGCTTCTGTTCAAGCATCGTACATCAGGTAACACAATTTAGAATTGTTGAATCTCTTTGCTCCACGACCGCCTGCCATTCTTCAGCCTGCTCTTCTAACTCATGGATACGATTTTGTAATTCTAAATTTCGATCATAAAATTCTTCTAATAAATTCTCCTCAGGTTCCTCTTCTTCCTCTTCTTCCTCACTCTCAGCTGCTACCTCTGCGACTATCTCGGGTGCAACTATTAATTCTTCACTTACCACATGGATATCTCCAATTCTTTCTTCGCCTGATATCACATTATCTTGGTTGGCAATTAGAGCTTTCTCCACGGTCTCATTCACTCCATTGTTAATATTTTCAGCAGCCATTCTCAAATACTGCCATAAAACAAGGGTTAATTTAACAAATTAACATATCACATAATACCCCTATATTATGACCGACCAACAAATAAGCTTAGGTAGGACACGCTAGCGAAGGATTTACTCGTCTCTCCCCTCCTAGTTCTATTCCCGATCTCCGCCAGAGATCATATCCCTAAGCTACGAAGAATCGTGACGCCCCCAAAATAGGTATACAACACCCATTACGAGTCGCCAAATACATGGTACAGAAACAACTACAACTTCATTATTACAATTGTCGTACAAAATACGACAACACTTAAACTGTGAGTTTAAATACAAATATTATCATCTAGACAATATCCACACTCAAATAAGTCCTCATTACAATTATTAAAACACTATTTTACAGAATAGTGAGGACTACTAAAACCACTTCTAGAACCATCATTCCACACCCCGACTAGTACTCGCTACATTCTCGCCTCCTGAGAAGAAAAATGGAACAACAAGAAAAATGGTGAGCTCAACTAGCCCAGTAAAGAATATTATGACTAAGATAATATAAAAAAAATTATCGTTAGTCCTCAACAGGGAAAAATCTAATAGAATACAATAGACAATAAGTTTGAAATCAATATTCGCAGCGGAAACAATAATTCATTAGAAGAGTTAAGTAGAGAATAAAATCTACTATCTTCTATATATGAATTTATGATATAAGAATTCAATAAAACAAGTTCAAGAATTATTTTATCCAACTAAATTGTCAACATGATATTTAGAGTAAAATTCAAGAATGCTCAAGAATATTTCATGAAAAGATATCGGATGAAGAAATATCAAGGATATTCCACTAATTTCATGGAGATAAGTCAAAACTTTAACCAACGAGTATAATAAAGAATGGAATAACAAAGAAATCACTGCATGATAATAGACAGCAGTTATTCCAATAAAATAATAAATAACAATCAGTCCAGAAACGCATGCATGTGATATTCAACAATAATAATAAAAAAATCAGTCCACAGAACGATGCAGATATTTATTCACAATAAAGATAATTGTGTCCAGAAAACGAGATGTGATATTTTGTAATAATAAAAATTTTCACAGAACGCATGCATATGTTCCAACAAATGATAAAGAATGGAATTAAGAATTTCAAAGTATAGCCATAACATTTTATTCCAATGTAATAAAGAATGGAATAATGTGTTCTTCATAAAGAAAGAAATAATACTCCTACTAAAAATGGATAATAATAAAAATTATTTCTTCTTCTTTCTCTATAATTTCTCTATAATAATTAAAGCTTTGTGAGAAATGAAGGAAGAATGAGCTTCTATTTATAGAAAAATATAGTTTCGATAATCAGACGCTTGGGCTCAAAATTACAGACAATACCTCCAACTTTTCTTTCATTTAATTTAGTCCGCAAGTATTATCAATCTTGCACAACTCCCCTAATAGTAAATAATGTGAATCAATAGTTCAATCATGTGAATTAAATTTCCATATCCTCTATTTTTAATTTTAGTCATGCAAGTATTATCAATCTTGCACCAACTCCCCTAATAGTAATGTGATTCAATCACATGTAACAAATATAAATACATGTGAATTAAGCAATTAATTGCTCATTTATCCGAAATTACCCGATTTATCAATATAACCCTGACATCAATTATCATCTAATAAATGTATTTTCACTAACACAAACAATTCCAACATATGAAACTATTTTTATCATAAATTTTAATTTCAAAGTTTGATTTTTCCCAAAAAAGTCAACTTATTTTTGACCAAATAGTGAATTAAAATTTTGTGTTTATAGACTATTTTTACTAATTTCGCTTCGTGACTCAAATCCTGCTCCAAATTCAACTCTAAAAACATTCATTATTAATATTATAACTCATAATATTTATCAACCAGTCGCCTGTGAAAGAGGGCTTATAAGGATTTCTCCTTATCAAATAAAGACCAAACCTCCTTGACAGAACTCAATATTGTAACAATTAATAATTTGTATAAAATTACGACAGAATAAGAAATAGAATCGAGTATAATCAGTGACTTCTCACGTAAGATCAATAAAATTACTATGCAACCACGCCAGACATCGATTTTAACATCATGTTTCAAAGCTAATAAAACTTCCGTTATTTTCATAAAGTATTTTTGTCGCTTTTCAATCAACAATAATCCGCTAGAGTCCACCAATGATCTCATTAATATTCCCCGTTAAAATAAATATTCCAAAATCAATATTATATAACAACTCATGCATTTTAAAAATTTGTAACATTACCACAACTATAACATTATATCAAATCCATTATATTTTCAAAATATATTTCGAGAAATTTAATCTTATTCAAAATTGGGGTCTTACATAATTCTAAAAATTAAGAAAAACTTTTCCATAAAATAAATAATTAAATTCAAAATCAATTTCTTTACAACTTTAATAATTCCAAATAAATTTATCGTAAAATTCAAACCAATGTCATTTCCATAGAAAAATTTCATTTTTTACAATTTCAAAAAATCCAAATCAAACAAAATTACCAAATCCACAAATAGATTTACACATAATCAAATTTAAAGATATTACAACAAAATAAATTTTAATCATCATAAAATATTTTTTCATATATCATATATAGATTATTGTAAATATATAAATTATTTTATCGTACAATTTCAACAATCACATTAAAATTTTCACAATCTATATCCACATAAAATGAATATTTTCTTATCATATAAATCAATAATTAATTATAACAATATATAATCATATAATAACCAGTGCCGTGAGGGCTTCAATAAGGATTTTTTATTCCAGTAATTAGTGACCAAACCTCTCCTTAGATGTAACTTTCTAGACATCGCAATAATGTTATCTAGTAATATTATTAATAATATGAATTATCGATAATGGAAAATACCGTAATGACAATTAAACAACAATAATATAAAATATCAATGCAATTATTGAATCAATAAAATAAAATATCGAATTTCAGAATTATCGAGTGACTTTTCACGTAAGAATCAATGTGAATAATCAGGCAACAATCGACATTTTTTTACCCACGGTATTCCAACAAGGTAACAATAACCAAGTATTTATAAAACTCAAATTTATCATTTTCTGCTTTTCATTCATATGTCCCCGCATTTATTTCACAACCAAAATTAATCAAATCAACCACAAATAATAAATTAAGTTATTTAAAATTTTCTTAACCTACAATTAAAATTTATCATAATTATAATAAATTAATTTTAAATTTCATTTGTTTTTCCATTAAATAAATCACAATTACATACCTATTTTCAAAGTTATATAAATTTCTCAACATATCCATGATTTTTAATATATTTTTATCATTTATTCAATAAAAATATCGCTCCATATAATCAAAATATAATAAATAAAATTTTCACCCATCCACATAAATGAATATCTTATATAAATCAATAATTAATTATTCACAAATATTACAAAATCATAATATCATAACCATCCTTTGTGAGTTCATTTTTTTCATCAAGTAATTGTGAATTAAACCTCTAGATGTAACTTTTGACATTGCCAATAATGTTATTTAGTAATATTATTAAAATAATATGAATTAGAACTAGAAGGAAATAATCAATTACAACAATAATATAAAATATCACTAGCTTATCAATCTAAAATAAAATATTTCATCAAGAATCAATTAAAATATAATCCGTCATAAGAAAAAATACATATTTTTTATTTAACGATCAACAAGCACCAGAATACCACCTATTTATAAAAATCAAATTTATCATTTTCTTTATCAATATCTCAATTAAAATAATCTAAATATCCCCACCAAAGATTTTTACAACAATATATAAATTAATCATTTAAAATATATATCATACAACCATATCAATTTAACTTTGTTTTTACAAAATATTAATATCAACCATATCAGACAAAATGTATCATCACATCTTTAATATGTACAATATAAATAAACTTAATTATACAAATCATAAAATACCACAAACAATCAATTTTAATAAAATATTCAAGAAATATCCAACCAATGAGTATATTTTATTATCAAATTTATGAGATATACAAAGATATGTTATATACTTTTAAGAGAATGTAAAAAATAATCACCCAAGATATTATACTAAGATAATAATAAATTATCACATTTCAATAAGAACCGACAAAATATAATAAACATCAATTTAAATAAGAATTATAATATTGTAAGATCAAGAATAAAATCACTATCTTCTATTATTTAAAGGTTTTTTCATCATTTTATCGGAATTCTACAAAAAATGAATATCTGTATTGAAAGATATTCATGTAATAACGATATATTATAGAAGTCATAATCATACCAAATAAATGAATACATATTCGAATATATATGATTATCCAATATTGAATAATTAAAATATCAGAATGTTCAAAAGATACTTTTTAATATAATATAAATATTTATATAATGATATAATAATTAATAAAAAATTCAAATTTTAAAGATTTATAAATAATTTTATCGAAAAGAATAAATAATGAATATGTAATAATTTTAAGAATATTCCTATAATAAATAATGAACCATTGTATATTTATATTCACAAAATAATAAAGAATTAATTTAAAAAGAATTTCACATTATTCTATAAAGATCAATAATAAATTATCAATATCCTTCATCAATAATAAATCGTAGATTTAGAACATATGGTAGATGATAAAAATTTTCAAAAAATATAAATACTCACAAAATACACTCGATAATCTAGAGAGAAAAAGCGAGAAAACTTGTTTTTGGTGTGATTTTCAATTCTAACTTAGCCCTCTATTTATAGAAAAATGTTAGCACGCCGAAGCAGACTTGACCTACTACATGATGGCTTTACCTGCTACTATTCCACCCACCAAAAATAAGCCATCTTCCCAATAACCAAAAGTGGGGCCCACCCATTTCTAGAATTTTCCACCAAAATCATTTATAAACCTAATTTAGAATCACCACCTCTTAAAATTCATAACAAATCATTCGTTAATTTTTAACGGTTCAAAATTTGTGAACATATACTCAACTTATATATGTATAATATATCCAAAATCACAACGATCCAACTACGATTAAAATTATAACTCACAATAAAGTCGTAAGAACATTTATTTGATCTTTTAATACCTCCAATCCGGCAAAAATCGATAAAATACCTCAACATTAATTCCTTCATTTATAACCACATAAATAAATCCATCATTTATATCCACATCAAATAAATAATTCCTTATCATATAAATCAATAATTAATTATTCACAAATAATATTACAGAATCACAATAATGACAACCAAGCAGTTCTCAGGAAAGAGGGGGCTTTCCGATAAAAATTTCGCCTTACTGGCGTGCAATTAGGTGACCAAACCTCTCCTTTACAGAACTTTCTAGACATTGCCAATAATGTTATCTAATAATATTATTCCAAATAATATGAATTATTGATCTGATAATGGAGATACTGTGAAGTGATAATTATTGAAACAATAATAATATAAAATATCAACGCAGCAATTATTGATTCAATAAAATAAAATATTGAACAGTAATTACTGTAACAATTATTGAGTAGTGCATTCTCATGTAAGAATCAATAATTGAAAAATCTTGCATAATACCGTGTCTTTAATAATGCAACTACGTGTATATCGTATTTTAACCATCGTGTATTCCAATGTTGTTAATTCAGTAACAACTTACTGTAGTTATTTATAAAAATTCAAACTTGTCATTTTTTTCGTAAACAATTATTCTACGTTATGGGGCCCATGAATGATCGTACTCAATCGCACGAATATTCCCCTACGGAAAAGAGTATTCCACGACCAAACGAATATTCCCCACAACAATAAGTATTTTATAACCACTTCATGTATTTTAAAAAAAATTTCATATATTACCCTTAACTTTAACTTTTATCAATTTAACCATTTCTTGAATAATAATTATAAGAAAAATTGAATACTTTTATTTCATAAAATTCGGTCTTATAATCTCCCCTCCTTATGAAATTTCGTCCCCAAAATTTACGTACCTGGTATTTCAAAGAGTTGAGAATACCTTGCTTTCATTTCAGATTCTATCTTCCCTGTAAAGAATATCATGATTAAAGATAAATAAATTATCAATAGCCTTCATCAGTAATAAATTAGAGATTTAGAACATATGGTAGATGATGACACTTTTCAACCATAGTTGCAGCGGAACGAGCAATCCATTAGAAGAGTCAAATAGACCATAAAATCTATTATCTTCTCCATGTTAAAAGTCCACCAATAATGTTTTATCCCTGTAACATCAATAAATAATTCCTGTCCACAATCACATGTATAACTCATAATCGTAATTGTAGTTCTAAATTCCTTTTCTCATCCAGACAAAGATAATTTTCATCACGAAACATCAAAGATCATGGTTATACCAAATCACAGTTCATGTTCATTATCATACTAATAAATTTATCTTTGCACTACGGGCCAAAGATATTCATCAACAAGTCATCTTTGCACTACAGGCCAAAGATATTTAACAACAGGTCATCTTTGCATTACGAGCCAAAGATATTCATCAACAAATCATCTTTTCACTACAGGCCAAAGATATTCAACAACAGGTCATCTTTTCATTATGAGCCAAAGATATTCATCAACAATTCATCTTTGCACTACAGGCTAAAGATATTCATTATCATTTCATCTTTTCACTACAGGCAAAAGATATTCAACAACAGGTTATCTTTGCACTACAGGCCAAAGATATTCAACAACAGGTCATCTTTGCACTACGGGCCAAAGATATTCATCAATAATTCATCTTTGCACTACAGACCAAAGATATTCCTCAACAGTTCATATTTGCACTACAGGCCAAATATATTCATATCTCAAAAAAATTTATATTCATTTCAAAATTTATATAAACCATAATTACAACCATGTTGATCAATTCACATTTGCACTTAAGCTAAAAATATTCAATTATAAATTCAATGGTCATGATCATACCAGTCAACAATTCATCTTTGCACTACTGGCCAAAGAGAACCCATAGTCATGATCATACCAATAATCTACACATCTTTACACTCAAGTCAAAAGAAATTTCATCACCATGATTATAAAAATGTTATATATGATAATAAAAACAATATGATCAACAACTGTATTTAATTTCAAGAGTAAAATTCATAAATCAAAGATAATTTGGTCAGCAAAAGAAACCAACTTTGTCGTGAATAGTACTCGTGAATAGTAACTCGTGAATAGTAACTTCGTGAATAGTAACTCATGAATAGTAACTTTCGTGAATAAGACTCAGATTCAGACATAAGACCTGTAGTATCGTAAATAATTTCATATATCGTAAATAAGTGCCATATACATGAATAATTAGTGTCGTACACGTGACTAGTCAGATATCGTGAATAGTAACCCCGACTCAAAAAGGTAGAAATTCCACAATAAAATCTATACCAATATTTCAGTATAATGATATTGAAAGAATAACATCATTAGAAAGAAAATAACATCCCTTACTATCCCTTACCTCAAAGAGCTGCACTTCTGACTGGATATCGGATATGACGCTGAAGGAAACTTGCACTGATGAATAGCAACTCACCAAGTATCTAAATACTCACAAAATACACTCGATAATCTAGAGAGAAAAAGAGAGAAAACTTGTTTCTGGTGTGATTTTCAATTCTAACTTTGCCCTCTATTTATAGGAAAATGTTAAAGACGTCAAGCAGACTTGACTGCTACCGATGGCTTTACCGCTACTATTCCACCCACCAAAAATCAGCCATCTTCCCCAATAACCAAAAGTGGGGCCCACCCATTTCTAAAATTTTCCACCAAAATCATTTATAAACCTAATTTCCGAATCAGTCACCTCTTAAAATTCATAACAAATCATTCGTTAATTTTTAACGGTTCAAAATTTGTGAACATATACTCAACTTATATATGTATAACATATCCAAAAATCACAACGATCCAACTACGATTAAAATTATAACTCACACAATAAAGTGTAAGAACAATCGATTTGATCTTTTAATACCTCCAATCCGGCAAAATAATCGATAAAATACCTCAACATTAATTCCTTCATTTATAACCACATAAATAAATCCATCATTTATATCCACATCAAATAAATAATTCCTTATCATATAAATCAATAATTAATTATTCACAAATAATATTATAGAATCACAATAATGACAACCAGCGGGCCTCAGAGAAGAGGGGCTTTCGAGATAAGGATTTCTCTTCATTTGGCCAAGCAATTAGGTGACCAAATCTCTCCTTTACGTAACTTTCAGACATTGCCAATAATGTTATCTAATAATATTATTCCAAATAATATGAATTATTAATCTGATAATGGAGATACTGTGCAGTGGTAATTATTAAAACAACAATAATATAAAATATCAACGCAACAATTATTGATTCAATAAAATAAAATATTGAACAGTAATTACTGTAACAATTATTGAGTGGTGCCTTCTCGTATGTAAGAATCAATAATTGAAAAAATATCGTGCAATACCGTGTTCCCATTGCAGTAGACTACGCAGTACATCGTATTTTAACCACCGTATTCCAACGGTGTTGTGAATACTTACTACCAAGTTATTTATAAAAATTCAAACTTGTCATTTTCTTCATCCGAAACAATTATTCTCATTATGGGGCCCATAAATGACCGCGCTGTCAATCATTTGAATATTCCCAAACGGGAAGAATATTCCACGACCAAACGAATATTCCCCGACAATAATAAGTATTTTATAACCACTTGCGTATTTTGAAAAATTTCATATATTACCCTTAACTTTAACTTTTATCAATTTAACCATTTACTGAATAGTAATTATAAAAAAAATTGAATACTTTTATTTCATAAAATTCGGGGTCTTACAAACACAATGGAACTATAAAATTCATCTCTAATCAACACGAACTTATTAATCATTAATATTATAACTTATAATATTTAACAACCAGGTCATTCCCAGGAAAGAGGGGGGTTTTCGATAAGGATTTCTCCTTATTGACGCGCAATTAGGTGACCAAACATCTCCTTGACAGAACTTCTAGACATTGTCAATATTGCAAATAATAATATGAATAACTTTGCCGTCTCAATTATTGATTTAATAATATATCATATTACACGAGATAATCTTTGTAACAATAATTGAATTAATAATATGAGAGATATGATGCAAAGAATTCATGTAGCAATAATTGAGTATAAGCGAGTGACTTCTCATGTAAAGCATCAATAATCAAAACCGTGTGCTACTATGTAACCACGCGTATTACTGTACTTTTACTACCGGGTAGTTCAACAGTTTTAACGGTAAAACTTCCGCCGTTATTTTTATAGAAAGATAATTTTGTCCTTTTCTAACTACGACAATACTTCCGTTGTGGGGTCCACCAATGATTGTGCCGTCGTACAATATTCCCTATTAAAACGAATATTCCCCGACCAATCGAATATTATATAACCACTTGCTTACTTTGCAAAATTTGTAAATACTACCCACAACTATAATACTATCTCAAATCCACACCATAATATTCAAAAAAATTATTTCGAGAAAATTAAATATTTATTCATAAAATCTGGGGTCTCACAATCTCCCCTCGTTATGGAATTTCTCCCTCGAAATTTACGTATGTACTGGTATCTGTGAAGAGGTGAGGGTATCTTGACTTCATTTCAGATTCTAACTCTTGAGGTATAACCTTTGAGTGTCGAATATAATCCTTCTTATCCAAGATTTTAACACGTATCTCCTCATACGTTAAATCATCCGCTATCTCGTCCGGTTCTAAATGAATAATGTGGTTCGGGTCGTCCCCATATTTACGTAACGTCGATACGTTAAAAACGTTATAAACACGCGACATACTTGGCGGTAAAACGAGTCTATAAGCCACAGTTCCTACTTCATCGAGAATTTCAAATGGGCTAATTAAATCGAGGGTTGAGATTTCCTCTCTTCGTCGATTCTTGCTTCTAGAATAACGCCCTCTTGAACCTTCTTCTTCGTATTCATCAGATTCGGGTGTGTAGCTTGAGCGGCTTTAACTTTATCGATTAAAGTCGATTCTACTCGTATATTTGTTATCTTCACGTGGGTCACTAGAGTCTTTAACTCTATCTTCATCATTTGTAAGTTATACGAAATGGGTTTTTGTGTTAACAATATCGCACTCAGAACGCACACGTTTCTTCACTCAACGCGTCACTACCACTATTCGCTTTTCCATAATGATATTGAATGAATACGATCGTAATCTTCAACGGCTCCAAGCCAACGTCTTTGGCACATGTTACGTTCGTTTTAGGTGAAGAAAATATTTGAGGTTTAAGAAATGGGTTTTATCTTTGGGGTCAATACAAAATTCGATTTCACGCTTCTAGAGTAGGCTAAGAAGTCTTCAAGAATACGCCAAGAAATTTATTAACAATAGAAATATCATTCAAAATCGTGACTCTCATCCAAGACTTGGATAGTACGTCACATTGATACCTATCAACTTGCCATCGTCATTCACGACGTCGCCTACAAAAAGTCTGGCTTCGGTGCATTTCACACAAGGAAGTCGACAACGAAAGGACCGGGGCTCTTTACTTATGGCTTGATATGACAATGATTGACTTTAGTGGTTTGATTGCTTGGATTCGCATAACAGGTTGTTAGGAATATAAAAGCTAACAACCTTACGAAAAGCATGATGAGTAGTCAACCAATCGATTCCTAAAATCGCATCAAAGGCATGTATTTTCAAAGAGATAAGATCGACAGGTAACGTGAAAGTGTCGATTTGAATTAAACAAAATTTATAAATAGTAGATGTAACGAAGGTTTCTCCCAACTGATTTTCAACAGATAAATCAAAATCTAACTTCTCCGGAGTTAAATTCAAACATTGAACACAACTAGGTGAAATAAAAGAGTGTGTAGAACCGGTATTTAACACGGTATAGACTTCGCAAGAGTTTATGATTAACTTACCCATGATAATTTTCTCAGGTTCCTCGTCAAAAAAAAATGCTCTCTCTTAAACTACCGACTTTGGCTTATCTGGGACATCCTTTGACATCACTAACCCAGCTGGACTTGACTTTGGTGCATGAAAAAATTGGGCTAGGTGACCTTCTTTTCCACAATTGTAACATGTTTTGGACTGCATCACGCAGTTTGGACTGATATGTCCTCCCATCGCAGATTGAAGCATACTGACCGGCCATTGTTCTCCTTCCTTAATAGGTCTTTGATCTTTGTTGTCTTTCCATCATTATTGAACCTTTCTTCTTGAAATTTCCACTTCTATTATCTTGGCCATGATTACCACCAAGTGGTTACCATTCTTGGCATGATAATTTCCCCACGATGGTTATCATTGTTCACGGTCGTGCGTTGCCACCCAGTACGATTATTATCGTGTTGTTGGTCGTTACCTTTTGGTTGTGCTGAATCATTATTGCACTCCAATAACTGAGCCCTATTCACAACATCTGAATATAAACAAAGTTTGTGAGAAATGAGGTATTGACGTATATCGGGTTTCAAACTTCTTAGAAACATTCGCGTCATTCGCTCCTCATTATCGACCAAATGGGATGCAAATCGGGATAACTCGGGAAACTTAGCCTCGTACTGCGACACGATCATATTATTTTGTTCCAACTTGATAAACTCCACCTCCTTCATGTGACGAATACTTTCGGGAAAGTACTTGTCGTTGAATGACTCTTGGAATTTCTCCCAAGACATCTTGAGCAAGGCCAGTCGAGTACGCTTTTTTCTGATTCCCACCAATAATCTGCTTCTTTCACGCAACATAAAGGTGGCAAAGGAACCTTTTGCTCCTCGGAGCATCCCGAGACATCAAATATCTTGGTGATCTGCTTTAACCACGCCTCCGCTTTTAAGTGGTTTTGGCTTTCCCAAAAACTCGGTGGTCCCTCCTTGAAGCGCTTAAGCGGTGACTAATCGTGGGTTGCCATTGTTTCCACTGCATTATGAAGCAGGAGTCTCTCTCACCGATGTTGCATGAATTGCATAAAGCCTCCGAACATCCAATCGCTCATCATTTCATCCGGTGTTATTGTTTACCTGAGGATTATTGTCTTCCTGTTGCACATTATCCTGGATATTGATCGTTGGTGACTCAACGGTCTCATGTGCTTCATTGCTTATCCAAATATTTTCGGATGCCATTTTCAAATACTGCCACAAAACAAGGGTAAATTAACATGCCACATATTATCCATATACTCTGACCGCCAATTAAATACCAAATAAACTTAGGTAGGTCATACTAGCGAAGGAGTTCTTGTCTCACATCTTAGCCAGGGATCATGTCCCTAAGCTTTGATACCAACTGTGACGCCCCCAAAACAGGTATACATCACCTATCTTGGGTCACCAGATACAAGGTACTGAATACAAATACAACTTAATTATACAACAGTCGTGTAAAATACGACAAAACATAGGCTGCGAATTTTAATACAAATATTGTCATCTAGACAATATCCACACTCAATGGAGTCCTCATTACATTTATTACCACACTATTTCACAGAATAGTGAGGACTACTAATGCACCATCTAGGACCATCACTCTGTTCCCCGACTAGTCCCAGCTAAGTTCTCATTTCCTGAAGAGAACAGTGAAAGAAAGGGTGAGCTCAACTAGCCCAGTAAGAAATATTATGACTAAGATAATGCAGAATAAATTATCATTAGCCTTCAACGGTGTTAAAATGATAAAATATAATAAACATCAAGTTTAACTGCAGCAGAATAAGCAATCCATTAGAAGAGTCAAGTAGAGAATAAAATCTACAATCTTCTATGATTTAAAAGGTTTTTCATCACTTTTATCGCTGAGACTCAGCTTAATAAATAAAATCGAATCATCCCTGCTCCACGGCCAAGGATATTCATGTAATCATCAATGGTCATGACTATACCGAATAATCCCTGGTCATAATCATACCAACAACTGTCCACCAATGAACTGCAGGCCAATGAGGACTTTTACCACATCATTCATCACATTACGGTCATGATTATACCGAATAATCTCTGGTCATAATCATACCAAGTCCATCTATGCACGTAAGCCAAAGATGACTTTTAACATAATCTAAACATGAGGATGATGACAATGACATAATAATTCAATAAAACAAGTTCAAGAATAAATTTTAAAGATTTATAAATTAATTTATCCAGGAACCAATAACGTCCAAATTGTCAACATGATACTGCTTTGTGCAGTAAAATTCAAGAATGCTCAGAAGAATATTTCCATAAAAAGATACTGGATGAAGCGCAAATATCAAGGATATTCCACTAATTTCATGGAGTATAGAAGCCAAAACTTTAACCAACTGAGTATAATAAAATATATGAAACTGCAAATGGATTTTCACCCGCCATTAGATAATCCACGTATACAGATCATTTCCATAATTTAATAAAGAATGAATACAAATGATCATTCACCACGTATGTGGTAAACCACATAGTATGATTATTCAATGAATAATAAAAATGGAATAATGGAAGGATTCACCATGCGTGCGATAGATCGCATGCATATGAGTTATTCCCACGTAATAATAAATAATGGAACCCAGAATTAGAACGTAAATGCATACCACGATATTCGGATGAATAATAAATAATGGAACCGGTCCGCCAGCGAACGCATGCATGTGATATTAAACGTAATAATAAAGAATCGAATATTGAAGAATTTCACCATGTATGCAGACTTAGATAAACAAAGTTATTCAAATGAAGAATTTCACCATGTATGCGATTTTTGCATAGACAAGTTATTCCAACATAATAATAAAGAATGGATTAATGTAAGAATTTCACCAAGTATAGGGTATCCGGGTGTATACAAAAGTTATTCCAATGTAATAATAAAGAATGGAATAATGAAGTTCTCTTCATGAATAAGAAAGAAAGAATACCCTTATTTACAGTACAACAAATAATATCCCCTACCTTAGAAAAAAGCTGGATATTGGAGTAGTGAAGTAGCATAATACTTTTCTTCTTCTCTCTATAGTTTCTCTCTCTACAGAGTTTCGGTGAATTCGTAAGAAATAATGAAGGAATGAACTTCTATTTATAGGAGAATGGATGAATAGTAACTAATTCATGAGCGGTCAGTATTGATTTACTTTTAAGCGGATGGTCCATATTGGTTTACTATTAAAACTTAAAGCAACGGTCCATACTGATTTACTATTAAAACTTTAAACCAGCGATCCATATTGATTCACTATTATAACTTTCCACCAACGGTCCATATTGATTTACTATTATATCTTCAACCAACGGTCTGAAAAATTAGCACATCTCCTTAAGGAATAATATTGTATCCAAAAATGATTTGGACTGAAAAAAACATATCTTACGTGAGACAACCCCAAAATAGGTATACAACACCCAACCTATTCTGAGTCGCCAAATACATGGTACAGAAAATAACTACAACTTTATTACAACAATTGTCGTGCAAAATACAACAACACATATGCTGTGAGTTTTGATACAAATATATACCAACTGTGACTCTTGACACCAACCTTGGATAGCACGTCACCATGACATCTTACATAAAGGTATAGTCAAAAACTATTTTAGAAATTAAAATCTTTGGGAAGTGCTCAAGGAAACCTTCGTACATGGGAGGCCATGCGTCAGGTTATGATAGATATCATATGGCTCTGTAATTATCCTTGATTGACCTAATAGACCCCAAAGAAAAACGAGAAGATTACTATCATATTCTTTCCAATGGTGAGTCTTCTCTTGACATATCATTATCTCCACTGTCTCTAATTGAGAGTTATACTTCAACCAAACACCAAGATTATATAGGTAGTGCTCGTAGATATACTCAGCAAGTGGATAAACACAACCCTATCTTATGATGACACAAGGTTGTATGTCATTAGACATCTTGTATGATAGTGGCAAAACACCCTTCCAACGTTGGGTTCGCCTCACCCTATTTGATTCACCAAATATAACTACTAAATGATGTATACAACACCTTTCTATCTTCGCTTAGGGAGAACCTCCACGACTAGAGACCACTAGATTCTATTTCCGATTACCCTCGATCGACCCAGTTACACTCTTATTACCTGAAAAGAATTGTGAAGCAAAAGGGTGAGCACAACTAGCTCAGTAAAGAATATCATGACTAAAGATAATTAAATTATCAATAGCCTTCATCAGTAATAAATCAGAGATTTAGAACATATGGTAGATGATAAAACTTTTCAACCATAGTTACGGTGAACGAGCAATCCATTAGAAAAAGTCAAATAGTCCATAAAATCTATTATCTTCTCCATGTTAAAAGTCCACCAACAATGTTTTATCCTCAGTAACATCAATCAACAATTCTCGCCCACAATCACATGTATAACTCATAATCGTAATTGTAGTTCTAAATTCCTTTTCTCATCCAGGACAAAGATAATTTTCATCACCTGAAACATCAAAGATCATGGTTATACCAAATCACAGTTCATGTTCATAATCATACTAATAAATTTATCTTTGCACTACAGGCCAAAGATATTCATCAACAAGTCATCTTTGCACTACAGGCCAAAGATATTCAACAACAGGTCATCTTTGCATTACGAGCCAAAGATATTCATCAACAATTCATCTTTGCACTACAGGCTAAAGATATTCATTATCATTTCATCTTTGCACTACAGGCAAAAGATATTCAACAACAGGTCATCTTTGCACTACAGCCAAAGATATTCAACAACAGGTCATCTTTGCACTACGGGCCAAAGATATTCATCAATAATTCATCTTTGCACTACAGGCCAAAGATATTCCTCAACAGTTCATATTTGCATTACAGGCCAAATATATTCATATCTCAAAGAAATATATATTCATTTCAGAATTTATATAAACCATAATTATAACCATATTGATCAATTCACCTTTGCACTTAAGCTAAAAATATTCAATTCTAAATTTAATGGTCATGATCATACCAGTCAATAATTCATCTTTGCACTACTGGCCAAAGAGAACCCATAGTCATGATCATACCAATAATCTACCCATCTTTACACTTAAGTCAAAAGAAATTTCATTACCATGATTATAAAAATGTTATACATGATAATAGAAATAATATGATCAACAATTGTATTTAATTTCAAGAGTAAGATTCATAAATCAAAGATAATTTGGTCAACAAAAGAAACCAACTTTGTCGTGAATAGTAACTCGTGAATAGTAACTCGTGAATAGTAACTCATGAATAGGAACTCGTGAATAGTACTCGATTCGTACGTAGAAATCGTGATATCGTAAATAATGTCATATACGTAAATAAGTGCCATATACATGAATAGTGCCGAGTATCACGTGAATAAAGGTCGAGTATCGTGAATAGTAACCCCAACTCAAAAAGGTAGAAATTCCACAATAAAATCCATACCAATATTTCAGTATAATGATATTGAAAGAATAATATCATTCGAAAGAAAATAACATCCATTATTATCCCTTACCTCAAAAAGAAATGCACTTACATTTGGATATCGGATATTTATTTGAAGGAAACTTGCAGACCGATGAATAAAGAACTCACCAAGTATCTAAATACTCACAAAATACACTCGATAATCTAGAGAAAACTTGTTTCGGTGTGATTTTCAATTCTAACTTTGCCTCTATTTATAGGAAAATGTTAAGACGTCAAGGCAGACTTGACTGCCAATTACGATGGCTTTACCACTCTACTATTCCACCCACCAAAAATCACCATCTTCCCCTAATAACCAAAAGTGGGGCCCGCCCATTTCTAGAATTTTTTCGTGTCTACTACGCAACCACGCCAGACATCTTGTACTTTTACTACCGGGTAGTTCAACAGTTTTAAC
Organism: Panax ginseng; assembly: GCA_020205605.1. Lineage (NCBI taxonomy): Eukaryota > Viridiplantae > Streptophyta > Magnoliopsida > Apiales > Araliaceae > Panax > Panax ginseng. The sequence continues at coordinate 32,046,876 of CM035140.1, forward strand.
GGTAAAACTTCCGTCGTTATTTTTATAGAAAGATAATTTTGTCGTTTTCTGTAAGACCCCAAATTTTATAAAATAAAAGTATTCAATTTTTCTTATAATTATTATTCAGTAAATGGTTAAATTGATAAAATTTAAAGTTAAGGGTAATATATGAAATTTTTCAAAATACGCAAGTGGTTATAAAATACTTATTGTTGTCATGGAATATTCGTTTGGTCGTGGAATATTCTTTCTGTCGGGGAATATTCGCACGACGGTGCAGTCATTTGTGGGCCCCATAACAGAATAATTGTCGGATGAAGAAAACGACAAGTTTGAATTTTTATAAATAACGGCGTAGTTGTTACCGTTAACACTGTTGGAATACCTGGTGGTTAAAATATAGTAATACGCGTAGTTGCACAGTAGAACACGGTATTGCACAGTATTTTTTCAATTATTGATTCTTACGTGAGAAGGCACTTCTCAATAATTGTTACAGTAATTACTGTTCAATATTTTATTTTATTGAATCAATAATTGCTGCGTTGATATTTTATATTATTGTTGTTTCAATAATTATCACTGCACAGTATCCCCATTATCAGATCAATAATTCATATTATTTGGAATAATATTATTAGATAACATTATTGGCAATGTCTAGAAAGTTCTGTAAAGGAGAGGTTTGGTCACCTAATTGCGCGCCAGTAAGGAGAAATCCTTATCGGAAAGCCCCACTTTCTCAGGAACCGTATCGGTTGTCATTATTGTGATTCTGTAATATTATTTGTGAATAATTAATTATTGATTTATATGATAAGGAATTATTTATTTGATGTGGATATAAATGATGGATTTATTTATGTGGTTATAAATGAAGGAATTAATGTTGAGGTATTTTATCAGTATTTTGTCGGATTGGAGGTATTAAAAGATCAAATCAGTGTTCTTACAGCTTTATTGTGTGAGTTATAATTTTTAATATGACCGTTGGATCATTGTGATTTTTGGATATATTATACATATATAAGTTGAGTATATGTTCACAAATTTTGAACCGTTAAAATTAACGAATGATTTGTTATGAATTTTAAGAGGTGACTGATTCGGAAATTAGGTTTATAAATGATTTTGGTGGAAAATTCTAGAAATGGGTGGGCCCCACTTTTGGTTGTTGGGGAAGATGGCTGATTTTTGGTGGGTGGAATAGTAGCAGGTAAAGCCATCAGGTAGCAGGTCAAGTTTGCTTCGGCGTGCTAACATTTTCCAATAAATAGAGGGCTAAGTTAGAATTGAAAATCACACTAGAAACAAGTTTTCTCTCTTTTTCTCTCTAGATTATCGAGTGTATTTTGTGAGTATTTAGATACTTAGTGAGTTGCTATTCATCAGTGCAAGTTTCCTTCAGCGTCATATCCGATATCTAGTCAGAAGTGCAGTTCTTTGAGGTAGGGGATAGTAAGGGATAGTAAGGGATGTTATTTTCTTTCTAATGATGTTATTCTTTCAATATCATTATACTGAAATATTGGTATGGATTTTATTATGGAATTTCTACCTTTTTGAGTCGGGGTTACTATTCACGATACTCAGATTATTCATGTATACCAAGACTATTTATGTATATGGCACTATTTACGATATGATTTTATTTACGATACTACAGACTATGTATTGAATACTTGAGTACTTATTCATAAGTTACTATTCACGAGTTACTATTCACGACAAAGTTGGTTTCTTTTGCTGACCAAATTATCTTTGATTTATGAATCTTACTCTTGAAATTAAATACAATTGTTGATCATATTGTTTTTATTATCATATATAACATTTTTATAATCATGGTAATGAAATTTCTTTTGACTTGAGTGTAAAGATGGGTAGATTATTGGTATGATCATGACTATGGGTTCTCTTTGGCCAGTAGTGCAAAGATGAATTGTTGACTGGTATGATTATGACCATTGAATTTACAATTGAATATTTTTATCTTAAGTGCAAAGGTGAATTGATCAACATGGTTATAATTATGGTTTATATAAATTATGAAATGAATATATATTTCTTTGAGATATGAATATATTTGGCCTGTAGTGCAAATATGAACTGTTGAGGAATATCTTTGGCCTGTAGTGCAAAGATGAATTATTGATGAATATCTTTGGTCCGTAGTGCAAAGATGACCTGTTGTTGAATATCTTTGGCCTGTAGTGCAAAGATGACCTTTTGTTGAATATCTTTTGCCTGTAGTGCAAAGATGAAATGATAATGAATATCTTTAGTCCAGTAGTAAAAGATGAATTAATTGATGAATATCTTTGGCTCGTAATGTAAAGATGAATTGTTGTTGAATATCTTTGGCCTGTAAGGCAAAAAGATGATTTGTTGATTAATATCTTTGGCTCGTAATGCAAAGATGACTCATTGTTGAATATCTTTGGCTTCAGTAGTGCAAAGATGACTTGTTGATGAATATCTTTGGCCCGTAGTGCAAAGATAAATTTATTAGTATGATTATGAACATGAGCGTGATTTGGTATAACCATGATCTTTGATGTTTTGGTGATGAAAATTATCTTTGTCCTGGATGAGAAAAGGAATTTAGAACTACAATTACGATTATGAGTTATACATGTGATTGTGGGATGTGAATTGTTGATTGATGTTACAGGATAAAACATTGTTGGTGGACTTTTAACATGGAGAGGATAATAGATTTTATGGTCTATTCGACTCTTCTAATGGATTGCTGTTCTACCGCAACTATGGTTGAAAAGTTTTATCATCTACCATATGTTCTAAATCTTTGATTTATTATCGATGAAGGCTATTGATAATTTAATTATCTTTAGTCATGATATTCTTTTATCGAGCTAGTTATGCTCACCTTTTTGCTTCATAATTCTTTTCGGTGTAACAAGAGTGTATGGGTCGAGCGAGGTAACCCGGGAAATAAAAGCTATGGTCTCTAGCTGTGGAGGTTCTCCTTAAGCAGTATAGAAAGGTGTTGTATACATCATTTAGTAGTTATATTTGGTGAATCAAATAGGGTGAGGCGAACCCAACATTGGAAGGGTGTTTACATACAAGATGTCTAATGACATACAACCTCGTGTCATCATAAGACAGGGTTGTGGTCATCCACTTGCTGAGTATATCTACGAGCACTACCTATATAATCTTGGTGTTTGGTTGAAGTATAACTCTCAATTAGAGACAATGGAGATAATGATATGTCAAGAGAAGACTCACCATTGGAAAGAATATGATAGTAATCTTCTCGTTTTTCTTTGGGGTCTATTGGGTCAACCAAGGATAATTCTGTGGCCATATGATATCTATCATAACCTAGACGCATGGCCTCCCATGTACGAAGGTTTCCTTTAGCACTTCCCAAAGATTTTAATTTCTAAAACAGTTTTTGACTATACCTTTATGTAAGATGTCATGGTGACGTGCTATCCAAGGTTGGTGTCAAGAGTCACAGTTGGTATATATTTGTATCAAAACTCACAGCATATGTGTTGTTGTATTTTGCACGACAATTGTTGTAATAAAGTTGTAGTTATTTTTTGTACCATGTATTTGGCGACTCAGAATAGGTTGGGTGTTGTATACCTATTTTGGGGTTGTCACATTTTCTAACTACGACAATACTTCCGTTGTGGGGTCCACCAATGATTGTGCCGTCATACAATATTCTCTGTTAAAATGAATATTCTCCGACCAATCTAATATTATATAACCACTTGCTTACTTTGCAAAATTTGTAAATACTACCCACAACTATAATACTATCTCAAATCCACACCATAATATTCAAAAATATTATTTCGAGAAAATTAAATATTTATTCATAAAATCTGGGGTCTCACGTACATCCTCCACAAAAGGTGTATACAAACCATGTCGTAGATCTCCTTGAATCTAAGTCTCCAGCATAATTTGAATCAACAAATCCTGTAACTTCACTTCTTGTGGTATCAGGATCAAACATAAGACCGTAATTGGTTGTACCAGCTAGATAACGAAAAATCAATTTGACAACATTCCAATGCTCTTTCCCTGGATTTTCCATATAACTGATAACCACATTGAGTGCATTTGAGATATCTGGCTTTGTATATACCATGACGTACCTAAGACAACTCACTGCATTTGCATATGGTACTTTGGATATATACTCTACCCCATCATCTGTTTGTGGGCTCAACTGTGCAGAAATATGATACCGACGGAGTGCTAACTGGTTTAGCATTGTGCATGTTAAACCTCTCCAAGACCTTCTGTATATATCTTTTCTGACCTAGCTACAACTTTCCTTACTGACGATCCCTGTGAATTTCCATACCTAAGATCTTCTTGGCTGATCCAAGATCCTTCATATTAAATTCACTACTCAACAAATTCTTCAACTGAAGAATATTTGACTTCCTCTTTGCTTCTATCAACATGTCATCGACATATAACGTCAGCAATACTAGAGAGCCATCATTAAGCGATCTGAAATATACACATGGATCATACTCAGAACGAGAGTAACCATGAGCCAACATGAAGCTATCAAACTTCATGTTTCATTGTCTCGGGGACTGCTTCAAACCATAGAGAGACTTTTTTAAACTACAAACTAAGCCCTCTTTCTTTGGTTCAATAAACCCCTCTAGTTGCTTCATATAGATCTTTTCTTCTAAATCACATGGAGAAAAGTTGTTTTTACATCAAGCTGCTCTAACTCCATATCATGTGATGCTATGATAGATAAGATCAATCGAATTGACGTGTGTTTCACAACTGGTAAGAATATCTCATTGTAGTCGATTCCCTCTCTCTAAGAGAATCCCTTTGCCACTAACCTGACTTGAATCTTTCACCTTCTTTATCAGACTGAGCTTCCTTTTTTCCTGGACACCCATTTACATCCTATAGCCTTCGATCCTTTTGGAAGTTGAACTAACTCCCAAGTCTGGTTCTTCTATAAAGACTTCACCTCTTATACCATCGCTATCGCCCATTTATCATTATCCTCAGACTGAATAACATCCTGATAACTAGTTGGATCTCCACTACCAGTAATCAAGACAAAGGCAATCATGTCTTCAAACCCATATCTCTGCACTGGTTTGCTAACTTACCTTTCCCGATCTCTAACAAGATTATAGAACCTCACCTAGGAATCTAAAGGATGACCATATTCAATCTTTTCAGCTTCTTTTGTCTTTTCAGGAAGCTCCACCTCAACTGGGTGTTTATGTAACTCACTTGTTGTAGATTCTTCATTCTCGGACTTGTTCAACATGTGGTTCTCATTGAACACCACATCTTTGTCGATAACCTTCTTCTTGGATACTGGATCCCATAACTTGTATCCCTTGACTCCATCTTCATATTCAAAAAAAAATACACTCTTTAGACCTTAGATCAAGTTTGGATTGTCACTCCTCGACCGAGAGATGAACATAAGCTAGACAACCAAATATTTTCATCACAGAAAAATCAACTGGTTTCCCAGTACATACTTCCTTAGGGATTTTGTAAACAATTTCAGCCGAAGGAGATCGATTTATCAGATAACAGGCTGTGTTGAGTGCCTCAGCCCAAAAACTCTTGTGCAAACCTTCATTCAACCTCATACATCAGGTGCGTTCCAATAGAGTTCTGTACATCCTCTCTGCAACACTATTTTACTTTGAAGTTCTTTTAACTAAGAAGTACTAGGTTATACCTTCATCCTGGAAGAACTGTAGGAATGATCTGTCCTTATATTTCGTATAATGATCTTAAATATTTCAGCTTCTTTTCGGTCTGCTTTTTTACTTTAGCTTTCCACTACTTAAAATTCTAAAAACCTCAAACTTCTACTTCATAAAAAACACTCACACCTTCTAGAGTAATCATCTATAAAGCTAACAAAATAATGGGTTTCACCTATTGACATATGCTTGATCGTGCCCCCAAACATCTGAATGTACATAATCAGGTACATTCATACTGGTATGTGCTTTTGCCTTAAATCTTACCCTCTGTTGTTTTCCGTACACGCAAAACTTGTAAAATTCTAAATTGTACGCTTTGACACCTTTCAACAACTGCCTTTTGTGAAGTTCTTTCATTCCACCTTCACTCAAATAACCAAGTCGCATATGTCATAATTCGGTGCTATCATTGTTGGAATTATCCTGCACAAAAATTGCTGCTTCACCAACAAATGTATTCCCTATCAACTTGTAAAGGGTGCCATTTTTCTGACCCTTCATAATTACCATCGAACCTTTGGTAATTTTCATGACACCATATCTGACTGAGATACTACATCCTATAGAATCAAGTACTCTAACCGATAACAAACTCTTTTTTAATTTTGGAATATGCCTTACATCATACAACGCTCTGACAACCCTGTGAAACATTTTAACTTTGATGGTGCATATCCCAATAACTTTGCAACTTGCATTGTTACCCAATAAAACTGTACCACTATTGCAAAATATAAAAGTATCAAACTAATCCCTCTGAGGGGACATATGAAAAGAACAACCAGAATTCATGTACCAATCTATAAGGTTGTTGATGTCTCTAATAGATAAAAGATCACCTTGTGAAGTTTCATTTTCTGTTACTGTGTACAGTTCTCCATCGCTGCACACATCTGATTGCCCAGCAACATTTACAAAATTTTTAATCTGCTTACCTTCTTTCTTGTTTTCTTTCTTCAACAATGGGCACTGATTTTTGTAGTGGCCCTTCTCGTGGTAATGATAACACTCGACTTGAGATTTATACTTCTTGCTTGGTCTCGACTGAGAACCTTCCTCGTTCCTCGCCAAAATTCTTGTTCCAATTAGGACCCCTGCCACGCCCATCCGAAAATACAAGAAGATTGTCTCTTGATATCTAGAAGTAGTGCCCCTGAACTTATCCTGGTCTAAAACTGCTGACATCACATTGTCAACTGTAGTTTTTCCTTCCTTACAAGGGGAGTAGTCTGTAGATTTGACTATGAATCTGGTAGAGAGACAAGAAGCAATAAGGTTTTATCTTCGTCGTCCAACTTCACATCTATAGTGGTCAGCTGGATCACCAATCTATTAAACACATTAATATGATTGGTCAAATCTGAACCTTCTTCCATCTGAAACCAGTACAATTCCTTCTTCAAATATAATCGATTGGACAGAGATTTCGACTTCTATACTTTCTAAAGTTTCTCTTCTTTGGAGAGGTTTCTATCAAGACCTGATATTTGATCTGTGGGGCCAAACTTGATCTGATTGTTTGCACGGCCTTTGCTTCAAGTTTTGTCCATTTTTCTTTTATTATGGTTTCTTTTCATTCCCTTCTGTTGCTTTTGTTAATCCCTGTTGAACCAATACATCTTTGACCGTATTTTGCCAAATACTAAAATTTGACTTTTCATCAAATGGTTCAACATCATACCTCATACTTGTGTTTGTCATCTTTGCATTTGTGACCTACAAGTTTTCTCAATAAACGGATTGTACCAGTTGGTTAGGTAAGTGAAAGTCGGGTGGTAAGTCTTCCCGTGCTTTTGGAACGGTGACTAATTAAATAACCACATTTCTTAAAGGCACTGCCTTTTGAACCACTTTCCTAGACACCAACGACGTGAACCAAAAGTTCTGATACCAATTGTTGAGAAATCAAGCACACAAAATACTAAGATAAACAAACTTTCTGTATGAGATAAAATAATGACACAAATTTTACTTGGGAGCCCAATTAAGAAAAAGTCACGGGAGAGAGATCTCAGAAATCCACTATGAAAATATTTAAGAATACAAGTCTTACTAACTGAGAAAATAAACTCATTGTTTAATTTCTCTCTCTACCTTACTAATGCACAAACTTGAGCTTTATCTCTCTACCTCTCTTACTCTCTAATGTTGGTGCGTAGAAATGAGAAGCCAAAGCTCCCTTTTATAGAAAAAAAATGTCTTGAATGTCATCCCCAAACCACTAACAACTAATGGTCATTATGAATGTCATCCCCCAACCACCAACAACTAATGGTCATTATGAATGTCATATATCCCCTAACTATTATCAACCAAAATCAATTAAAGACAAGTTAATACTTTCAACAGTATGATACGAATACTCCTTAATTTTATCAATTTTTTACACTAAAATAAAGTGTCTAGTACCCGTATCTTTGTTCAAGTTGTGAGTATCAGACCAGAGACACTCTAAGACAAATTGAAGAGTCCGTGTAACATTGATTTTCACCTCTTTAGTTTCCGTTTTGGCCTTCCTTTAGAGTGTACCAAACCATTCTTGATACTTTTATTAGTCCTTCAAGTATCAAGTTAAGCTGAATCTTGCAAGATCTTAAAGTGGCTATATCTCTTTATCTGTAAAAATCAAATGTGTCAATTAACATGTAGATAAGTTTATACAATTCAAAGCACTTTCAATTCTGCCTTTGCCTTCTGTATTTAATGATTATTTAATTTCTTATCTTTCTGGTCTTGGGAACCTGCTATTGGACATGCAGATTGACGGAATCAAACCAGGAGCAGTGTTTTACTTATTAATGTCACCTTCTATGGAGACCTCATCATCTGTAACAATAATTGCTTAGACTAGCATTGGGATTGATCTGTCCCACTGCCATAATTTTGAGGAAATTATAACTCACCCAATCCGTTTGATTTGAGCCAAGTTTGATCACAATATCACATTGTTTTCTTTTGATACTCCCCCATTCTCTTAATATAAATCGTATATAAATCGTTTTAAAGAAGTATTTTTGTCCCTTAATATAAGTCGTTTGAGAATTTCAAATAACCATTAAATATAACTTTGATTCTCTCACTATTTTTTACCCAATAAATAACACTCACTTTTTTCATTACAAGGACAATATAGACAATTGATATTATATTTAATGTTATAAAATTATTTTTTTAATACTTGTGCACAACTCTAAAACGAATTATACTAAGGGACGGACGGAGTAATTATTTTTTGACTTAACCATGTTATGTGCTTGAACTTGACTTGGGTCAGTGGGTGGCCATGCCATATATACAATACAAAGTCCGAATCATGCATAGCCATTAGCCACTTGCATGTACAACTTTTATGTTGGCAGTTAAATTAGTTATGTTATGTAAATGAAAGTTTAGATCTCCAAACGGGCCCAGTATAAGCTAGTAGACGAACATAATTGGACTATCACCACTGTCAAGGCATTCAAATAGACATGATTTAACATAATTGGAGACCTGTACTTATTTATCGGAGAGCATGTACCCAAGTCAAGCATGTACAATCGTAAAGGAAAATGTTTCATCTCTGAATTTGTTGTGTTTTACAGCAACATTTTTATATACAAAAAGTTGCATCTTTGCTATTTTTTCGGGATTTCTTCCTGTGCATGCCCCCGTTGAGCAAGAATTGAATTAAAATGCATCCTGAGAAGTTGAAGAAGATAATTCAGAAGATTGCACTGTTAACTGACATAATTTGGTTGTATAAACCTGCAGATAGGTTAGTTAGAGACTGAGAGCCAAAATGCTGGCATATTTGATTATATATATAACCTGTTAGCCTTCTAAGAAAAATTAAACTGTTGCCCAGTTGTTGTATTGCTCTCTACGGTAGAAAGACTAGAGATATTTTTCCTTTTATTTTTCTTCTGGGATTCCTGTTCATCTCACTCTCCAATGTCCTAAATGCACATTGCCATTTTCAATATATCCTCACTTCAGACTGTTTTGTGATCCCAGAAGGTTCGGTGGGACCTGTGCCAATATTCCGGTCATGAGAGTTGATATTTTAAGGAATCTATTGTCTTGGTTGACTTATGATTCTCTTTTCCAATTTGACTTCCTATCTTTAATCAGACCAAATCTAATTCAATTATGGAGGTTGGACAGTCCAGATTAATTTCGACTTTCCTAAGGAGATTAAATTTCATCTAAATTCTTACTTAGAGATGTTTTGTCAAACAAACGCATTAAAGTATTAACGAGTCTCCATTGTTGTTGATCACATCTTTTAGCAATCCCCCAACGGTCCCAACCGTTAACCTCCTCAATGTGTTTGTCATTTTTCTGTGCAGGATATGACTTTCTTTTCGGTGATTAGGAGAGCAGACGGATATTCGCGTTAACGGGCACCATATTGTACATCAGATATTTAAACTTCAAAATGTATACTATGCTTTTTTCTTTCTTTTCTTTTACTTGTATGTATATGTTTGGGTTTGTGTGCTTTGCACAAGGCCGTAAGAGAAACCACTATACCAGTGGGCCTGGCAATTACTCTCCTGCATTCAAAAATTAGCTACCACTTTTACGCAAGAAAACAATCGCAACACTTGTGTGTGGTTAGAGTGGCATACTCCGTCACATATAGCTTTGATAGTGACGTTACTCGCTCTAAAGTTTTTGGAATGAAGTTTATTTTTGGATAAGTTGATCAATTAGCTAATAGAGTGCTGACACGCAGACGAGACTCTATGCGTGTCAGTATTCTATTGGTCAATTGACCAACTTACCAAAAAATAAACTTCATATTAACCGGATCCATAGTTTTCATTTTGCACAAGAAATTATATATAAATACATATTATATATATAGATACATGTATATAAATATGTCTGAACATTGTTTCAACTAACTGTTATTCAGCCGTTCAATGAAAAATACACTCCAATATACTCCCTCCGTCCCTAATTATTTGACGTTTTAGAGTTTTTCATGTGTCCCTAATTATTTGACGTTTGTTCAAATCTAGGAGAATTAATGACAATTTTTCCAAAATTACCCTTTATTACTCTACCTATTTTTTTGATACTTTAAACTCTTTCTCTCTCTTTATCTCAACAAAAGATTTAAGGGTATTATAAACAATTGAGTACTATAGATAATGTTTTCCAATCATTATCTTAATTTAATTTTTATGTCCATCTCTAAAATATCAAATAATTAGAGACTGAGGAGTACTTCTTGATTTACCTGAGTATTTAGAAATCATAAAGCGAGGTAAATAACCTCATTTTGCTGAAACCAAGACACAGAGTGTAGGTACATTTTATATATATATATATATATAGGGTCAGGATCAGGTAAGAACTTCCTTACTTTGTTAAAATACGGATTTTTTTTTTTTGGTTTTTTTTTTTTAAATAACTAAAAAAAAAGTTTAATATTTTATGGAATTGAAATTTTTTCATAATACAATGTTTTGGATGTGATTTGGATACGTATAACAAAACAAGTCTGTGCAGACTGTACCACCATTTTTTGGTATAGGTATTCAAATCACGCCCAAAATATTATATTATGGAAAAATATCGATTCCATAAAATATTAAATATTTTTTTTAGTTGTTTAAAAAAAACAAAAAAAAAGTCCTGATTTTAACAAAATAAAGGAAATCTCACCGACGGGTTATATATATATATATATATATATATATATATATATATATATGGAGAGGATCGAAGCGTTATTCTCTTAAATAGCATTAAAAGTCTTAAATAGCACTCTTTTATCAAAAGCAGCGTAGTTTTGGAGGGGCAGTGGCATTTTTGTAAATACGCGGTGGCATTATATTTACAAAAATGCCATTACGTCCCTCCAAAACTACGCTGCTTTGATAAAAGAAAGACTATTTAAGCGGAATGTTATTTAAGAAAATTCTTAATCTGACGAATATATATATATATATATATATATATATATATATATATATATATATATATATATATATATGTTAGTAAAGTTTAGTTCTTGTTATAAATTTAGGCTGTGGTAAAGAGTAAAGAGGTCATTTTAAAGCTACAGAGACCTGATAGAAAAGAGAGGCATGGGAATGTGGGGTTTCTCTTTTATTAATGAATTTTGATGGTGTTTTGTTTTCTTGCTTTTATCTGCCGACAGAAAAGGAGGTCTTAAGCAGAGGGCTTAAGACCTCTCCCCTTCTCTCTCTCTCTGTTCAATTCATTGGTTACCAAAAAGTCTCAACTTTTCTTCAGGGTATGGACTTGTGCCGGAACATTTCAGTCTCCGGCGGTGTTCCGGTTGAATTTGAACCGGAACAGCAGCTGTTTTCTCCCTCCGGCTCTAATCTTGGCAGCCTGGATGACCTTTTTTCCGGCAACAATACGGTATGAACCTGTTTCTTTTTTCTTGTTCGTTTCTTTTTTCTTATTCAAATGTCTTGAAAATACTAAATCTTCTTGAGTTGAGGCTGGATTTTCTGTTCTTGTTATGTTTAGTTTATACATTTTTGGACTTGGCTTCTATTCTTCTTTTCTTTGATTGTTTATTTGTTTACTTTAATATAAAATTTTCTGTATTCTCTTTACATTCCATAAAAAAAAAACCAATCTTTACTATTTCTAGTCATCCCGGCTTCAATTTTACTTATTTTAATTTTTGTTTCACAAATAATGCAGGAAGGGGATATGAACTTGGAATGGCTGTCAATATTTGTTGAAGACTGTTTATCCAGCTCTGGAAATTGCATACCCCCTCCTGCTCCTGCTCCAATATTACCCCAAAATGTTGAGAAAAACACTACAGAAGCAGCATCAGCAGCAAACTCAAAGCCCTTGCAATTAGTAAAACCCCAAAAAAAACCCAAATCATCATCAAATATTCTGCTGCACAAGTTTGTGATTCCAGGCAAGGCAAGAAGCAAAAGAAACCGCAACCCAATTGGCAGCAAAGCCAGAAGGAGCCACAACACTCAACTCACAAGCTGGTCTCACAATCTCCAAATGACAACAAGCTCAGACCCCCCTTTGCTTCAACAGGCCTATTGGCTAGCTGACAGTGAACTCATTTTACCCAAAAAAGAAGAAATTATGCAAGAGGATATGGTTTTGGAAAAGGAGGATAAAGAAGAGGACAGCTTGGGCAGCTTGGAGGGTAGCAATGAGGGGCAGGGGCAGTTACAGCAGCAGCAGCAGCCAAGGAGATGCACCCATTGTTTAGCACAGAGGACCCCACAATGGAGGGCAGGACCATTAGGTCCAAAAACACTCTGTAATGCATGTGGGGTGAGGTACAAGTCGGGCAGGCTGCTGCCCGAGTATAGGCCAGCAAAGAGTCCAACTTTTGTGAGTTATAAGCACTCTAATTCTCACAAGAAAGTCTTGGAGATGAGAACTATGTCACTTCTCTCCTCAGATTCCTCTTATTCCTCCTAGTCTTGATTATGTTAGGGTTTTTCCATCTTTAAATATTTAATCAATCTCAATTATTATGCATGTAAATCAAAGTTTAGGAAGATGGAAAATATAGAGTTTATCTATTAAGCAATAGTATTAGTAGTTCTTCCTTTTTAGCATGTTGTATTGTAGTAGATCACTTCTTTGTTATATATAGCTAAGAAAGAGTCCCATGTAATGATAAGTCTTTAGTTTTTCCCTAGTTACAAGCTTTTTTAACAATCCTTAGTCCTTACCCACTAAAATGCAATACTCTACCTTATGTGTTCGTGTGATATTCTCGTATTTGAGTTTGATTCATTATCGAATCCTTTCAAAGCACTAATATTAGTGTAAAAGTGTACATTTTAAGGTATAATTTATTGTGTAAAATTCACCTAAAAGATAGTATAATTTTACATTATTAATTATTAATTGTACTACGAGGTAACGATTTGTTATAGGAAATTGATATTTTCACATGATTTTTTGATATTTTAACATGAAAGGTGTCCCTATAGATGTATAGCGATGATAAAAATCGTAACTATAGGATCTATAACGACGATTTTCATGTGGAAATATCAATTTTCTTTGATGTATTGTAAAGTGAAGTAATGTGTGATAAACTTCGGGTGTAAATTTGCATAGAGTTATGTTATGTATTACGATAAATTTACGTCGAATTACAATTGTGAAGTTTATAAAAATCTATATAAAATTGATAGGAATTATAGGAGGACATCACTTATTACATATCTCTCTAAAATTAATATTTCTACAATATTTTTAATATTTATACATAAAAAGTATCGCCATTGACATCACTTATTACATATATTTTTTTTACAAGAGGCCTAAAATACCACTCAAGCCAAAAGCTCTCGTTTTTTTTTAACTTTTGCATTTTTTTTCTTTTTATTTATTTGTTGGCTTATTTTAAAGTGGCACATTCTCATAGGAGATAAGGACATAAGGTGATGTGTCCACATAAGCTAGGCACGTGACTTGTAACAAATGTAAAAAAAAAATGATGATTCTCATGAAAATGGAAAACTGTTTTTAGATTGTCTCTCTATTTCTTCTTTTTCACATGATTCCACTGTCCTCCTTTTTCCCCTTCTATTTTTTCCTGCATTTTAATTTATTTTATTTTATTTTATATACCCCAGAATTCCCTCTTGCTTTACCGACAATACCCTCTAAATGTTAATCAAATTTGAGTTTATTATGGTTTGCAAAGTTTGGAGGTCCAAACTTAAATAACTGCGTTTAAAATAAATTATTATTAAAATAAGTTATTATTAAATGAATAAAATTTTTAAGTGCGTTTAAACTTTCAAATATTCTACACGCATCAAACGATGAGTACCTAAATATACACTTTGTTAGTTATAAATTTCGTCATTTGATTAATCAAAATTACGACCGAAGCCATTTGTTGGTATCAAATTCATCGTAATTTGCAAATTCAAAATTACAATCCTCCCATTCATAGTTATAGGTTGTCTTATGTAATCACTGAGGTCTTAGTCTAGTGATTAAAATTAAAATATTGTGATATTTAGGTCTCGAGTTTGATTCTAACTTATGTGAATTTATATATATATATATATATATATATATATATATATATATGAAGTGTGTAATACTTCAAAACCAGAGTTTCAAAAAAAATAATAAATTGCATCAAGGTCCTATGATTTAATTATTTTTAAAATTAAATTATAATAATAAATATTACAAATAAAGAATGGAGGTTGTTGGTGCATCACTGTAGAAACTTGAAAATTGACGTGTACTATTTTATTTTTATTTTTTTGGAAACTAATAAGTAGGGTGGAAAATGTTACCATCCAATTTCCCTCCTTTAGAAAGGTTTTTTTTTTTCAAAATTCCAACCTTTTGAAATTTGAATTCCATTAAAATCCAGAGGAATTGATTTGAGGAGCCGACAAGGTCTTTTTGAATTTTGATGCAGCTGCAGGTGGGGTGGGGTGGGGTGGGGTGGGGTGGGGCGGGTGCCAATAAGTATGGCACTATGTGTCCCAAGTCTTATGCCCACCCACACTTGCTCATGGGTCCCTTTCTTCCCACAAAAACTTGAAAATTAAACTACATAAATCACAAATTATACCCTATAATTTAGGTTTAATATCATTTTCACCCTAAATTCTATACTTGGGAGTGTCAAAATAATCCGCACATTCTACACTAAAATTTAGGATGCAAATCATTTTGATGTTGAGAGTACAGAGTGTAAATTACTCCGTCCGTCTTAATATAAGACGCTTTGAATAAATATTTTTGTCTCATAATGTAAGACGTTTTATAATTTCAAGTAAACATTAATTGTTTAATTTTCAATATTACCTCAAGTATTAAATATAATTTTGGTTCTCTCACTATTTGTTGTCATGCAAATAACACTCTTTTTTCAATACATGCAAGGGCAATATAGACAATTGATATTATATTTAATATTATACAATCATTTCCTTAATACTTATGCACAACTCTAAAACGTCTTATATTAAGGGACGAATGAAGTATTAAGTTGAGTAGGGACTAAGGGGTTGTTTGATTAGCACTGAATGGCTGACCGATTCAGCCATTCAGTGCATTTGTTTCGAGAAAAAAATTATTTTTTTACAATATTAACTATTATATTATTTAATATTATATAAATTTACAATAATTTTGAATTTTTCAAAAGGGTAAAATAATAAAAATTTATTATTCAGATTTAGATTCATATTCATTCAGTTTTTATCAAACATCCTCTAACTAAACCGTTGTCCTACAAATTTCGGTCTTAATGTGTGAGACCCTAGATTTTATGAATAAATATTTAATTTTCTCGAAATAATTTTTTTGAATATTATAGTGTGGATTTGAGATAATGTTCTAGTTGTGGGTAGTATTTATAAATTTTACAAAGTATGCAAGTTGTTATATAATATTTATTGTTGTCGGGGAATATTTGTTTGGTCGTGAAATATTCTTTCGTCAGGGGAATATTAAATACGACCCAAGATGACCATTTATGGGCCCATAACGGATAAGCGTCGGATGAAGAAAGCGACAAGTTTGGGTTGTTATAAATACTTGGCGTAGTTGTTATTCAGATTATTACCGTTGGAATGGAATACCCGGTGGTTAAAATCTGATGAATGCGCGTGGATCTTGCGATGAATACTGCAGTATTACCAAGATTATGGAATTATTGATTCTTACGTAAGAAGACACTACTCAATAATTGTCACAGTGAATTCTTATTCAATATTTTATTTTATTGATTTAATAATTATTGCGTTGATATTTTATATTATTGTTGTTCAATAATTGTCATCGCCTGATATCTCCATTATCGGATCAATAATTCATATTATTTGAATAATATTATTAGATAGCATTATTGGCAATGTCTAGAAAGTTACATCGAGGAGAGGTTTGGTCACCTAATTGCGCGCCATGAAGGAGAAATCCTTATCTGAAAGCCCCCTCTTTCAGGAGCGACTGGTTGTCATAAATGTGATTCTGTAATATTATTTGTGAATAATTAATTATTGATTCATATGATAAGGAAATATTTATTTTATGTGGATATAAATGATGGATTTATTTATGTGGTTATAATTGAAGGAATTAATGTTGAGGTATTTTATCAGTATGTTGTCGGATTGGAGGTATTAAAAGATCAAATCAGTGTTCTTACAGCTTTATTGTGTGAGTTATAATTTTTAATCGTAGTTGGATCGTTGTGATTTTTGGATATGTTATACATATATAAGTTGAGTATATGTTCACAAATTTTGAACCGTTAAAATGAACGAATGATTTGTTATGAATTTTAAGAGGTGGTGATTCGGAAATTAGGTTTATAAATGATTTTGGTGGAAAATTCTAGAATTGAGTGGGCCCCACTTGTGGTTGGTGAAGAAATGTGTTGAATTTTATTTCAAATGTGGTGGGTGGCAATAGTAGCGAGTACAACCATCGAGTTGCGCAGTCAAGTCTCGCTTGGCGTCTTAACACTTTCCTATAAATAGAGGCTAAGTTAGAATTGAAAATCACACCGTAAACATAAGCTTTCTCTCTTTCTCTCTATATTATCGAAAGCGTATTCTTATGAGTATTTTGATACTTTGAGTGTTGCTATATCTGGTGCAAGTTCCTTCAAAGACTATATCAAGTATTCAAATGAAATCTTGTCTTTTTGAGGTAAGGGGTATTATTTATTTCATATTACGAAGAGATATTATTTTTAAATGATTCGTATGAATATTATTTCGTTCAATATTCGCAAGAAATATTATTTTCATTTAATATTCGTAAGGAATATTATATTCGTTCAATATTCGAAAGGAATATTATTTTCGTTTAATATTCGTAAGGGGTGTTATTTTCTTCGCAAATGATATTTTCTTTCAATATCATTATGCTGAAATATTGATATGAATTTTTTATCAAATTTGGAACTTTTCATGTCGGGGTTACTATTCACGAGTTACTATTCATGAAGCATGATGATTTTTCTTGTGGAATTTTTATCTTTGGTGTCTGAGATTCTTATTCACGATATACGGCCTTTATTCACGAATCTGAAGACTATTCAATTTGAAAAATGAAATTTTCTTCTTTTTGTCCAAGTTGTCTATTATGGTTACTATCTTTGATTGTATCCATGTTTTGATCATTATTTTTGAATTCTGCTTCAAAATTGGTTATTTCGGAGTATTATTGAACTTAGATAAACTGTAATACAAATTCTTAATATTTGATCTTTTATCTTACTAGATTCGTTCTCTAAAATGTTTTTCATCATCCTCAGTCCTAAATAATGATACAAATGAATATCTTTGGCACAGAAAGTGCAAAAGATGAATGATTAATCGATGAATATCTTTGGCTTTGTTGTGCAAAGATGAATGATTACTGATGAATATATTTGGCGCAGAAGTAAAAGATGAGCAGTGTTGAGATGAACATGACTAACCTGTTGAAAGTCATCATGGCCTATAGTGCATAGATGGACTTGGTATGATTATGACCAAGGATTATTCGGTATAATCATTTAGTAATGTTACAAATGATGTGGAAAAGTCCTCATTGGCCTGTAGTGCATTGATGGACAGTTTTTGGTAAGATTATGGCTATGAATTCTCTTTAGCCGTAGTGCAAAGATGAATTATTTTATGGCATTATCAGGACCGTTGATGAATACACGAATATCCTTGGCCCGTAGTGCATGGATAATTCGTGGTCGTGAATCTAAAAGAATATCCCTGGCACAGAAGTGCGAGAGATGATTTAATGATGTGGATTATTTTTTTAGGCGAGTCTCAAATGATAAATATTATGAAAAACTTTTAAATCATAGAAGATAGTAGATTTTATAATTTACTTCACTCTTCTAATGGATTGTTTATTAAACTATGAGTTGTTGATTTAAAACTTGTTATCTATTATATTCTATCGGTTATTATACTGTTGAACACTAATGATAATTTGTTGTATATTATCTTAGTCATAATATTTCTTATTGGGCTAGTTGAGCTCACCCTTTCTTTCACTGTTTTATTCGGAAAATGAGAATATATTTGGGGACTACTTGGGAATGGATTGACGATCCAGATGGTTGCATTAGTAGTCCTCACTATTCTGTGAAATAGTGTATCAATAATTGTAATAAGGACTCCTTTTGAGTTTTTATACTCTCTATTAGACAATAGTTGTATTCAAACTCACAGTATATGTATTGTCGTATTACTGAAGTTGTATTTGTTTTTGTACCATGTATTTGGCGACTCATAATGGGTTGGGTGGAATAGACCTATTTTAGGGTTGTCACATAATGCCCCTTGTAAAATCCCAACTTTTTGAATAAAGATGAATTTTCTATAAATATTATTTTTGAATATTATGGAGTGAAATTGATATAATGTTATAGTTGTGGGTAATATTTATAAATTTTGCAAAGTACACAAGTTGTTATATAATATTCGATTGGTCGGGGAATATTCGTTTTAACGGGGAATATTAGACAAGCGGCATAATCATTGGTGGACCCCTAGCGGAATTATTGTCGGATTGAGAAAGCGACAAAAATTTTTTATGAAAATAACGGCGGAAGTTTTACCGTTAACTGTTGAAACACCCGGTGTTAAAAGTAAAATAATACGCGTTGTTGCATAGTAACACACGGTTTTAATTATTGATGTTTACGTGAGAAGTCACTCAGTTTTGGGCGTATTATTTGGACCCCCACTTACCCATTTTTCAAAAGAATCGGTGGAAAGTTATTCAGTATATATATATTGTATATTTATATATATATGTGGTGGGTGGTGATTTTGGTGGGTGGATTTAATTTACGTATGGGGAAGGGTGATGCCTATCAAAGAGGGAATTGAAGTACCTTTATTTTATACATATTGTTGTTAGTAGACTTTGGTGGAAGGAGTATTACATGTATATATATATATATATATATATATATATATATATATATATGATGATTGATTTTGCATGTGTGGGGATTTTAATTGGTGGGAGGTGTACTAGTATTGGTATTATATATATAGATATATATAGATATATGACTTTGGTGGATATTGATGTTGATGGGGGAGGAAAGAATTGTCAGGGAAGAGAAATGAATTGGTGGAGAAAACAGGTTGTCACGGAAGATTATATGTATTATTATTATTATTATTATTATTATTATATATATATATATATATATATATATATATATATATATATAAATGTAAATGTTGATATGAATGGTTTGCATATATGATGTTGAAAAATAAGGTAGTAGAAATCAGGAATGTCTCCGTGAGTAATTTAGTTCATGTTGTATATATATATATATATATATATATATATATATATATATATATATATATATATATATATATAATATTATATTTTATTTAAAAGATTTTGCTTTTAAATATAGTAATCAGTCGATTAAAGTAAATCAATACGGACCGTTCATGAGTTAGTTCTTATACGTATCCATTTTTCTATAAATAGAAGCTCATTCCTTTATTATTTTCTCATTTAATTCAATTGAAACTCTAGAGAGAGAAAATTATAGAGAGAAAGAAGAAAAAGATTTCTGCTACTTAATTACTCTTATATTAGGTTCTTTTACGGTAGAGGGTGTTATTCTTTCTTATTCATGAAGAGAATTGTTATTCTATTTCTTATTATTCATTGGAATAACTTTGTATAATGCGGCTTCACCCTATACTTGGTGACATTATTCTATTATTTCGTCTTTACTATTCATTTGGAATATCCTGTCGTTTCTTTTACGTGGGACCGATTAAATCTTTATTATTACATTGGAATATCCTCGCCTGCATGCGTTTTACGCGGACTGATTCCATCCTTATTAGTATATCTCGTTGGAATTACTCATCATGCCAAGTACCGCATGGATGGTGATTTCGTTGTTATTCCATTCTTTATTATTCATTTGAACATCCCGCACGGTCGCGTAATTTACCGACACAGTTCCGTTATTTAGTATTCTCGTTGGAATAACCTATCTATGCCAAGTACCGCATGCATGGTGATTTCTTTTGTTATTACATTCTTTATTATACTCGATTGGTTAAAGTTTTGACTTCTATACTCCATGAAATTAGTGGAATATCCTCGATATTTTTGGCTTCATCTAAGATCTTTTCATGGAAATATTCTTACGAGCATTCTTGAATTTTACTCTACAAAGCAATATCATGTTGACAATTTGGACATTATTAGTTCATGGATAAATTAATTCTTGAACTTGTTTTATTGAATTCTTATATCATTGTCATCATCCTCATATTTATATTTTTGAAAGTCATCTGTGGCCTGTAGTGCATAGATGGACTTGGTATGATTATGACCAGAGATTATTCGGTGTAATCATAACCGTAATGTTACAAATGATGTGGTAAAAGTCCTCATTGGCCCGTAGTGCATTGATGGACAGTTGTTGGCATGATCATGACCATTAATGAATGTCGACGTCGGGATTTTTTGGATGTCCCTTTCCGTTACTTGTTCTTTGGTGTTCTCGTTTTTAGGTGAGATTTGTTTGAAAAAACAAGTGAAAAAGGTCCGACATGTATAATGTCAACGATGGACTGTTAAGAGTCGCTAGTTGGTTTTTTAAATGGTTGTACCAACACAATCGAGAAAAGGTTTTCACATTGACCCAGTGATGTGACACTGATATACGGGTCGGTGAAACCGAGATTCGTTTAGGGTCCGGGGACTTGGTTATGCGGAGGGAAGGTGTTAGGAACCCCCCGACATCCGTGTTACCACAGTGACCGCCTCTTTTCAAGAAATTATTATCTGAGTGTGTGTGGGTCAATGTGCTGTTATATAGAAGTTGTGCGAGGCCTCGTTCGAACCTATATACACAGGGTTTGAATTTATATAAAAATTCTGTTTTTTAACAAGATATGGCAGTGATGTTTTATAAAAGAGGTTTTTTCAAACCCTGATGCTCAATAGGAATTGAGACCTTTTACACTCCCATTTTTATTAAGTGAGTGGCTGAATTGATTTTATTTTACGAATGCGAGGCATCCATATGAAAATAATGTACAAAAATAATGCCGATTTCCTCGTGGGTATGGAAACCATCTGAGGAAATTTAGACATCATGAGAATAATTTACAAAGTCTAACTATAATTTGAAAATGTCCATCACGGAACCGAATCTAGATCCAATGGGATGAATCGTGATCACATGATTCCTAGGCTCACAAAAATCTGCAGTTTATATGAAAGCGATAGCGGTATATATATAAAAGTCAGAAATATATATATATATATATATATATATATATATATATATATATATACGCACGGGATCACCAACCACGAAGCACCTCCATGGGGGATCGAAATGTAAATGAAGTCATTAAAAGCTATCAACCACCACGGAGGAAACTCCAAAGCGGAATAAACGTAAATAAAGATGTAAAAGCGATCAACCACCACGTAAGTAAACTCCGGGTGGGACAATATAATATATATATATATATATATATATATATATATATAATAAACGCATGCCGGGATGTAAAATCCGAGCTCATCGTAAGCGAGTTCGACAACATTCATATATATATATATATATATATATATATATATATATATATATATATATATAGTAAACGCACTTAGGATATAAAATTCGTGCTCATCGAGCGAGTCCCACCACGGATTCATATATATAAACATATATATATATATATATATAAGCGAGTAAACGCATTGAGGACCAAAATCTAGGCTCATCGAACAAAGTCAGGCACACGGTTGATATATATAAGTATATATATATTAAAGTAATAAACGCCCGCATCAAGTTCAGGCTCAATCGAGGCATAACTTCGATAATGTTAGTCAATATATATGTAAATATATATATATATATATATATATATATATAATATATATATATATATATATCTGATGAAATGAAACCACAGATCAAGTCGGGCAAAAGCAAGCAACACGACTCTCAGCGTGTAGAAGGGTGTGTGCAAAGATGAAGAAAGACTCTAAAGTGTGTGAGAAGGCTTTACGACTAACCTGATAAAGAAGGCTTCTATATCTTTAGAGTGGGTAAACACAGGCTTTTTGTGGGTACAAAAGAGGCTATATATGAGCTCACAGTGTTTAAAAGTGGGAAAATACCTTTGATGAAATGAAAAGCAGAAGCGAATGTGCGAGGGGTTTCCCCATCTTTTCTCTTAGAAAATCAAAGCACCCCAAGCCCTCTATTTATAGAGGGGAGCATGAGTCTACACCAGCACACTAATGTAGAGTGTACCTACTACAGTGCCGGGGTGCCCCGGCATGTGTGGGTCCCGCCGTGTCAAGACGACGTCTGTATTTGTTCGCTTCGGTCGCTCATAACTTTCAATCCGGGAGTCCAATAAAAGCGTGTCATATCATTCCAAAAATCTCTTTCCGAGAGCTACACAATGACATATGATTTGACCTTTTTTGATTCTAGGAAGATGGGTCCATGACCGAAATGGCATTCCCGGGTTTTCGTCAGGCAGTCCGTTGAGCCGTTTTGCGTAGTTTGCGCTCGAAAGTTAAGATATGGTTCTTGTGGGACTTCCTCTGAAGTAATCTGATTTTAGATGATTTTATTTGATGTGAGTTGAAGTTGAGTTGGCAAAATAACCATTTTGCCCCTCCCGAGGTTATCTCAGGTTTTCGCGCATTTGTAGCAGTCTTTTCTCAGGGTTACCTCTGAGGTTGACCTGATGTTGACTCTGTATGTCCTCAGGGTTATCCCTGAGGTTGGCTTGACCTCCTGGGGCTATCTCCAGGCTTTGATCTTGATCCCTCGGGGATATCTCCGGGGTCGAAACTGACTTTTCTTGGGTTATCTCCGAGGTTTGGAACCTGATTTTTCGGGGGTTATCTTCGGGGTTGAGAACTGGATCTCTTGCGGCAATCTTCGGCGTTGGAATTGATGTTGTGATCCTCCAGGGTTATCTCTGGAGTGTGAAGAAGTCGTTTTTATCCTCCTGCATAGTTAGTAACAGGAGAAGAAATTTTCGAGTGTCTACAATGAATACACAAATATTCTTGGCCTGTAGTGCATAGATAATTATGGTCGTGATACTAAAGAATATCCTGGCAGTAGTAGTGCGGGGTGATTCGATGATGTGGATTATTTATTGTCGAGTCCCAAATGCGATAATAGTGATGAAAAACCTTTTAAATCATAAAAGATAGTAGATTTTATTTTCTACTTGACTCTTTTAATGGATTGCTTGTTCGCTGAGTTAAACTTGATGTCTATTATATTTTATCGGTTTAACATTGTTGGAGACTAATGATAATTTATTACGCATTATCTTATTCATAATATTTCTTCTTTGGGCTAGTTGAGCTCACCCCTTTCTTTCAACATTTCTTCGGAAAATGAGAATATAAATTTGGGACGAGTGGGGGCGGAGTGATGGTCCAGAGGATAGCATTAGTAGTCCTCACTATTCGTGAAATAGTATGATAATAATTGTAATGAGGACTCCTTTTGAGTTTGTATAATCTCTAGTAGACAATATTTGTATTCAAACTCATAGTTTATGTTTTGTCGTATTGTACACGACAGTTGTATTTGTGTACCATGTATCTGGCGACCCAAGATGGGTGATGTATACCTAATTTTGGGGGCTTCACACCCCTACTATTAGGTGTGGATAAATAAACCAATTTTTTTGGTTTTTGGACGAACCGAACCGGTTCGAACCAGTCGGTTCGATATAAATATAAATCGATCCTGGGTTTACATAAAAACCTAAGATATACCGGTTTCGAATCTGAGTTTTGATTCGGCGCTTTTATGGTTTGGTATAAATCGAACTAGACCAGTATATACCGGTTTTATAATTTTTTATTATTAATAATAATTTATTATTAATAATAATAAAATATTAATTATAATAATAAAAATAATAAAAATAATAATTATATTAATTTTCGATAAAAGCAGCATCGAACCCAGAATTTTTGATTAAGATATCTGTACATCGATATCGATACCTAAATTTGAGTAATTCGAAATCTGGGATTCGATTAAGATTCATCCGATTCGTAATCGATTTTTACCGATTGTCCACCCCTACTTACTACTACTGTGCAGCCTTAGGGTATTTTAATTGGAAATAAAATTTGCGGTGGAAATTAAATTTTGACATATACTATAGGCCTATAGTGTTTAATGTGACGCCCCCAAAATTCGGACACCCATATCTCGAATTCGGTGCATCACGTGCAACTACGAATATCTTACTAAAATCAACAACGGAAATACTAGAATAATTTACATTTATATAATATAAATATTTGCGTCCCAAGGTACCGTAACCATTACTACGACAATCCAGTGATTAACTTAAACATAACTTAATCATTCTTGAATACATCATAACAATAATAATAATACTTCTAGTCTTAAGGACTAAGTTATTCTGTCGCCTTGCCCTTTCCCTTGTCTCCGTCACGGCAATCGCCTTTGCTCCGCCTTAACTGTAATGTTTTATGAAGCAAGAATGAGCAACAAGTTTGCCCAGCAAGTAATATAGCCAGAAGAACAAGCAGTTATAGCATTTAAATCTTTCAAGGGTATAATAATAATTTGTAGTTCAAGGATATCAAGAAATATCAAAAGTATTCAATAGGTGTCGCTATAGACTGAAGGATATCAACAAAATTTTAGGATTTATTCATTTCGAGGTTCAACATGAATGAGCAGCGGCGTTCACTAAGGACTAAGAACTCTTACTAGAATTAACAGTATTACACTGTAATCCAATATAAACGAGTACAACAGGTGATCAGCCTAAAGTACCCTACGTTATGCATAACATTTAATCATACTTATGTGCGCACGTCGGTTTCCCGGCAATATATAATTTCCCCTCCAATGAGGGTTGTTCATCTCGAGAGATTTACGATAGTCCGCACCAAGTCAATTGGTTTGGATAGCTTTTAACACATAATAATAGTCTAGTCGAATCAAAGGCTAAGACAAATTTTTATAATGCATTTAAGAACGATAAGTCCAATGTCATAACAACGTCAAGGTATACAAATGATTTTTGAATGTAAAGCGGTATTTGCTTGAGACAACAAATCGAATGTATACAGTAGTAAGAAAGTAAGGAACTTGCCTCGTTAAATCGATTATGTTTACCTTTGACACCTTGTCACGATGATCGCCTATAATATAATAATATAGCCGCATAAATTAGTGATTGTTGAAACCGACTCACTTTAGCTATTAATCGCATGTCATCCTAGTTTAAGGTACTAGTCTCTCATAAAATTCATAAAAAGAATACTACATTTCTTACTTATTACACATTTATGCTCACAAATAAGAAAACTATGCACATAACATTTATTTATTAAACTGTTGCTCAATTAGTTATCTGAACTAATTTTATTAATTGGAGTTCAAAATGACATTACACAATTCCGCTTGATTACCATCATAAACCCTTACTCACTTTCTTTTCAATTTTTTACATGTTAGTAATGCCACATTAGAATGTAGTGTAAAGGTAAATATTTCCCTCGATAATTATATTACTTTTATTAAAGGTAATACACCTACCCTTTTCATTACTTCCCTTAAAAATATATGCACATAGTGTCACAATAAAAGTTTTAATGTTATTATTAAATTAGTTTAGTGTACCGATTTATAGCTCTTTAAATCTTCACATTGCCTACATTTTAAATGTTTAAGATTACATAATAGGTAAGGCTAAAAGGATCTTTAATTCCTTGCACACTAGCAACCGAAATTAGCCTTAAAATATAGTAGCATCCTTATTGCATGAAAATAAAAATAACATGTAGCAACATATTATTGATTATGCCACAATTAATTATATTGTTGTACAACTAGACCTCTTGCTAACAGTTAATTAGCCTTAACATAGCAGGTAAGGCTGAAAGATTTTATTTTATTATTATTATTATTATTATTATTATTATTATTTATTTTTTTATGCAAAGCAGCTCACCAAAATATTGAATATGTACAGAATTTTTTTTTTCTTGCACAACTAGTTGGTAGAAAATTAGCCCGAACTAGCAAACATCCTTATCGATAAAAAATAAAATTAACACATATTTCTAATAATGACTCTAAGCTGCGAAATCCTTTCAAATCATTCCAAAGCAAAAAGTGAAAATGAAAGTATATGTTTTCATTATTTGGTCAAATAACTAATACATAGATTTCTAGAGTTGAAATTTCTTTATCACCCATAGAAGGTACACACACAGCCTTCTTTCTTTTTCCTATACATGCTTTGTGTGTTTTTTTTTTGTTCCACGTAAATCATTTATGCATTCATGCAAATTAATTTATTTATTTTGAAAGCACATGGTAAATATAAATTTAGCATGCACACATCTAGTTAAGCATACTAATTTTACAAACAACACAAAATATCCACACTACTTCAAAAAGAAAACAAGTGTGCACTAGAATTAAATAGAAAGTAAATTTTATTTAACTAATTTATCTATATACCTTAGCTTGAAGAAAAATAGAATTGGTTGCCAAGATGAAAGCTACTGCTGCTACCCTTCTATCTAGCTGCCAAAAAGTGGGTGAATAAAATTTTATAAGGCTGTCGAAAAATAAAGTGGGTGGAGAAAATTTTACATGGCTGCCAAAAAATAAAATGGGTGGGTAAATCAACTCTCATGGCTGCCGAAAAATAAAATGGGTGGGTGAATTAATTCTCATGGCTAGGTTCTATTTCTCTTGGGCTTACACACATATTAATAGCATTAAGCTTGGACTCTATTTCACTAGCGCTTTACACACCCCAACCGAAATTTACAAGTAACATAATAGCCATTAGAAAATCTTATTAAAGCGCCCACTAAATCAATTTAGGCCTACCACCTTATTCTACCGTATTTATTATTTGGATTATAAACATGTAAATACTTAATTATTAATGCAAAGAATTTAATTAATTTAATTAACCCAAATAACACTAAATTACACACCACCTTAATAATTATTAATAAGTTGGTTATTTCACAACTTTAAGTTACTCACTTAAATAATAATAAAAGGATTTAGTCCATCCGCATAAGCTTTCAAACCAATTCAATGATTTATTATTACTCCGGTATAATTAAATAAATTAATTATATACCACTCTCTTATTGTCATCTTTTACTTAGTAATGCATTCCTCCTTTAATTTTTAATCTTCATTATTTCGTCCTAAATTCCTAACTACACTCTTATTTTTTTATATAATTACATACAACGTTTAGCGCTTTTAAATTTAAATTTAAAAATATCTCAAATTAATTTTCCAAAAAACAATAATGATCTTAAATTTAGAATGGAAGAAGTACAATATTTTGTTGACACTCCATAGATTTACATTTTTTATAAAAAGACAACTATTAATGATTTGTATTTATATCTTCTCTTTACCGATTAAAAGACGATAAGAAACAAATAAAATTTTAACAAATAACTTTATCCTTTTACCGAATTAGATGTAAAGCTGTTAAAAGATATAATCATGATTGTTAGTCCAATTTGTTAGTAGATCAATAAACAATCTCAATTTGAAAAGTTCGACTAAAAATCCATTTTGCACACAAAACTTTAATCTTAAAATTAATATGCACTATAAATTTTATTTTGAATTAAATTCACCCTAAATTTTGAGTTTCAAAATAATTTGTACACTTGTAAATTGTTTTGCCGTTGAGGGTATGAAAGGGTGCAAATTATTTTGAAACTCAAAATTTAGGATGTAAATTAATTCTAGGACTAAAGTTTAGGGTTCAAAATGGGATTTAGTCTTTGAAGCTCCCACTAAAATAATTTAAATTTAAGCTATAAAAGAAAATGGGCCAAAGATCTCAAATCTAAGATGAGATGAGCTGTCCATTTAAAATGCCTCACTTTTGAGTTTTTCTTTCAAGCTAAAAAAGATTAATTATAGTGATATGGAATGGAGTATCAAATTTGCATTAGTATTGAGTAGTAGTTAGATTGACTTGACACGTAGTTTAAAGAAGAGAATAGTGTATCCAAATTAAAGATTTATTCTTCATTATGCCCCTCGAATCAAATAAGTTTTAAATGAAAAATGGGTTCAAGGGTAAAATAATGGGTTTACTCAGTTTTAAATAATATAAGGGTAAAATAGTCTATATCTCATACTTTTCTTTATTCTAATTATCTCATTGATATATACATGCTACTAAGAGATTTATTCCTCATTATGCCCTTGAATCAAAAATAAGTTTTAATAAAATTTCTATAACCTATTTTGGGAAAAAAGAAATGCTACATTGGATGACAATTCACTTGTTTAATGTTAAAACTCAAAAGAACATGAATGGGACCAATAAATATTTTAATGAATTTATGACTAAAATATATATTTTTGTTCCTGAATATAAAATTAATTACCCTTATATTTGTATTAATTTATAAATTATGACATTGCATCAACTCGCAAAGAATCCATATATTTTTGTGGCGATATATAGAATGACTGATTTTTTTAAGATTTATTAAAAAAGTATGGGTAAAATTATCATATCCTCTCGTGTTTTTAACAACAAAATTAGACACTTAATTTTTTCTCTTTTATTTAATTTTAGAGTTCGTTAATTAAAAATGTCAAAATATAAAGTTTCAAATTACGAAACAAATATAAATAAATGAATAAATAAAATCATTTGTACCGATCGACGAAAGAAATAATAAATTAAAACAGAATTACAAGTAATAATATGTAAGCATAAACAATCGCTGACGACCATGAAGAAGCAACCCCCGATGATGGACCTGGTGCAACAAATGCACGCGGTGCACCCCTTAGCGACGGGACCGGTGCAGGAGATGGAGCCGGCGGCGGCGATGGCTGCGGTGCATACAACAAAATTGGAAAATTACAATCCCCTTGTGATAAATTCTTACTAGTAACCATGCCCAAACCACCAAAATCACAACTATTTTCCACTTGATTGTTCACTTGATAATACATGTTAAATGCATAAGATGCATTTCCATTAGCATCCAATCCATTACAAGAACAACCATAACCAAGCGACGTACAATCCGAATTTTGACAAGCAAATTCAAATGTTTCATTAAGTTTGCTCAAATCCTTGGCATTTGGATTCACTTGGCACCATTTTTTGTCTTGATAGTGCACATTTTTGGCACCCACAAGGCTCATATTTTTTCCCTTGCCCGAAAAATCAATGGAGTATTTTGGTTGCCCATCGAATGTAAAAATGCCCCAATGACGCTCAAAATTACCGGGAAGGATGCTCTTAGCATCCTCATCAAGGAGGGAAAATAAGTAAACTTCGATGGACGAGTTAGGGCGAAGTGGGGTGCCTTTATTGAATACAAGCCTAGGTAAAAGTCCTTTATAAAATCTATAAGCCAACTTGGTGTTGGCATTCAAATCTCCATCACTTGGCCACCCCATTTCCCCTACTAAAATGGTCATATTTTCGTACCCTAAATCTTTTAAGGCCGATGCGCAAGTGTCATAGTTTGCATCAAACACATTGGTGTACAAAATCCCATTATCGTTAACGGGATTTTGTACACCATCAAAGAAACAGTAGTCTAGGGGGAACTCGGGAAAACTGAAATAGAGACTTAAGAATGGGTAAATGTTTACCATGAAGGGCGCGTCGTTGTCATTTAGGAATTTGACTATTTGTGTCATTTGTTTAGAGACGTCGGGCCTAAATTTTCCGCCAGAGGGGACGGGGTTGCTATCGGGTGAATTGTAGACATCTGCATTTAAGGGAACAACTGCCTTTATGTTTTTTCCTACCCCTGCTTCATTGAGGGCAGTTTGTATGTTCCTTAGGGCTGGAAAGGTTACATTCACAAGTGTGCCATTGTAGGCTTCTAGGAAAGGCTCATTTCCAACTGCTACATATCTGCACAAACATTGTTAGATTATTATTATTATTTTTTTACAAAAAATAAATACGGCTCATAATGTTAGGGCTTACTGAAACTACCAAAGTAAATATGTATTAGTGATACTTTTACACTTGTTTGTGTATTTTCAGTTAAATTTATTGATCTGACAACAAACACTATGGCAACCGTAGCAACCAAAATACAGAGAATTTAAATAGGTTGACCAAAAATAATGTTGTTAGGGTTATCAAAGAACCGCTCGACTCAAATTCATTTAAAGAGTCGAGCTCGAACAAGACGAGCCAATCTCGAGTTATGTCTTGTTTGACTCGAGTTTGGCTCATTTAGACTTGACTCAACCTGCTTAATAATATATTTTAATATCTCTATTAAAAAGTTATAATGATTAAAGTAATAATTTTTTTACCATAAATGAAAATCTCCAGCTCGACTTTACTTGATTAAACAAAAATCGCGAAAACTCGTACATTGAATGAGTCGGGCTTGAACACCAAATTTAAGCCCATTTAGGAACTTGACTTGTTTAACTTTTGAGTCGAAAGTTCGAGCTCGAGCTCGAGCTCATTTCCTCCATTATACATGTCCTTCCAATTTTTTTAATATACATCTAGCAACACAAATATTACTTTTAACAACACTTTTACGAGACAATTATTTGCAACAAACTTTATTTTGTCACCGTATACTTGTCAAAGCAATCAAATATATATTTAACGACACACGAGCCATTCTTGAGCACATGGGTTGAGGAGTGAGCATACAAGCTTGCAGTGCAGCTGGCTCAGGCTTGCTTAGGCCGCAGGCTTTGACCGAGCCAGTAGTTGACTTTTTGCCTCGAGGCCAGCCAGCCTTGAATTCTTTCCTAGATTACTTAAATCTTTGTAGATTACACTTTTATTTCTTGAATATAAAGTTAGTTTCAATTCTATTTTCTTTTTTAGGATCGGTTGGACATATATTTTGTAAAGTTTAAATACATATATCTTTTCATTTATGATCATTAAACTATTACATAGTTATATCTCAAGTATTAACATTAGTTTTCTAATTACTTTATGAAATTTTATTTAAATTTTGAATACCTAAAAATAACCAAAATCATAAATCCCTCTAAAAATTTAGCATATCAAATTAATGAAGAACTTGAGTATTTATGAAGAACTTGAGTATTATTGTTATTAATATTAAATTAAAATTAGTTTATTAATGTATTAATTAATGTTAATATTTAACATTAAAGTAACAAAGAATATTAATAAAATTTTATTGTTAAATATTAGTAATTTAGTATTTAAAATAAATTAACTTATTATTAATATTTAATCAACTAAGTAACTAACTTATTATTAATATTAAATATACTAACTAGTTATATTCATTGAAGATGTATATTAATTAAATGTATCAACAAGAAATCAAGAATGAATAATTAAAATTTTAAATTTTATGATGTATTAATTAAAATAATGTATTATAATTTATAAATTATAATAATGAATAAGTAAAAATTTATACTTTATTGATGAATAATTATAAATTTAAAGTTCAAAATTATAAATAATTGGATAAAATATCATATGAGGTCTCAATGCCATGCCTCATGCTGCACTGTGCCGTATATTTTTTTGTCAGAGCCTCGGGCCTTTTGTGCATCCCTAAGCGGGATATTCGGACCTCGTCCCCGATCAAAAGGGCCCCAATTTTTTTTATATATAGAATTTTGAACATTGATTAAAGATTTTGACTCTAAGAATCTTGTAAGAAGATCTTCAAATGAATGTATTCTCATATTTTTTTGTAGAATAACTACTCGTATATTTTTTTATTTAAATTCTCATATATTTTATTATAAAGCTCGAAAAGACACTTTTTTGGATATATAAATACTTTTATTTATTTATTTTTTATTTTTTAAGTGAAGACAATATTTGGAAGAAGTCTCGTTTTTATTTTTCGTCCTGGACCACCAAAATATCAGGAACGGCCCTGATAATACATTTACAATTGTTCTAAGGACACTTATATATATTACTCTAACAGAATCATTCTAGCTCTGACAATATCAACCGATAACCAACAAGACAAATAAAGGGAAGAAATCTAACGTGATGTTAACTCCAGATTTCATGGAAGTGTAACTGGTGACATTTTCGCGAACCCAAGCTTTGGCTTGATCGAAACTCGACATATCATCAAGCATATCATTAGCAATAGCCACCATAACTTCAATCCCAGAACCCATCAGTGCAGTCATGGTGGATTTATCTGCATCAAACAGCTTTACCTTTTTAATACCATTGTCTTGTAACATTTGAACCACCACTTTTGGTGGCAACTTGTGGCCTGCAATGGCGCCCCAGTTCACACCAAGACCTTCAACAACTTCAAAATCCAGCAAAATTCCGACGACCGATAAATACAACACGCATAACCTCATTTTTGACATATTTCCGGCCAATTTAAACCGGAAACTGGATTCTTTAATGCTGTTTTTAGAGAAGAATAGGATCTTTTTTTGATGGGTCAGAAAGATTTCCAAGAAAATAGTAGTGTGTATTTTCTAGTTGAAAGAAAGAAATAACTTTTCCCAGGGCAAAATTTGTATAAAAATAAAGTATAGGTGAAATTTTGATACCAGAAAAAATAGAAGCGTTAGAAAAATTTGTTCTGGATTTACAGTGTTGGATTGGTAGTTCGTTCTTTCTTACATGTAGAAAATAATGACCACTAGTTTTTAGGAAATAGTGGTGTCCGTGGGTAGAAGAATGGGTCTGACTGGCCGGGGTTGTAGCAGATTTTATTAGGATGACCTGGTCAAATTCATGCAGAAAAAAATTTAGATTTTTTTTATAAAAAAAAATCCTAGATATATGCCTAACCATGTTTTTAAAATTTAACAAGAACATATTATACTTTACATGTCCTTTCTCTATTTATTAGGAAAAAAAAATTAAAAAATTCATCAACTTTGGTCAGAATGTCCAATCTGGACCTCCTAATGTATTTGATTATGACACATTTTTAAATATTTTAAAATATAAATTTGAATTGTAACAAATCAAGTCAAGTCTAGTCGAGTTGGAGCTTGAGCAAGACTAAAACTTAAATAAACTTGAGTCGAACCGAGTTTTTAAATAAGCCTAATATGTTGTTTGAATTTTACGCGTTTATAAACGGAAAATGAATAAAGCTCAAGTCGAATTTAAGAGAACTAGATCAAGTAGAGCTAAACTAAACTTAAGTAATTATTAAATTAATTTTTTATTTATATACAATATGTAAATTTAATTATTTTTTAAAATAAATACTAAACAAGTCAAGTTTAAATCGAGCCAAGTTTAGATAAGTAAAATTCCAGTCGTACACATACTCGATTAACTAAACGAACAAGATCTTCGAATCAAGTCGAGTTATTCACAATGAACTCAATTGTAAACGTTTACAGCTCTATATGAAATCATCATAATAATGTCTATAACAAGATGCAACACAAGAATAATTATCTAGTCCTGAGATTGTTTATCATGATGAGAAGCTGGGGATGCAGCCCGATCATTTTTTATGAAGTTATATTGGAATACTAGGGAGCACAAATGGGAACAATTAAGATGTCTAACCCTATGCACAAACATAATGTCACATTAAGCAGCAAATATTGACACAATGAGAAATAAATAAATTTTTTGTAGTGTATTAGAAGCATCTATAGTTTAAAATTTGAACAATGCATCAACATTCAAGAACCCACCATAACAAAAAATTTAGACCAAAATTTATAAGGTATCTATCTTGAGAAATCTAAGACATCAAAAATGTGAAAAATATTAAAGCCACCAACAATGAGGGACCTGCAGATGAAGAAGACTCTGATGACACTATCTGAATGGTGAAATTGCAATTTGCTTGTGATATATTCTGTGCAGTCACTGAGGCCAGCCCCTGGAAATTACAGCTCAAATCCCCTTGATTCTGGACCTGGAAATATGCGTTAAACGCATACGACGGGTTTCCATTAGCATCCAAGCCATTACATGATGAACCGTACCCAAGCGCAGTGCAATCTGCAAATGTGCAAGCATAGTTTATATTATCTGCAAGTTTGCTCAGATCCTTGGCATTTGGATTAAACGTGCACCATTTCTGGGAATGATACTGTACATTCTGTGCAGGCACGAGCAGCTCGTTCTTCCCTTGGCCTGAAAGATCCATACCATATTTAGGTTGTCCGTCGTATCTAAAGATTCCCCAATGGCGCTCAAAATTGCCAGGAGCTATGCTTTTAGCATCCTCATCAATAAGTCCAAACAAGTAAACTTCTATAAATCCAGGCCGAAGAGGGGTGCCTTTGTTTGCTGCAAGTCTTGGTAAAAGCCCATTGTAGAACCTATAAGCGCTGTTCACATTAGCATTTTTGTCTCCATCGGTTGGCCACCCCACCTCGCCTACCACAATGGGCATGTCGCCAAACCCTGCTGCTTTCAAGGAAGAAACTAAAGTATCGAAGTTGGCATCGAATACGTTTTGGTATTCAATCCCCGTTATCGGGAATGGGTTGCTTTACACCATCAAAGAAGGCATAGTCAATGGGGAAATTGTCATTGCCATATAGACTTAGGAAAGGATATATGTTCACAGTGAAAGGCGCCTTGTTCTGGTCTAGGAATTGGACAATCTGGGTCATTTGTCCGAGGATATCTTGCCTAAATCTTCCAGCGGAAGGGACGGGATTATCGTCTGGTGAACCATATACATCGGCGTTCAAGGGAACAGTTGCTTTTATGGAATCTCCGACACCAGCTTCATTGAGGGCTTTTTGGATGTTCTGAAGTGCCGGGAAGGTAGTATTCAGAAATGAGTTGTTGTAGGACTTCAAGAAAGGCTCATTACCAACTGCCACATATCTACACAAAAACGGGGATAGACAGACTTGATGTCAACAGTTTAAAACAAACTTAGAGCCACCATTTTTATCCTTATAAAATTCAAAAGGAATAACTAAATTAATATCATTTCTTACAAGGTTCAAACATAATCATTGCTTCATTACAGGAATTGATGTTACTGCTTTAAAATGCACTTTTTTGTTGCAATTAATTCTACTTTTTTATTCTACCATTGTAGTAGTCTTTCCTTCAACTGCACAAACATGGACTAATGGTGGAAAGTTGCCTATATGCCTTTTACA
The DNA here is from genome assembly GCA_020205605.1 of Panax ginseng. NCBI lineage: Eukaryota > Viridiplantae > Streptophyta > Magnoliopsida > Apiales > Araliaceae > Panax > Panax ginseng. The sequence continues at coordinate 32,082,756 of CM035140.1, forward strand.
TTCATTAAAGCACCATTAACCAAATTTCACTGTAATGCTGCTTAAATGTTTTGACAGTATTGAAACAGAGTTACATTTACATAGAAAGCCGCCTTCTCATTTATTTAACCATGCCCTTATTTGCGAGGAAGAATACAACTTTGTATCAAATTGATGTAACAAAAATACTTTCATTATAAAGGAAAACCAAGAGGCTAAATTAGAAACGGACGGCTTATTGTTCTAGAAATATATATATTTTAAATTGGTCTAATTTTGAAGAAATATATTAACTGCACTGCACAATGGAAGGTAGTAATCACAATTTAGTCAAAAAAATAAACAAGAATTAGATAACACCTTCTCAACCACAATTCCATATGTATAAGTTGTACTCTAATAGGCCAAGAGTAACAAAAGGGCTTTGGATACATAAAGCTCCGTCTCTGTGTATGCATAAAAATTAACTTAACATAAATCAACATGCATTCAAAAGCTCATAGAATCATACAAACACTGCAAACTATAAACAACAAAAACTTCAAACAGGCATCAAAACTAGAAGAATGTTTCTATATTTGTGTCGATATTAAATTACATACTCCTTCCGTCCCATATTAAATGTCCTAATTTCTTTTTTTTGGATGTTCAAAAATAAATATCCTATTTCTATATTAATAACTATATTTATTCTATTCTTTCTCTTATACCCTCGTAGAACGTGAGAGTTACAAAAAAAAATTGTTTCTAGAAAATTAAATGACATATGAAAGAGCAATCAATTATTGGGGTCACAAAATACTTCAATTAATAAAAAAAAATTATTAATTAGCGTGCCAAAACCGTCCTTTATTTCGGGACCAAGGGAGTATTAACAACGCATGAGTGCCTGAGACAGGAGGGTGTAAATAACAGACACATTTTACTATTCAATTTTATCACTTGCAGCAATCCACATTCAACATAGATTCAGTCTAACATATAAATCATATTCCTAACCAAAACTATTATAATTATGCATAAACCCAAATATATACAATTCAATTCAATGTGAAAGAAAAATCTTACTTGATATTAACACCTCCATGGAAATTGTAACGGGTAACATTGTGCTGCACCCATTTTTCAGCTCTTTTGTAACTATTCATGACAGAAAGTTGATCATTTGGGATGGCAACCATAACTTCAATCCCAGAGCCAGCAAGAGCACTCATAGTGCTCTGATCTGCATCAAACAGCTTCACCTTCTGAATTCCATTGTCTTTTAACATCTGAACCACCACTTTTGGTGGCAACTTGTGAGTTGCCATGGTACCCCAGTTCACACCTAAACCTTCAACAATTTCTGCAAAACCCAACAAAATCCCCAAAAACAAAAAATAAAAAATGATAGACCCCATACCCTTTAGCATTTTATTGCAACTAATAGCTGGAAAATAAATACCTGAAAATAAAATTTGGATTTTTTTTTTCTTTCAAAAAATTGGGTCTTTATGCGGTTTTCTCAAGAATAAATTTGGGATTTCAAGGAAAAAAGTTAAAGAGCTATGAAATTAAAAAAGAATAAATAAAATAGTAGTGAAGCTGCTGCTTCTTTTTTTCATTGGGAAATAAATACCTTGGCAAGATAAAAATTAGATCTTTTTTTGGGGTAATTGAGAAAATTTGGATCTTTCTTTGATAGATGGAATGGTTTTCTCAAGAATAAATTTGGTTTTTTTTTTTTTTGGCTGTTGGGAAAAATTTCAGTTGAGAAAGGAGTGGGGAAAAGGCAACTGTATTTATGTGGGAGGTGGGTGAAGCACAGCTAAAATTCAGTGATATTATAAAAAGATTGTAACTGACAGCCCCACTTTGTAAAAAGGTTACACCTTTTGTAATTTGATGAAGGCCTGAAGGGTAAATCCAGAAAACTGATCTCCAAAATTATCAGAATGAAAAAAAAAAAGATTGAGTTATTTATTTATAATTTGTGTAGCAAATATATAGTACAGAGAGAGAGAGGGGAAGAATGGGTATATCACAAAAAACACAGATTGATGACCAATAAATGATTTTTAGGGTAATAAATTGGAAATTTATCTTCTTAATAAAAAAGTAAAGCAAAGATTAAAAATGGAAAATAATAATAATTAAAAAAAGAATAATTAAATGGAGAAATGGGTATTATATGATCAAGAGTATAGATTGATTTGGGAGAGAGTTGTGGGACAAAATGCGAGTGAATATTCAGCTTATAACGGCTATAAAGTTTTTTGGGGAAGGAGAAGCGGAAAGAAGAAGATGATCTTTTTCCGTAAAAGAAGAGTGTAGGCGTTGTGTGGGGCTGGCAAGAGAGTAGGGAGTCCATGGATGATGAGGATTTATTCCATGTAGAGATAGTTTTTTTCTAGTTTCTCAATTTTAGAGATGTTAGATTGGACTTTTTTGTGCATTGAGCTCATTTGGTCTGCTTTTAAGATCTCATTCTCAAAAATAAGCTTGAGAGAAATTTAGTACTTAGAAGGGTTGTTTCTGGGTATTTTATGATCAAGAGTATAGATTGATTTGGGATGAGTTGTTGGGACAAAATGTGAGTGAATATTCAAAAAAAAAACGGCTATAAAGTTTTTTGGGGAAGAAGAAGCGGAAAGAAGAAGATGATCTTTTTCCGTAAAAAAGAAGAGTGTAAGAGTGTGGGCGTTGCAATTAAAAAGTCACCTCTTAAATATTTTTGTCCAATAATAATTATGCTATATTAATATATAAAATTAGATAAAATTTGAAAAGTCACCTATTACTTATTTTTAAATATTAAATGTCCAATAATAATTATGATTTTTACACATTTTTTCGTATAAAATTAGATAAAATTAGTTTATTATATTAAAATAATATATCACAAAATATTTATCAATTAAATTTATTCATTTAACTTATAATAAAAAATCAAAAATAAAATCACAATATAAATCATTATCCTTTCAAGAGGTTTTCTTTTTTTTTGTCGTTTTGTCTTATCCATAATCATCCTCTCTTTTTAATATATTCTTTTCATTAATAATTAAGTGGTGTCACATCAATAAATTTATATTAATATTAAATATTAACACGTAAAATTATGTGAAATTAAAATATTAAACAATATTTAGCAAAAAAAAAAAAGTATATATATATATATATAAAAAGATTTATATTATTTTTCTATTTAATGGCTTAACATTATATATTTGTCAAAATCTAAAATCGTCAAAAAATTTATTTTTTTTAAGAGTATGCATTTATTATATTGAGAAATACGTATGGAAGAAAATTAAAATTTTGTAAGTTTGTAAATTTTATAAATGAATAATTCTATGTGCCAATGAGAACGTGTAAAGCATATGCCCTACTTCTTATTTTCTCTCTTTTTTTATAGTACAATTTTTGTGTATAGTTTATATACGGAACATTACTCCTTATAAATTAGATGAAATGAAATGGAGTAACACCTGGCCCGTTCGGAACTTATTATTTTAAATGATTTATAAATTAAAATATAAGTTGATTTATAAGTTATTTTAAATTGTGATTTATAAATAAAAGTATTCGACATTAATTTGACTTTTAAGTAAAAAATTAAATTAAAACAAATTATGAAAGTGTTTGGATCATAATGACTTATAAGTTAAAATAATGTAAAAATTACTAAAAAGAAGTAAAGAACATTAAAAACTAACTTATAAGTTAAAAAATAAATAACTCCCAAACACTCAAATAGTATCAAATGACTTATAAATTGGTTTGACCAACTTATAAGCCACTGTCAAACACCCCCTAAGATAATAAACGCATTTTGTTATGGGCAAAACTAAGGAAAATCCCACTGTAGTTGACACGTTTTACACTTTACACCATTAAACTTTTTAAAATTCAAATTACCTCATTGAACTAATTAAAATTTTGAAATTTCATCATTCTGTTAATAAGATGTGACGCCCGTCAAATTGGCTCAGATTCTTTTAGATAAAACTAAAGAAAAACCCATTATAGTTGGCACATTTTACTTATTACATCATTAAAATTTTAAATTTTAAATGATCCCATTAAATTAATTAAAATTTTGAAATTATATCGTTCCGTTAATAAGATTGGATGGGCGCCAAATTGACTCAGCTTTTTTCAGACGTGACTTTTGTGTTTCAAATTTACAAACCAACCGAAATTACCCCATAGATTTCTGCTTCAAATTTATCAAGTTGATGAAATTAATAATGTTATTTGGTAAAATTAAATATACTCAAATTTAATTCTTTTTCTTGATATTCAATTTGTTCAAATTACATCATTAATTTGATAGATTTTATACAATTTAAATGTATATACACCGCCATTTTTATAGACAAATCATAGGAGGGGGTTAGAACCCTAACTACTATAATAGGTATATTTTCTTCTTCATTTTAAAAATTTTCTCTTCTTGATCCTCATGTGCCTACCTTTTACAATCACAACTTCTACAACTCTAGTCGCCTCTATCAAAGCCCCAATTATATTTACCAAAACATAGCTCCATTATCAACCTCCAACGCCCAAAATCAACCTTTATTTGCCTAATTACTAGCACCAACCCCACTGCAATATCAACCCATATAGCCTAAATAAAAAAAAGTGGATAAAAAAGGAACCAACTAGCAGCGTACCCAGCACCGCCGTTAAAAGTTTCAACATCAAAAGAGCTATCGCAACTATAAGGAGTCTCCAACGTCGCTGCTACCACAATGAGTCTCCACTGTTGTCGCTGCCACCACTGCCACATGGAGCCTCCACCGTTGCCTCACCTTGTGTCACCGGCTTCTTCTATACTTGGTAGGTTTTCTCTCTCTGCGTATTTTATTTAGGCTTTGGAGATGTGCTTAGGAGATGAGTTGATTTTACTGCCTAATTCACGTAGGAATGACATATGTCGTTTTCTTTTCTTTTTTCACTAGCCACGTCTGAAAATTTTGAGTCAATTTGATGGACGTCCAATCTTATTAATGGAATGGTGTAATTTTAAAATATTAATTAGTTCAATAGATAATTTCAATTTTTTAAAGTGTAATGGTGTAATAAGTAAAATGTGTCAACTATAATGGAGTTTTCCTTATTTTTCTCTGAAAGAATCTGAGCCAATTTGACAGACGTCAAATCTTATTAACGGAATAGTGAAATTTAAAAATTTTAATTAATTCAATAGGATAATTTAAAATTTTAAAATAATAATATAAAATATAAAACGTATCAACTACAATGGGGGATTTTCCTTAATTTTGCCATACATTTTCCCTCATTCTAAAATCTTCTATACACCCCAACACTATTTGATTTTGTGCATGGGTAAAATGCAAAGTCGACCACTTGATTTTAAGGGTTTTTGACATGTGCGTTGACCTGCCTACATGGCAGATCTGACGTGGACATTTTTAAATTTTTCCCAAAATTATGTAGCTACTTGGATTTGAACTTAGAACCTCTTGTTTGAAATTTTGACCCAATGACCACCCGAGCTACAAAGTCTAATTGTTATTATTTTGCAAGGATTAATATTTATAACTAAATTATAGAATAATGTTGTATCAATAATAATAATAAAAATAATTATTCTATTAGCAGATCTAATTTAGTTATAAATATTAATCCTTGCAAAATAATAACAACTATGCCTTGTAGCTCGGGTGGTCATTGGGCCAAAATTTCAAACAAGAGGTTATGAGTTCAAATCCAAGTTGCTACATATTTTTGGGCCGCGTCAGCTCATCCACATGTAAAATAAAATTAAAAATGTCCACGTCAGATCTGCCATGTAAAAAATTCAAAAATGGCTCAAAGTCCAAATTTTTTAATACAAAGGGACTCAATACCCAAAAACCCCTAAAATAAAAAGGGACTCAATACCCAAAAACCCCTAAAGTTCAGTGGTCGACTTTGCATGTTACCCCTTTGTGCATTGTGTCTATGTGACTCGTTTTGTATATATTCGAGTTGGACTCACCGTTTGGCAAAAACTATATATTTAGGAGAACACAATTTTTTATATATTAAAATATTAAAAATACATATAAAAATATCATTACTCCTTTCCTCCTCTCCCTCGCCCTCTTCTTTCCCACCAAAAGAATTTTATTTGCACAAAATTTAATAAATTTTTATTTAATTTTTTAGTTGATCTTACTAGAGATTCACAATATATGTGAAACCCCAGATTTTATGAATAAAGATTTTATTTTCTCGAAATAATTTTTTTAAATATTATGGTGTGGATTTGATATAATGTTATAGTTGTGGGTAGTATTTAAAAATTTTGCAAAGTATGCAAGTTGTCATATTATATTCGATTGGTCGGGGAATATTTGTTTTATCAGGGAATATTCGTGCAATGGCACATGTGACGCCCCCAAAATAGGTCCATTCCACCCAACCCATTCCGAGTCATCAATAACATGGTACAGAAATAACTACAACTTTATTAATACATTTGTCGTGCAAAATACAACAACCTATATACTATGAGTTTAAATACAAATATTGTCTTCTAGACAATATCCACACGCAAATAAATTCTCATTATTGATACACTATTTTACAGAATAGTGAGGACTACTAAAACAGCTATCTAGAACCATCACTCCACACCCGACTAGTTCCTGCTATAATCTCGCTTCCTGAGAAGAAAAATGGAACAAAAGGAAAGGGTGAGCTCAACTAGCCTAGTAAAGAATGTTATGACTAAGATAATGTACAACAAATTATCGTTAGTCTTCAACGAGGAAAAAATACGATAGAATATCACAATAAACAACAAGTTTGAGATCAATATTAATAATGAAATAATAATTCATAGAAGAGTTACGTAGAGAATGAAATCTACTATAATCTATGAATTTAACAGTCCATCATCAATATTTTATCCCTGTAACATCAATCAATATTCATCTCAAATCAAATATTCATCTTTACACTACAGGCCAAAGATATTCATCAGTCGGTCATGTTCATCTCAACACCTGTTCATCTTTGCACTACAGGCCAAAGATATTCATCAGTCGGTCATGTTCATCTCAACACCAGTTCATCTTTGCACTACGGGCCAAAGATATTCATAAGAAAATCAACCATCTTTGCACTACAGGCCAAAGATATTCAGTAACATCATCATTTAGGACTGAGGATGATGAAAATAATTTTAAAGAAAACGAATCCAGTGAAACAAAAGAACAAGTATTATGGATTCATACTTTAAACAATCCGAGTTCAAAAATACTTCATAAATAATCATACTGAAGTAAAATTCAAGAATGATCAAAACATAGATCCAATCAAAGATAGGAATCATAACAGACAATCTTGGACACAGAAAAGAAAATTTAATTTTTCTGTGAATAGTGTCGTATACGTGAATAGTGCCATATATGTGAATAGTAACTCCGACACCAAAAGATAGAAATTTTACAAAAAATATCATCATGCTTCGTGAATAGTAACTTGTGAATAGTAACTCATGAATAGTAACTCGTGAATAATAACTCATGAATAGTAACTCATGAATAGTAACCCCGACATGAAAAAGTTCCAACTAATATTTCAGCATAATGATATTGAAGAAATAATATCACTTACGAAGAAAATAACATCCCTTACCTCGACGGTAGACAAGATCTTACAAGTTGAAACAACAGGATATAGGCTATGACTTGAACTTGCCTTGTGATAACAACACTCAAAATTTACTCACAAGAATACGCTCAATATATCGAGAGAGAAATAGAGAGAAAACTTCAGTTTTTGTTGTGATTTTCAATTCTAACCTAAACACCCTATTTATAGAAAATTGCTTAGAACACCAAAGCAGAAAATTTAATAAAATATTAATATAATTAAATTTTTTTCAAGCCCACCTTTGAAGATCTGAATTCAGATCATTTATAACACATGTGAGCCCACTAATTGCACAAAAAACGTTTTTCTCAAAATAATTAACTAAAACTCCCAAAAATCAATTATTTCGGAACTTCGGAACTTCAATAATTTATAAAAAATAGCTCTTTTGTCAGAAAATTTGAATCTTGCGAATTATTATAGGAAATTCAATTCTCTACAACTTTACAGAAGAAAGTTTTTCCAAATTCCAAACAGAAATTGACCGAAATCCACAAACGGGCGATTTTACAGTTTATAATTAATTTTCGGTCAAGAATTGTGTCCACTAACACACAAAACATGTGTTAAAAATTTAATCCAATAAAAATATTCTTCCTCCTCATTTATTCATATATCCCACATTCATTGTAAAAATATCACCATTAATATATTATTAAAATAATATATTTAAATGAATTATTTTATCAGAAAAAGATAAAATATTAATTTTCAACAATTGTCACATTAAAAATTTTCTCCATCTATATCCTCATAAAATTAATATTTTTCTCATCATTACAGAATCACATTATTGACAACCGTGCGGCCTCCTGGGAAAGAGGAGGCTTTCCAATAAGGATCTCTACTTGGTAGCGCAATTAGATGACCAAACCTCTCCTTGAGATGTAACTTTCTAGACATTGCTAATAATGTTATCTAATAATATTATTCAGATAATATGAATTATTGTCACGATAATAGAAAATACTATGCAAATTGACAATTATTAAAACAACGGTAATATAAAATATCAACACAAGAATTATTAAATCAATAAAATAAAATAATGAGCAAAGAATTATCGTAACAATTATTGAGTAAAGGCTACTTCTTTCACGTAAGAATCAATAATTGGTGTAATATCGTATCTTCTTGTGTTTTAACCAAAGGAATTCAACCCAGATAATAAAGAATAACTAACTACAAGTTATTTATAAACAACTTATACTTGTCATTTTCTTCATCCAATCGCTCAAGTTATGGGCCCACATAAGGTTGCACCGTTGTACGAATATTCCCGAAGCATTATGAATATTCCACGACCAAACGAATATTCTCCCGACAACAATGAATATTTTATAACCACGTGCTTATTTAAAATATTTAGCATTTTACCCATAACTTTCCACATTAATCAAATCAACCTTACTTATTTCAACATAATAAATAAAGGAAATTCCATTTATTTAAAAAAAAAAAATCGGGTCTTCTAAAGATAATCATTGGTGGACACCGAATCTAAATTATTAACCGGATCGAGAAAGCGACAAAAAATATTTTATGAAAATAACGGCGGAAGTTTCTGAATTAATACTATTGAACTACTTTCGGTAGTAAAAAAATAAAGAATACGCGTGGTTGCATAGTAGTAATACGATATTAATTATTGATGATTACGTGATAAATCACTCAGCTTTTGTTGGTATTATTAATGTAATAATCGAGAAAATCTTTTATATAAAACATAATATTTTTTATAAATAGAATATATTATATTCTATTTACATAGTGTTGCATAGTGTCCTGCATAGTATTTTGCATAGTAAAATCTTTTATATAAAAGCAGAATACTTTTATAAAGTTATACATTTTATTGAACAATAATTAGAATATATTATATTTTATTATGCATAGTGTTTTGTATAGTAATTTTTTATATATAAAACAAAAATACTTTTATAAATTTATCTGCTTTTATTGTACAATAATTAGAATATATTATATTTTATTATGCATAGTATTTGCATAAGGTTCAAGATAGTATTTGCATAGTAAAATCTTTTATAAAGTTATTCATTTTATTAGATTATAAATAGAATATATTATATTTTATTTAAAAGATTTTGTTTTAAATATGGACCGTCCGATTAAAGTAAATCAACTGGATAGTCTCATGAGTTAGTTCTTATGCAATCTATTTTTCTATAAATGAAGCTCATTCCTTCATTATTTTCTTACTTAATTCAATTGAAACTTTAGAGATAAACTATAGAGAAAGAAGAAAGTATACGCTACTTCACTACTTATATATCCGAAGACTCTTATTCTCAAGGTAGTAATATTATTTGTTGTACTCATAAGGGGTATTCTTTCTTTCTTATTCATGAAGAGAACTTCTGTTATTCCATTCTTTTATTTCTTTTGTATTCATGAAGAGAACTTCTGTTATTCCATTCTTTTATTATTCTGTTGGAATAACCTGTATACGCGGGCTACTCTATACTTGGTGACATTCTTCTATTATTTCGTCTTTATTATTACATTTGGAATATCTCACATGCATGCTTTTACACTGGACTGATTAAGTCTTTTATTATTACATTGGAATATCCTGTCTGCATGCGTTTCACGCTTGGGACTCGTTTAAATCTTTATTATTATTACTCGTTGAATATCATGCATGCGTTTTACGCTGGGACCGATTCTGTCTTTATTATTCCTTTGGAATATCCTCGTCAAATGCGTTTTACGCGGACGGTTTCCATTTTTATTATTATTACATTGGAATATCCACATTTGTGTGTTTTACCAGGACCGATTACATCTTATTAGTATTACGTTGGAATAACTTTTATACATGCCAAGTACCGCATTGCATGGTGATTTCTGTTATTATTCCATTCTTTATTATTCTCGTTGGAACATCCACATGCATGCTTTTACACATGACACGGTTAAGATTAATTATTCTGTTGGAATAACTCGTCTGGCGCGCAACCGTGCGCATGGTGATATCTTTTGTTATTCCATTCTTTATTATACTCGGTTGGTTAAAACTTTGACTTCCATACTCCATGAAATTAGTGGAATATCCTTGATATTTCAAGGCTTCATCCAAAGATATCTTTCATGGAAATATTCTTCCGAGCATTCTTGAATTTTACTCTACAAAGCAAGATCATGTTGACAATTTGGACGTTATTGGTTCTTGGACAAATTAATTGTTGAACTTGTTTTATTGAATTCTTATATCATTGTCATCATCCTCATGTTTATATTATGTTGAAAGTCATACGTGATTCGTAGTGCATAGATGGACTTGGTATGATTATCACTGAGGATTATTCTGCAGATAATCATAACCGTAATGTTACAAATGATGTGGAAAAAGTCCTCATTGGCCATGTAGTGCATTGATGGATAATTTTGGTATGATTATGGCTATGGATTCTCTTTGGTAGTAGGCAAAAGTTGAATTGTTTTATGGCATGATCAGACCAGTTGTTGAAAACATGATTATCTTTAGCCATAGTGCATGGATAATTCGTGGTCGTGATATTAAAGAATATCCTTGGCCTGTAGTGCAGGGATGATTTGATGATGTGGATTATTTATTAAGTTGAGTCTAAGCGATAAAAAGTGATGAAAAACCTTTTAAATCATGAAGATAGTAGATTTTATTCCTACTTGACTCTTTTAATGGATTGCTTGTTCATTGCAGTTAAACTTGATAGTTATTATATTTTATCGGTTTAACATCTTGAAGGCTAACGATAAATTATTACGCATTATCTTAGTCATAATATTTTTTTTCGCCTAGTTGAGCTCACCTTTCTTTCACTTCACCGTTTCTTGAAATGAGAACGTGGTGGGACTAGTCGGAAATAGAGTGATGGTCCTAGATGGTGCATTAGTAGTCCTCGGTGATTTCGTGAAATAGTGTGATAATAATTGTAATGAGGACTCCTTTTGAGTTCAGATATACTCTCTAAGAGACAATATTTGTATTCAAACTCATAATTTATGTTTTGCCAGTATTTATACCTATGATTTGTATTATTAAGTTGTATTTGAATTCTGTACCATGTATTTGGCGACTCAAGATGGGTGATGTATACCTAATTTTGGGGGCATCACAGTTGATATCAAAGCTTAGGGATATGATCCCTGGCTAGGATGTGAGAATACAACTAGGAGGGGAGAGACGAGAAATTCCTTCGCTAGTATGACCTACCTAAGTTTATTTGGTATTTAATTGGCTGGTCGAGTATAGAGATAATATATGATATGTTAATTAACCCTTTGTTTTGTGGCGATTTTGAAAATGGCATCCGAAAATGTTGAGATAAGTTAATGGAGCACATGAGATTATTGAGTCTCCACGGATCAATAATCGGGACAATGTACAACGGGATGGCGATAATCCTCCCGTAAACAACAACATCGATCAATCGACGAACGACCCAGTGACGCTTAAGAGCTTTTTAGAATTCATGCAACATCAAAGCAAGGCGGCTCCTATTCATAATGCAAGAGGAAACAATGGCAACCCACGGTTGGTCATCGCTAAACAATTCAAGGAGCTGGGACCACGGGAGTTTTTGGGAAAGCCATAACTACTTAAGGTGGAGACGTGGTTAAAGCAGATCACCAAGATATTTGATGTCTTGGGATGCTCCGAGGAGCAAAAGGTTCCTTTGCCACCTTTTACGCTTGCGTGAAAAGCGAGATCCTTTGGTGGGAATCGTAAAAAGCGATCCACCGCCGCACTAAGATGTCTTGGGAGAAATTCAAGAGTGCATTCAATGACAAGTACTTTCCGGAAAGCATTAAATCACATGAAGGAGGTGGAATTTATTAAGTTGGAGCAAAACAACATGGCCAGGTGTCGCAAAGACTGGGCCAAGTTTGCCGAGTTGTCCCAATTTGCGTCCCATTTGGTTGATAATGAGGAGAGAATGACACGAATGTTTCTAAGAGGTTTGAAACCTGAGATACGTCAATATCTTATCTCTCATAAACTGTGTTTGTATTCAGATGTTGTTAATAGGGCTCAGTTATTGAAGCGCGATAATGAGTCAACCAAACCAAAAGAGAGCAGCTGGCAAAATGATAATACCGGTGATAACAGTCATCAAAGCGGTGACAATAAGCATGGAGGGAATCAACATGTCAGAAATGGTAACCACTTCGGTGGTAATCATGGCCAAAACAATAAGAATGGACATTTCAAGAAGAGAAGGTTCAATAATGACGTAAAGACGTCGGCACCAGCACTCGTTTCAAAGGAAGAAGAACAACCACCGATCGTATGTTTTAAATGCGGACATGAGGGACACATCCATCTAAACTGTACGCAGCAATCCAAAATGTGTTTTAATTGCGAAAGAGAAGGTCACCTAGCTCAATTTTGTCGTATGGTGAAGTCAATTCCAGATGGGATAGGGATGCCAAAGGATGTCCCAGACAAGCCAAAGCCGGTAGTTTAAGAAAGAGCATTTTTTTTTCGTGACGAGGAACCTGAATAAAATTATCACGGGTATGTTAGTCATAAACTCTTGCGAAGTCTATACCGTGTTAAATACCAGTTATACTTACTCTTTTATTTCACCTAGTTGTGTTCAATGTTTGAAGTTAACTTCGGAGAAGTTAGACTTTGATATATCTGTTGGGAGAAACCTTCGTTACCTCCACTATTTATAAATCTTGTTCAAATCAACACTTTCACGTTACCTGTCAATCTTATCTCTTTGAAAATACTTGCCTTTGATGCGATTTTAGTAATCGATTGGTTAACTACTCATCATTCTTTTCGTAAGGTTATTAGCTTTCATGTTCCTAACAAACCTGTTATGCAAATTCAAGTAACCAAACCACTAAAGTCAATCATTGTCATATCAAGCCATAAATAAAGAGCCCCGATCCTTTCGTTGTTAACTTTCTTGTGTGGAATGCACCGAAGCTAGACTTTCTGTAGGCAACGTCGTGAATGACGATGGCAAGTTGATAGGTATCAATGTTGTAAGACCCCAACTTTTTATAAATAAAGATTTAATTTCTATAATTATCATTTTGAAATAGTAAGGGTTGATTTGATTAATGTGGTTAGTTATGGGTAAAATGCGCAAATATTTCAAATAAACAAGTAGTTATAAAATATTCATTGTTATCGGGAATATTCGTTTTGGTCGTGGAATATTCAGATCGTCGGGGAATATTAAATACGACCAAGTAAATGATATGTGGGCCCCATAACTAAAGCGATTGGAGGAAGAAAACGACAAGAATAGGTTGTTTATTCAAATAAATCTTTGTTGGAATACCCGTTGGTTAAAACACAATAATACGCGTTGTTGCACAAGAAGACACTGCAGATTGCACCAATTATTGATTCTTACGTGAAAGGCTTTACTCAATAATTGTTACGATGAATTATCGCTCAATATTTTATTTTATTGATTCAATAATTATGCGTTGATATTTTATATTCATTGTTGTTTCCATAATTGTCACTACACAGTATTTTCCATTATTGGAGCAATAATTCATATTATTTGAATAATATTATTAGAAAATATTATTGGCGATGTCTAGAAAGTTTACATCACAAGAGAGGTTTGGTCACCTAATTGCATACAAGAAGGAGAAATCTTTATTGAAAAGCCCCCTCTTTCCTAGGAACTGTCTGGTTGTCAATAATGTGATTCTATAATATTATTTATGAATAATTAATTATTGATATATATGATGAGGAAAATATTGATTTTATGAGGATATAGATGGAGGAAAATTTTAATGTGACAATTGTTGAAAATTAATATTTTATCTTTTTCTGATAAAATAATTCTTTTAAATATATTATTTTTACAATGAATGTGGGATATATGAGTATATGAGGAGGAAGAGTATTTTGTGGCATTAAATGTTTAACACATGTTTTGTGTGTTGGTGGACACAATTATTGATAGAAATTTGATTATACTTTGAAATCGCCTGTTTGTGGATTTTGGTCAATTTCATTTGGAATTTGGAAAAACTTTCTTCTGCAAAGTTGTAGAGAATTGAATTTCCTATAAAAAGGTGCGAGATTCGAATTTTATGATAAAAGAGCTATTTATTGTGAATTATTGAAGTTTCGGTATTTCTGGTGTGAATTGATTTTTGGAGTTTAAATTATTTTTGTTAGAAAAACGTTTTTTGTATTTTTTTTGGACATCATTAACATGTGTGGCTGGTGTTTTTGACCAAAAGGTGGGCTAAGGAAAATTTGTATAATTATATTAATATTATATTCAATTTTCGCTTTGGTGTTCTAAGCAATTTCTATAAATAGGGTCTTAGGTTAGAATTGAAAATCACAATTTAAACCGAGGTTTTCTCTATTTCTCTCTCGATATATTGAGCGTATTCTTGTGAGTATACTTTGAGTGTTGCTATATAGTGCAAGTTCAAGTCATAGCCTATATCAAAGGTTTCAACTAGAAATCTTCATCATTGTGAGGTAAAGGATGTTATTTTCTTAAGTAAATGATATTATTTCTTCAATATCATTATGCCAAAATATTAGTTGGAACTTTTTATCAAATTTGAAACTTTTTCATGCTGAGTCTTATTCATGAGTTACTATTCACGAGTACTATTCACTTAAGCGTGATGATATTTTTTTTGTGAAATTTCTATCTTTTGGTTTTGAAGATTCTTATTCATGTATACGACCTTTATTCACGATACTCTGACTATTCATGAATCGTACGACACTATTCACCAAAAAATAAAATTTCTTCTTTTGTCCAAAATATCTATTCGGATACTAGCTTTGATTGTATCCATGTTTTGATCATTCTTGAATTTTACCCCACTCGTTGGTTGGTTATGAAGTATTTTTGAATGGGAATTGTTTAAAGTCACGAATCCTTAATATTTGTTCTTTTTGCTTCAATCGGATTCTTTTCTTCAAAATATTTTTTTTATCATCCTCGGTCCCTAAATGATGATATAACGGAATATCTTTGGCTTGTAAGCAAAAGATGAATGATTTCTTGATAAATATCTTTCGCCAGAAGTGCAAAAGATGAATAGGTGTTTAGATGAACATGAATGATCGATGAATATCTTTTGGGCCTGTAGTGCAAGGATGAATATTTGATTCAAGATGAATATTAATTGATGTTACTGAGGATAAAATAATGATGATGGATTGTTAAATTCATAGATATTAGTAGATTTCATCCTCTCACGTAACTCTTCTATGAATTATTATTTTCCATTGCGAATATTGATATAAAACTTGTTGTTTAATGTATTCTCTCAGATTTTTCCCTGTTGAAGACTAACGATAATTTGTTGTATATTATCTTAGTCATAATATTCTTTACTGGGCTAGTTGAGCTCACCCTTTTCCTTTTTGTTCCATTTTTTTTCTCAGGAGGCGAGAATGTAGCGAGTACTAGTCGGGGTATGGAATGAAGGTTCTAGAGAGAGTTGTTTAGTAGTCCTCACCATTTTTGTAAAATAATGTATCAATAATTATGATGGGGATTTATTTGCGTGTGGATATTGTCTAAATGGCAATATCTGTATTTAAACTCACAGTTTATATGTTGTAATAATAAAGTTGTAGTTATTTCGTATCATGTATTTGACAACTCGAATGGGTGATGTATACCTATTTTGGGGGGCGTCATGGTTGGTATCGAGCTTAGGGATATAGTCTCCGCGAAGATCTGGGAATAATAGAGGAGGAGAGACGAGTAATCCTTCGCTAGTATGTCATACCTAAGCTTATTTGTTAGTTAGTCAATATATAGGATATTATGTGATATATTGATTTCCTTAATTAACCCTTGTTTTATACGATGATTTGAGAATGTCGATTGAGAATATTAATAATGGAAATGAGACCGAAGGAGACGCGGTCAGACTCACCAACGAGGAGAACGTGCAACAGGGGGCAATGTTCCTCCCGTGAACAACACCACTAAGCAGGATGATGAGCGAGGATGTTTAGAAGCTTTTTGCAGTTCATGCAAAAATCGCACGAGGAGACTTCGTGTTCAAAATACTGAGGAGGAAATGATAGTAATTAGCGGGTTGTCACAAATGGCAGGTTCAAAGACTTGGGACCACCTGAATTCAGGGAAAGCCGGATCCGATTAAAGGCGTGAGACGTGGGTCAAACAAATTACCAAGATATTCGATGTCTTGGGATGTACGAAAAGAAATGAAGGTTCCATTCGCTACTTTTATATTCAGAATGAAAGGCAGACTCATCGGTGGGAGTCTCTGTGAAATCGGACCTGACACGCCATTGACTTAAAGATGTCTTGGGAAGCGTTTGAAACTTTTCAATGAAAATACTTTCCGAAAGTGTTCGCTATATGAAGGAAGTGGAGTTTATTAGATGGAGCAGAATAATAATACGATTGTCCCAATACGAGGCGAAGTTCGCGGAGTTATCTAGGTTTGCACCTCATTTGGTGGAGAATGATGAACGAATGACGCGGATGTTTCTGAGAGGTTTGAAACCCGACATACGTCAGTATCTCATTTCTCATAAATTTTCTCTCTATTCAGATGTTGTAAACAGGGCTCAATTATTAGAGCGAGATAACGAGTACGGTCAACCGAGGGACCACAACCAGGATCATACCGGGGATAGCAGTCAACAAAACAACGATAACCAGCGGAGAAAGAAAAAGACGGACAAAAATGGTAACCACTCTGGTGGTAATCATGACCATGAAAATAGAAGAAGCGAGTCAGGAGGAGATTTTAAAAAGAGGAGATTTAACAACGACCATGTGAAGATGAGCGGTCTTGGCAGAATCGGTTCTAGGTGGAGAGAACGACCACCGGTCATATGCTATAAATGCGGGAAAGAGGGACATATCAGTCCAAACTGCCCACAACAGTTCAAGGTATGCTATAATTGTGGAAAGGAAGGACATATCGCTTGAGATTGTACGGTAGCAAAACCTAGTTCAGCGGGGACGGTGACTCAAAAGATTGTCCCAGAAAAGTCAAAGTCAACGGTTCCTGGAAGAGCGTTTGTTGTGACTGGTCAACATGCGAGGAACCCAAACGAGATGATCACGCGTAAGCTAATCATAAATTCATGCGAAGTTTATACATTACTAGATACCGGTGCTACCCATTCATTTATCTCTCCTACTTGTGCTCAACGTTTAAACTTGACTCCGGAGAAATTAGACTTTGACCTATCTGTGGAGACTCCGTTAGGAGAAACTTTCATTACATCCATTGTTTAGAAATCTTGCTTGATTCAAGTTAGAACCATCACATTACCTGTTGATCGTATCTCTTTAAAGATACTTGCTTTTGATGTGATTTTGGGGTTTGATTGGTTAACTACTCATCATGCCAAAATTGATTGCTTTCGTAAGGTTGTTAGTTTTCATATTCCTAAGCAACCTGTTATTCGAATTCAAGCAACCAAACCATTGAAGTCAAACACTTTCATATCAAGCCATAAAGTCATTCGTTTATTGAAAAACGGATGTCAAGTTTTCTTAGCCCATGTTATGGATTTGAATAAAGTCACATCAAATTTGAATAATATTCCTGTTGTTATTGATTTTCCTGACGTATTTCCTGAAGAATTTCTTGGCTTACTCCTAAAGTGTGATATTGAATTTTGTATCAACTTTGAACCCGGTACAAAACCCATTTCTAAAATCTCATGGCTCCTATTAAACTTCAGGAGTTAAAAATTTAACTATAGAATTTGGTACCGAGCCTTTATCTGGTGACTTCTTTGTGGAATACAAAAGCCTGACTCTCCGTAGGGACGCCATATTCGTAAGTAGTAAACCGATAGGTGTCATTGTGACGTCTTTATCCAAGATTGGGATATGAGTCATAGTTGAGAGCAACCTAAGTCAAGAATCGAAATACATAGCTTTATGCTTAGCTGGTTATTATCGAAGATTTTGTGGAAACATTTTCTCGAATCGCTACTCCATTAACGCAGCTGACTCGTAGAGATACAAAATTCGAATGGAGTAAGGAATGTGGAAAGAGCTTCGAAGAACTCAATAGGAGACTCATTTCGGCACATGTTCTGACCATACCATCCTGGAAAAGTTTAACGTGGTAGGTGACGTGTTGAGTAAAAGATCGTTATCTGAGCACGAGTAACGATATTGTCAAAGACTCATTTCAGTATAACTTACAAATATTAGAGATGGAGATGAAAACTCTAGGTACCCACATTGATGATATACTGAGTATAATCGACTTTTTATCTATAAAGTTAAAATCGCTCAGGCTACACACCGGAGCTGATGAATATGAAGAAGGAGGTGCAAGAAGTTGTTATTCCAAAAGCGAATATTATTTTCCCTGTTCATAGATATTAGTAGATTTCATCCTCTACGTAACTCTTCTATGAATTATTATTTTTCGCTGCGAATATTGATATAAAACTTGTTGTTTAATGTATTCTCTCAGATTTTTCCCTGTTGAAGACTAACGATAATTTGTTGCATATTATCTTAGTCATAATATTCTTTACTGGGCTAGTTGAGCTCACCCTTTTCCTTTTTGTTCCATTTTTCTTCTCAGGAGGTGAGAATGTAGCGAGTACTAGTCGGGGTATGGAATGAAGGTTCTAGAGAGAGTTGTTTAGTAGTCCTCACCATTTTTGTAAAATAATGTATCAATAATTATGATGGGAATTTATTTGCGTTTGGATATTGTCTAGATGGCAATATCTGTATTTAAACTCACAGTTTATATGTTGTAATAATAAAGTTGTAGTTATTTCTGTACCATGTATTTGACAACTCAGAATGGGTGATGTATACCTATTTTGGGGGCGTCACAAATGTGACGTGTTATCCAAGTCTTGGATGAGAGTCACAGTTTTGAATGGTATTTCTATTGTTAATAAATTTCCTGACGTATTCTTAAAGACTTCTTAGCCTACCCCTAGAGCGTGAAATCGAATTTTATATTAACCCCAGTACAAAACCCATTTCGAAAACCCTCAAATATTTCTTTAACTAAAACAAACGTATAACGTACCAAAGATGTTGGCTCGAGCTGTTGAAGATTACAATCGTACCATTCAATACCATCGTGGGAAAGCGAACGTGGTAGCTAACGTGTTGAGTAGAAGATCGGATGCGTTTACGAGTGTGATGTTGTTAACACAAAGGCCCATTTCGTACGACTAACAAATGATGAAGATAGAGTTAAAGACTCTAGGAACCCAAATGAAGATAACGAATATACGAGTAGAATCGACTTTTAATCGATAAAGTTAAAGCCGCCAAGCTACATACTCAGAAATGATGAATGTGAAGAAAAAGGTTCAAGAGGCGTTATTCTACAAGCAAGAATCATTTAAGAGAGGAAATCTCAACCTCGATTTAATTGGCCCATTTAAAATCCTCGATGAAGTAAGGCGTGGCCTATAGACTCATTTTACCGCCAAGTATGTTTCGTGTTCGTAACGTTTTTTTACGTATCGAGGTTACGTAAATATGTGGACGATTCGAACCACATTATTAAATTAGAACTAAACGATATAGCGTAGAAGATTTAACGATGAGGAAATACGTGTTAAAATCTTGGATAAGAAGGATCGTATTCAACACTCAAAGGTTATACCTCAAGAATTAGAATCGAAATGAAGTCGAGGATCCTCACCTTGAAGATACCAGTAATGCACGTAAATTTCGAGGGCAAAATTTCATAAGAGGGAGATTGTGAGACCCAGATTTTATGAATAAAGATTTTATTTTCTCGAAATAATTTTTTTAAATATTATGGTGTGGATTTGATATAATGTTATAGTTGTGGGTAATATTTAAAAATTTTGCAAAGTATGCAAGTTGTTATATTATATTCGATTGGTGGGTGAATATTTGTTTTATCGGGGAATATTCGATGCAATGGCACAATCATGGTGGACCCAGAACGGAATTATTATCGGATTGAGAAAACGCGACAAAATATTTTTTATGAAAATAATTCATGGAAGTTTTACGATTAATACGATTGAGCTACTCTAAGTAGTAAAAGTACAATAATATCTGGGTGTGCATAAAGTAATAGCATACGGTATTAATTATTGATGATTACGTGATAAGTCACTCGCTTTTGTTGGTATTATTAATATAATAATATAGAAAATCTTTTATATAAAATGTAATACTTTTCATAAATAGAATATATTATATTCTATTATGCATAGTGTTGCATAATTGTCTCGCATAGTATTTTGTATAGTAAAATCTTTTATATAAAAATGTAATACTTTTATAAAATTATACATTTTATTAGACAATAATTAGAATATATTATATTTTATTATGCATAGTGTTTGTATAGTGCCAAGATAGTGTTTTGCATAGTAAAATCTTTTTATATAAAATATAATACTTTTATAAAGTTATCTATTTTATTAGACAATAATTAGAATATATTATATTTTATTATGCATAGTGTTTGCATAGTACCTGTATAATAGTTGCATAGTAAAATCTTTTATAAAGTTATTCATTTTATTAGATTATAAATATAATATATTATATTTTATTTAAAAGATTTTGCTTTAAATATGGACCGTCAGATTAAAGTAAATCAATCTGGACCGTTCATGAGTTAATTACTATGCAATCCATTTTTCTATAAATAGAAGCTCATTCCTTCATTATTTTCTTACGAATTCACTGAAACTCTAGAGAGAGAAACTATAGAGAGAAAGAAGAAAGTATTCGCTACTTCACTACTTATATATCCAAAGACTTTTCTTCTTAAGGTAGGAAATATTATTTGTTGTACTCATAAAGGGTATTCTTTCTTTCTTATTCATGAAGAGAACTTCGTTATTCCATTCTTTATTATTCTCATTGAATAGCCTCGTATCGCTGGATACCCTATACTTGGTGAAATTCTTCCGTTATTTAATTCTTTATTATTACGTTGAATATCCCGTTCATGCATGCGTTTACTGTGGGACCTAGTTCCGTTTTATTATTATTACTGTTGAATATATCGTTCATGCATGCTTTCTGTGGGACCTAGTTTAAATCTTTATTATTATTACGTTGGAATATCACGTCATGCAATGCTTTTTCTGACCGGACTGGTTTAAATCTTTATTATTATTACATTTGGAATATCACGTCATGCATTTACGCTGGGACTGATTCGATTCCGCCCTTATTAGTATTCTCGTTGGAATAACTCGCATCTACAAGTACCGCATGCATGGTGATTTGTTATTATTCCGTTCTTTATTATTACATTTGGAACATCTGGTCGTGCTTTACGCATTGACTTTGGTTCCGTTAATTATTATTCTGTTGGAATAACCTGTCTATACGAAGTACCGCATGCATGGTGATTTCTTTTGTTATTCCATTCTTTATTATACTCAGTTGGTTAAAACTTTGACTTCCATACTCCATGAAATGAGTGGAATATCCTTGATATTTGTGCTTCATCCAGTATCTTTTCATGAAAATATTCTTCTGAGCATTCTTGAATTTTACTCTACAAAGCAGTATCATGTTGACAATTTGGACGTTATTGGTTCTTGGACAAATTAATTGTTGAACTTATTTTATTGAATTCTTATATCATTGTCATCATCCTCATGTTTATATTATGTTGAAAGTCATCTATGACCTATAGTGCATAGATGGACTTGGTATGATTATGACCAGGGATTATTCGGTATAATCATAACCGTAATGTTACAAATGATGTGAAAAAAGTCCTCATTGGACCGTAGTGCATTGATGGACAATTTTTGGTATGATTATGGCTATGGATTCTCTTTGGCCGTAGTGCAAAGATGAATTATTTTATGGCATGATCAGGACCGTTGATGAAAACATGATTATCTTTAGCCGTAGTGCATGGATAATTCGTGGTCGTGATACTAAAGAATATCATTGGCCTGTAGTGCAGGGATGATTTGATGATGTGGATTATTTATTAAGTTGAGTCTCGTGACGATAAAAGTGATGAAAAACCTTTTAAATCATGAAGATAGTAGATTTTATTCCTACTTGACTCTTCTAATGGATTGCTTATTCCACTTGCAGTTAAACTTGATAGTTATTATATTTTATTAGTTTAACATCGTTGAAGGCTAACGATAAATTATTCGCATTATCTTAGTCATAATATTTTTTTTTGGGCTAGTTGAGCTCACCTTTCTTTCCTTCATTCTCTTCAGGAAATGAGAACGTAAATGGGACTAGTCGGAAACAGAGTGATGGTCCTAGATGGTGCATTAGTAGTCCTCAGATTGATCGTGAAATAGTGTGATAATAATTGTAATGAGGACTCCTTTTGAGTTTGTATACTCTCTCAGTAGACAATATTTGTATTCAAACTCACAGCTTTATGTTTTGTCGTATTGTACATTTACAATTGTATTATTAAGTTGTATTTGAATTCTGTACCATGTATTTGACGACTCAAGATGGGTGATGTATACCTAATTTTGAGGACGTCGCAATATATTTAGATGATAAATTAATAATAATGTTAGAGATCTTAAATTTTTTAGCATTGAATATTTTAATTATAGGCATAGCTAAATCGCAAGAGATCTGTCCAATTAATATTATGATAATAAATCATTTGAAACACTTTTTTAAACAAAAAATTTAAAATCCTTAACATTACCTTAAAACTAATATGACTAATATCACAAAAGCTACTAAAAAGGAAGTATTGTAAAAAAAATATTGAGACTTTCTATAAACATGTATTATTTGTGGGACGGATAAAGCAATATTTGTAAGTATAATATTATAATAATATCATCATGGGAAGCATTAAAATTTTTTTACATGATTCTTTCTCATATGAATGTGAGACTCACTGTATATTCGTGTGAGAGAGCATCA
Source organism: Panax ginseng (assembly GCA_020205605.1). Lineage (NCBI taxonomy): Eukaryota > Viridiplantae > Streptophyta > Magnoliopsida > Apiales > Araliaceae > Panax > Panax ginseng. Next base: position 32,106,266 of record CM035140.1, read on the forward strand.
TGTGAAAATATCAAAAATACATATAAATTTAGTTCCATTTTATCATATATCGTCAGTATTACACTAAAAATATTTAGAATGGTCTCAAAAATATCTCAAATAATATGATATTAAATATTTTAATAATACTTTATAACATATCAATGATCACAAGAAATATAATAATAATCAATGTAATAATAACACATTATTTGAGACACATTTTCGAGATCAAAAAATTAAGATACTTAATATTATCTCAATATTTATATTTTAAATGAAACAATGGAAAATAAATAATTTACAAATTTCATAAATAAAATTAATATTTTTTAAAGACATACGGAGTTCTATATCTATACATACATACTATAAATAGATACATAAATACATGATTCCTATTATGTACTTTATGTAAACTTGTGGGTAGATCTAACCATTTAAATTAAAATTTATATAATTAATCAAAATCACTTAAATTTATTGGGTTAGTTAACTAGTTTTTAAGTGATGGATTAATTTGATTTTGGACCCATATTATTATTACAAATATGGGTTGGATCTAGTTTAGGGGGGTGTATTCAATTAAAATTTTTAAAGACTTTTAATGACTTTAAAAGTTTGGTTGTATTCAATCAAGACATTTAAAGAGTTTATAAAAGTTTACTGATATTAAATTACAACGTTTTAAATGTCTTTAAAAGTTAGGTGGTATTAAATTAAGATTTTTACAAAGTCTATAAAAGTATTTTGGTATTCAAAAATTCATAGATTTTTTAGATTTCTATCAAATGGTAGAGTTTGATAGACTTTAGAAGAAGAATTATAACTATCAACCCATATTCAAAGTCTGACATCATCTCTAAAAACTTCTAAAGACTTTCAAATATTAAACACAAAGTTGAAAATTTGGATCGTCAGTAAAGAGGGAACTCAGAAATTCGCGGTGTAAATGCAAATTCGCGGTGTAATACCCTGAAAAAAATAATAATAATAAAATAAAATAAAATAAATAAATAAAATTTATATTTATATTTTAAATAATTTAATTGGAGTTTGTTTTTTATTGGGTCAAACTAGTTATTTATTTTATATGGGCTAATAAGTATTAATATATGAAGGATAAATTAATTTGGTAAAATTTGTGTCTTAAAACTAATTGGATTTAATTTATATGTGGATAAAATTAAATCATATTATAATTAAGAGAATTAACAAGATATATTAATAAGTAAACAAATAACTAAAGACATAATATGTCTCGCGGTACGTGTAATCGAGAAAAGAAGAAAAAAACACAGTAAATTAGTAAGGGAGAAAGCGGTAGTTCGAAAACTTCAACTACAAAGACGAAAGAAATTTGTTTAATAAAATTGAGATAAAATCATGAAACTCTCGGATCAATTGTAAAGATTATGTATGTATATATATTTAAAGCTTTTGTCTTATTATTAATTATATTGCATGATTTGGTAAAAGGAAGGATTATATATATATATATATATATATATATATATATATATATATATATATATATATATATATATATAGTAAAAGCAATCAATATGGTATTGAATCACACACTCACACAAAAGTGTGGATTTCGATTTTCGCAAAAAAAAAAAAAATAAAATCATGGAGCCAATAATTGAATGATCGGAAGCCATATAATAAATATATTATAATATATATGTATTCTAATGCTTAGATAAAATAATATTGTCGTAACTTAAAATTTTTTGTATAATATGTTTTCGGAAGTTGTTATCATAGCGATAGATTATTATTTATAATATATGCACTAAAATATAATAAATAATTTAAGCTGTGTAGCAAAATTTTAATCTTAAATCTAACAATCTTTCAATTTTATATATTAGAAGTATACAACAATCAATCACAGTCTTGATAAAAAGTTTATAAAAGTCTATTACTTATTTCATGGAGTCTATAAAAGTCATTTTAAAAGTCTTTAAAAGTCATTAAAATCCATAAATTCTACAAAAATTTATTACTTGAAAAAAGTCTTTAAAAATCATAAGTGAATACCCATATTAGTTTATAATAATTTTTTACACTTTGTAGATCTAATACATCAACATGTATGCATTATTACACTACATTCTTATATAACACATATACATTATACATATTACATTATATACATATTACATATTTTTGTAATTTATACATTTGTAATTATGTATAAAAATCATTTCACTAATTATGAAATTAATCCATAATAAAGTTAACACTTTTAGTGTAACGAACTACCAATTTAAATAACTCATCCCTTAATTAATTAAAATAACTCATTTAAATTATACATTTAAATTATATAATTTAATTTAATTTCCTCTTTCTCTCCATAAATTGTTTTATATTATATAATTTAATTTCCACCACCCCACTCCCATCCTCCATCCTACGCCTCTCCCCCCCCCAAAAAAAAAAAAACTAATATTTATTGACTATGTATACACCTCCATGCCCACCCCCACTCCCACTCCCGCTCCTACCCCTACCCTCACCCCCCATTTTTTTTTATTGATTATGTATACACCTCCACCCTCACCCAAAAAAATAAAAATTTATTAATTATGTATACACCCCTACCATGCGCACCCCCTACAAAAAAATAATATTTATTGATTATGTATACAACCACACGCCCCATGTGACGCCCCCAAAATTAGGTATACATCACCCATTCTGAGTCGCCAGATATACGGCACAAAATTCAAATACAACTTTATTTATCTAATTGTTGAAGCGTCAGATAGAATCGACCACGCTTATTCGCGTGAGTTTTAATACAATTGTATGTAACTCTCATGGTGCCTCAACCACAACCTTACAATGGTACTTTACATAAAAGTATAGTCAAAAACTGTTTTAAAAATTAAAATATTTGGGAAGTGCTCAAGGAAACCTTTGTACATGGGAGGCCATGCGTCTAGGTTATAATAGATATCATATGTCCACAGAATTATCCTTGGTTGACCCAAAAGTCCCCAAAGAAAAACAAGAAAATTACTATCATCTTCTTTCCAATGGTGAGTCTTATCTTGACATATAAATATCTCCGTTGTCTCCAAGTGAAAATTATATTTCAAATATACTCCAAGATCATATAGGTAGTGCCGTAGAGATATATTCAAAGAAGTGGATGCGCATAACCCTATCTTATGATAACACGAGGTTGTATGTCATTAGACATCTTGTATGATAGTGGCAAAACACCCTTCCAAAGTTGGGTTCGCCTCACCCTATTTGATTCACCAAATATAACTACTAAATGATGTATAGAATACAACACACTTTTCTATATTGTTTAGGGAGAACCTCTACAGCTAGAGACCACCGTTCTATTCCCCTGTTATCCCCGCTCGAACCGGCAACACTCTTATTACCTGAAAGGAATTGTGAAGTAGAAGGGTGAGCACATGTAGCCCAGTAAAGAATATCATGACTAAAGATAATTAAATTATCAATAACTTTCATCAATAATAAATCAAAGATTTAGAACATATGGTAGATAATAAAACTTTTCAACCATAGTTGCAATGAACGAAAGCAATCCATAAAGAGTCAAATAGACCATAAGGTCTATTATCTTCTATGTTAAAAGTCCACCAATAATATTGTATCCTCGTAACATCAATCGCCAATTTCGTCCCACCATCATGTGAATAACTCATAATCACAATTGTGATTCTAAATTCTCTTCGCACTGTGACGAAGATAATTTTCATCACACAAACATCAAAATCATGGTTATACCAAATCACAATTTCTGCTTGAAATCATTAAATCATCTTTGCATTACGGCCAAAGATATTCATTATTATCACATCCATGAATTAATATTTCATTGCGGAGACTCAGCTCAATAATTAATCCACATCATCGAATCATCCATGCACTACAGGCCAATGATATTCTTTAGTATCACAACCACGAATTATCCATGAACTACGGCTAAAGATAATCGTGTTTTCATCAACGATCCTGATCATGCCATAAAACAATTCATTTTTGCACTACGGCCAAAGAGAATCCATAGCCATAATCATACCAAAAACTGTCCATTAATGCACTACGGGCTAATGAGGACTTTTTTCACATCATTTGTAACATTACGGTTATTGTAAGACCCCAACTTTTTGAATAAAGAATAAATTTTCTCAAAATATATTTTTGAATATTATGGTGTGGATTTGATATAATGTTATAGTTGTGGGTAATATTTACAAATTTTGCAAAGTACACAAGTTGTTATATAATATTCGATTGGTCGGGGAATATTCATTTTAACAGGGAATATTCGTACAACGACACAATCATTGGTGGACCCCCATAACGAAATTATTGTCGGATTGAGAAAACGATAAAAATACTTTATGAAAATAACGGCGGAAGTTTTACCGTTAACTATTGAAACACTCGGTGTTAAAAGCATAAAGAATACGCGTGGTTACATAGTAAGACACCAGATTGATTATTGATGCTTACGTGAGAAGTCACTCGCTTATACTCAATTATTGCTACATGAATTCTTCGCATCATATCTATCATATTATGGATTCAATTATGGTCGAAGATCATCTCGTGATAAAATGTTTTTTTTATTAAATCAATACTTGAGACTACAAAGTTATTCATATTATAAACCGTAATATTTACAATGTCTAGAAGTTACATCAAGGAGAGGTTTGGTCACCTAATCAAGCGCGGCCAATAGGAGAGAATCCTTATCGAAAGCCTCTCTTTCTCAGGAAAGACACGGTTGATAAATATTGTGAGTTATAATATTAATGATGAATGTTGTTCGGAGTTGAATTTGGAGACGCGGACGTGATATTTGAGTCCGGAACGACGAAATTAGTAAAAATAGTCTATAAACACAAAATTTTCCGGGATTCACTATTTGGTCAAAAAGTCAACAGTTGAATCACATTATTTACTATTAGGAGGGTTGGTGCAAGATTGATAATACTTGCATGACTAAGTTAAAAATTGAGGTATAGATGGAGGTACTATACTGTAATTCATATTTTTTCACATGATTATACTATTGATTCACATTATTTACTATTAGGGGAGTTGGTGCAAGATTGATAATACTTGCAGGACTAAATTAAAAATGAAAGAAAAGTTGGAGGTATTGTACTGTAATTTTCGAGCTCCAAAACGTGCAATTATCGAAACTATATTTTCCTATAAATAGAAGCTCATTCTTCCTTCATTTCTCACCAATTCACAAAAGCTTTAGAGCGATTATTATAGAGAGAAAGAAGAAGAGAAATCTGCTACTCACTTATTCCAAAGATCCGCTTTTTCCAAGGTAGGAATATTATTTGTTGTACTCGTAGGAGTATTATTTCTTCTTATCTATGAAGAGAACTTCATTATTCCATTCTTATTATTACATTGGAATAACTCAGATGTATCTGTGTGAGCTACCATATACTTGGTGAAATTCTTACATTGTTTCATTCTTTATCATTCTGTTGGAACATCCACATGCATGCGTTTCTACGGACGATTCTATCTTTATTATTCATTGGAATATCCACGTCTCATGCGTTTTATACGGACCGATTCCGTTATTTATTATTCTGTTGGAATAATCGCTTTCTTGGATCTATCGCGTGCTTGGTGATTTCTTTTGTTATTTCATTCCTTATTATACTCGGTTGGTTAAAGTTTTGACTTCTATACTCCATGAAATTAGTGGAATATCCTCGATATTTGCGCTTCATCCAAAGATCTTTTCATGAAAATATTCTTACGAGCATTCTTGAATTTTACTCTACAAAGCGATTATCATGTTGACAATTTGGACATTATTAGTTCTGGATAAAATAATTCTTGAACTTGTTTTATTGAATTCTTATATCATTGTCATCATCCTCATGTTTATATTTTGTTGAAAGTCATCTGTGGCCTGTAGTGCATAGATGGACTTGGTATGATTATGACCAGGGATTATTCGGTGTAATCATGACCGTAATGTTACAGTTGACGTGGTAAAAGTCCTCATTGGCCTGTAGTGCATTGATGGATAGTTGTTGGCATGATCATGACCATTATTGAATACACAAATATTCTTGGCCCGTAGTGCATGGATAATTGTGGTCGTGATACTAAAGAATATCCTTGGCCGTAGTACAGGGGTGATTCGATGATGTGGATTATTTATTAAGCTGAGTCCCAACGATAAAAGTGATGAAAAACCTTTTAAATCATAAAAGATAGTAGATTTTATTCTCTACTTGACTCTTTTAATGGATTGCTTGTTCAATGATTAAACATGATGGTTGTTATATTGTATCGGTTTAACACTATTCAAGGCTAACGATAATATATTCTCGCATTATCTTAGTCATAATATTTCCTACTTGGGCTAGTTGAGCTCACCCTTTTACTTTTATTGTTCTCTCTTGAGAAATGAGAACATAGCGAGGACTAGTCGAGAGCGGAGTGACGGACGATGATAAAGATTAGTAGTCCTCACTATTACGTGAAATAATGTAATAATAATTATAATAAGGACTCCTTTTGAGTTTGTATAATCTCTAGTAGACAATATTTGTATTCAAACTCACAGTTTATGTTTTGTTGTATTGTACACGACAGTTGTATTATTAAGTTGTATTTGAATTTATGTACCATGTAAGTGGCGACCCAAGATGGGTGACGTATACCTAATTTTGGGGGCTTCACAGTTATGATTATACCGAATAATCCCTGGTCATAATCATACCAAGTCCATCTATGCACTACAGGCCACAGATGACTTTCAACATAATATAAGCATGAGGATGATGACAATGATATAAGCATTAGTCAAACTAAATAAAGGATAAATTTTAAAGACTTTAAATTTATCCAAACATTATCAATCACTTAATAAAATCATAATCTAATATTGTTAATATTATAACAATATTTTAATCACTTCTTAAACTTATAAACAATTTAATTTAATTGTTTACACTTTTTCAAATAATGCATTTAATCATTCAAAATGCCATACTCATAAGATTTCATCACCAATAATCAAATTACTCATCAAAATCAAGATATACATTATATAGGATTTTCAAGTCATAAAATCCTATTTACCAATTTTTAACTTCACATAACATATTTAATTCATATGTTTCAGTAACTAAATTATTTTCATAAAAATACCAAATCAGTCCCAAAATTATTCTTTTCTCGGGATTAAGCGGAATATAGTCCCATATTGAACATATATTTTCTGAAATTTTTAAAATTCATTTACTATTTTTCAAAAATCAATTTCTAATTAATTTCTTAAGAAATTAGCTACCTCAAAGTTAACTCCGAAATTCCCAAATCTTGGCGGGGATCTTACACATGTTAACGTGAGCTTCAGTTTAAATTTCATGGTCATCTGAGTTATAGAACTCGGTTATAGCGTTTTAAAATCGGAAAAACCTAAATATTGAAATGGTCATAACTTGCTCATTTTAAGTTGGAATGAGCTCATTTTTTGGACAAGAGAGTACTTTATACCATATATTTTCATGTCCCGAAAGTCTGGAATTTTTCTCATAATTTAAGTGGCGAAAATGCCTTTTTAAATTTTCGGCGGTGAGTTTTTGGCACTTTTCGGTTTTTGACTCTTTACTTAAAATCACCCACACGAAAATCTACAACACCTTTTCTAGTGATTCCACTTGGATAAGTTAGAAAACTCATAGATCTAACTCTAGAACTTGACCACACTCAAAAATTCCAAATATAATAGGAGATATGGTCAATTGAATTTCATACTCTATTTTTACCAAAATCTGATTTTCCAACCCTTTGTGATTTCTAAGAAACTTTCATGTTTTCGCATAATAACCAACATAACTCATCATGACAATGACATAATAATTCAATAAAACAAGTTCAAGAATACGTTTTAAAAATTTATAAGTTAATTTATCCTGAACTCAATAACGTCCAAATTGTCAACATGATATTACTTTTGTGGAGTAAAATTCAAGAATGCTTTCGAGAAAAATATTTCCATGAAAAGATATCTTTGGATGAAGCGCAAATATCAAGGATATTCCACTAATTTCATGGAGTATAGAAGTCAAAGTTTTAACCAACTAAGTATAATAAAGAATGGAATAACAAAAGAAATCACCGTGCATGCGATAGATCGCTTACATCAAAGTTATTCCAACAGAATAATAAATAACGGAACCAGTCCGGCGTACAGAAACGTCGCATGCATGTGATATTCCAGCAGTAATAATAAAGGATGGAACCGGTCCGGCGTAAAATGAGAATGATGTGATATTCCAATGTAATAATAAAAACTAGAACCAGGTCCCGTAGAAACGCATGCATGTGATATTCCAATGTAATAATAAAGAATGAAATAATGTAAGAATTTCACCAAGAATAGGGTAGCCCGCGTAAACAGGTTATTCCAACAGAATAATAAATAATGGAATAACAGAAGTTCTCTTCATGAATACAAAAGAAATAATATGTGACGCCCCCAAAATTAGGTATACATTATCCATTATGAGTCACCAGATACATGGTACAAAATTCAAATACAACTTCATTTATACAACTGTTGAGTTGTCGTATAGAATACGACCACAGTTAACTGTGATTTTTAATACAAATATATGTAACTTTCATGGTGCCTCGACCACAACCTTACAATGGTACTTTACATAAAAGTAAAGTCCAAAAACTGTTTTAGAAATTAAAATCTTTGGGAAGTGCTCAAGGAAACCTTCGTACATGGGAGGCCATGTGTCTAGGTTATAATAGATATCATATGGCCACAGAATTATCCTTGGTTGACCCAATAGACCCCAAAGAAAAACGAGAAGATTACTATCATCTTCTTTCCAATGGTGAGTCTTCTCTTGACATATAACTATCTCCATTGTCTCCAAGTGAATATTATATTTCAAATAAACTCCAAGATCATATAGGTAGTGCCCGTAGATATACTCAGCAAGTGGATGCGCACAACCCTGTCTTATAATAACACGAGGTTGTATGTCATTAGACATCTTGTATGATAGTGGCAAAACACCCTTCCAAAGTTGGGTTCACCTCACCAAATATAACTACTAAATATTGTATAGAATACAACACACTTTTCTATAGTTCTTTTAGGAGAACTTCCACACATTTAGAGACCACAATATTCTATTCTCTGTTAAACCTCGCCGACCGACCGCAACACTCTTATTACTTGAAAAGAATTGTGAAGTTGAAAGGGTGAGAACAACTAGCCCAGTAAAGAATATCATGACTAAAGATAATTAAATTATCAATAGCTTTCATCAATAATAAATCAGAGATTTAGAACATATGGTAGATGATAAAAAATTTCAACCATAGTCATAGGTGAACGAAGCAATCCATTAGAAGAGTCAAATAGACCATAAGGTCTATTATCTTCTCTATGTTAAAAGTCAACCAATAATATTGTATCCCTGTAACATCAATCAACAATTCCCGTCCACGATCATGTGAATAACTCATAATCACAATTGTGATTCTAAATTCCTCTTCGTACCCAAGACGAAGATAATTTTCATCACCTGTCTTCACCTGAAATATCAAAAATTATGGTTATACCAAATCACAATTCCTGCTCGTAATTATTAAATCATCTTTGCACTACGACCAAAGATATTCATTATTATCACATCCATGAATTAATATTTCATTGCTGAGACTAAGCTCAATAAATAATCCACATCATCGAATCATCCCTGCACTACAGGCCAATGATATTCTTTAGTATCACGACAATGAATTATCCATGAACTACGGGCCAAAGATAATCGTGTTTTCATCAACGGTCCTGATCATGCCATAAAATAATTCATCTTTGCACCCTTGGCCGAAGAGAATCCATAGCCATAATCATACCAAAAACTGTCCATCAATGCACTACGGGCCAATGAGGACTTTTTCATTAGTATCACAACCACAAATTATCCATGCACTACGGGCCAAAGATAATCGTGTTTTTATCAACGGTCCTGATCATGCTATAAAAATATTCATCTTTGCATCCTTGGCCGAAGAGAATCCATAGCCATAATCATACCAAAAATTGTTCATCAATGCACTACGGGCCAATGAGGACTTTTTCCACATCATTTGCAATATTACGGTCATGATTATACCGAATAATCCCTGGTCATAATCATACCAAGTCCATATATGTACTACAGACCACAGATGACTTTCAACATAATATAAATATGAGGATGATGACAATATTATAAGCATTAATCAAACTAAATCAAGGATAAATATTAAAAACTTTAAATTTATCCAGACATTATCAATTACTTAATAAAATCATAATCTAATACTGTTAATACTATAACAATATTTTAATCACTTCTTAAACTTATAAATAATTATATTTAATTATTTTACACTTTTCCAAATAATGCATTTAATCATTCAAAAATGTCATACTCATAAGATTTCATCACCAATAATCAAATTACTCATCAAAAATCTGCATATACCTTATATAGGATTTCCAAGCCATAAAATCCTATTTACCAATTCTTCAAATCCACATAACATATTTAACTCATATGTTCGTAGCTAAACTATTTTCATGAAAAATACCAAATCAGTCCCAAAAATTACTCTTTTATGGGATTTAGCAGAATATAGTCTCATCTTGAACATATATTTTTCTCAGAATTTTTAAAATACATTTACTATTTTTCATATGGCTCAAACTGCCGAATATTTAGACATTTATCATAAATTGTACTTTTGTCTAAAAATTCTGAAATTTACAGGGTATACTCCTGTTATATACATGTACTCCCAATAAAAATTTCACCAATTTTGGAGTTAACCACAAGAAGTTATAAGGGTTTACTTTTAAAATAGTATTTTCCCATAAAATCCATAATTCTTAATCTATACATCCAAAAATCGCCATTTTTGGACACAATCTAGAAAACTCATCAAATTATCATTTTAAATTTTTCCAGAATTTTTGAGGGTCAGAAAAATTTAAATCTGCCCCGCGAAACCCTTTTAATGAAAATACTATTCGCATTATGAATACAAAGGATCATTCACCATGCATGTGGTAATCCACATAGACAGGTTATTCCAACAGAATAATAAAGAATGGAATAACAGAAAGATTCACCATGCATGCGATAAACAATAACCGATTAAAAGTTATTCCCAATGTAATAATAAATAATGGAACCAGTCCGGCCAGTAAGCGTATAGATAGGATATTTCGACAGTAATAATAAATAATGGAACCACATGTCCAGTAAAACGCACGTACGCACAACAGGATAATCCAACGTAATAATAAAGAACGGAATATTAGAAGAATTTCACCATGTATGCAGTGCTTGCGATAATAAAAGTTATTCCAACATAATAATAAAGAATGGAATAATGGAAGAATTTCACCAAGTATAAGGTAGTTCACAGATACAAGTTATTCCAATGAATAATAAATAATAATAATATCCTTTATGAGAGCACGACAATTATATCCCCTACCTTAAAAAGAAAAGTATTTCGACCGGTAGGAGGAATATACTTGAAGAAAACTTGCACTACGCTTCAAAGCTTTCTTAAACTCTAAAGAAATACGCCAAGATTATAGAAGAAGAACTCTCTCTATAGTTTCTCTCCCTAGAGTTTCAAAGTGAATTCGTAAGAAATAATGAAGGAATGAGCTTCTATTTATAGAAAAAATGGTACATAATAATTAACTCATGAAGCGGTCCAGATTGATTTACTTTAATCTGACGGTCCATACTTAAAGCAAAATCTTTTAAATAAAATATAATATATATTCTATTTATAATCTAATAAAACTAATAACTTTATAAAAGATTTTTACTATGCAAAATACTATGCATAATAGAATATAATATATTCTATTTATAGAATAACTTCATAAAAGTATGCTGTTTTATATAAAAATCTTTTCTGTTTTATTACATTAATAATACCAATAAAACAAAACTGAGTGATTTATCACATAAGCATCAATAATCAATACTGTGCTATTTACCAAAATAGAAAAAAAAATTGAATACTTTTATTTCATAAAATTCGGGGTCTCACAATCACCCCTCATGAAATTTTGCCCTCAAAATTTACGTACGTACCTGATATTCGAAGAGATGAGAATACCTTTCTTTCTTTTCGGATTGTACCTTCCCGGTTATATCCTCTGTATCATGATTTTTCCATTGCTCATCTTTTGTATTTCAGATATCATTCTAGAATATATCTTCAAAACAAAGGTTAATTGACATATCACAATTTGTCAACTTATCAAGTAAACAATTTCGACTTAGGTAAGTCACACACTACTAATAAGTATATAACTCGTCTCTCCCTCCTAGTTCTAGACTCTTTTCTCGCCAATGAACATATCCTAAGCTCGATACCAAATGTGGACGCCCCAAAATTAGGTATACATTACCCATTCTCGAGTCGCCGGATACATGGTACAAAATTCAAATACAACTTCATTTATATTAATTGTTGAAATGTCAGATATAGAATCGACCACGATTAAATCGTAAGTTTTAATACAAATATATGTAACTTTCATGGTGCCTCGACCACAACCTTACAATGGTACTTTACATAAAAGTAAAGTCCAAAAACTATTTTAGAAATTAAAATCTTTAGGAAGTGCTCAAGGAAACCTTCGTACATGGGAGGCCATGCGTCTAGGTTATAATAGATATCATATGGCCACAGAATTATCCTTGGTTGACCCAATAGACCCCAAAGAAAAACGAGAAGATTACTATCATCTTCTTTCCAATGGTGAGTCTTCTCTTGACATATAACTATCTCCACTGTCTCCAAGTGAATATTATATTTCAAATAAACTCCAAGATCATATATGTAGTGCCCGTAGATATACTCAGCAAGTGGATGCGCACAACCCTGTCTTATAATAACACGAGGTTGTATGTCATTAGACATCTTATATGATAGTTACAAAACACCCTTCTAAAGTTGGGTTCACCTCACCCTATTTGATTCACCAAATATAACTACTAAATGATGTATAGAATACAACACACTTTTCTATTCTGTTTAGGGAGAACCTCCAAATTTAGAGACCCTCGCTCTATTCCCCGTTATTCTAAACCTAATCTTAAGCAACACTCTTTCGGCAACACTCTTATTACCCGAAAGGAATTGTGAAAGCAAAAGGGTGAGCACAACTAGCCCAAAGAAAGAATATCATGACTAAAGATAATTAAATTATCAATAGCTTTCATCAATAATAAATCGTAGATTTAGAACATATGGTAGATGATAAAAACTTTTCAACCATAGTCAGTAAAATGAACGAAAGCAATCCATTAGAAGAGTCAAATAGACCATAAGGCCTATTATCTTCTATATGTTAGAAGTCCACCAATAATATTTTATCCCTGTAACATCAATCAACAATTCCCGTCCACGATCATGTGAATAACTCATAATCGCAATTGTGATTCTAAATTCATCTTCGTACCCAGGACGAAGATAATTTTCATCACCTGTCTTCACCTGAAACATCAAAAATCATGGTTATACCAAAAACCAATTCCTGCTCGTAATCATTAAATCATCTTTGTACTACGGCCAAAGATATTCATTATTATCACATCCATGAATTAATATTTCATTGCTGAGACTCAGCTCAATAAATAATCCACATCATCGAATCATCCCTGCACTACAGGCCAAGGATATTCTTTAGTATCACGACCACGAATTATCCATGCACTACGGGCCAAAGATAATCATGTTTTCATCAACGGTCCTGATCATGTCATAAAATAATTCATCTTTTCACCCTTGGCCGAAGAGAATCCATAGCCATAATCATACCAAAAACTGTCCATCAATGCACTACGGGCCAATGAGGACTTTTTCATTAGTATCACAACCACAAATTATCCATGCACTACGGGCCAAAGATAATCATATTTTTATCAACGGTCCTGATCATGCTATAAAACAATTTATCTTTGCACCCTCAATCAAGAGAATCCATAGCCATAATCATACCAAAAAATTATCCATCAATGCACTACGGGCCAATGAGGACTTTTTCCACATCATTTGCAACATTACGGTCATGATTATACCGAATAATCCCTGGCCATAATCATACCAAGTCCATCTATGCACTACAGGCCACAGATGACTTTCAACATAATATAAATATGAGGATGATGACAATATTATAAGCATTAATCAAACTAAATCAAGGATAAATATTAAAGACTTTAAATTTATCCAGACATTATCAATTACTTAATAAAATCATAATCTAATACTGTTAATAATATAACAATATTTTAATCACTTCTTAAACTTATAAATAATTACATTTAATTGTTTTACACTTTTCCAAATAATGCATTTAATCATTCAAAAATGTTATACTCATAAGATTTCATCACCAATAATCAAATTACTCATCAAAAATCTGCATATACCTTATATAGGATTTTCAAGCCATAAAATCCTATTTACCAATTCTTCAACTACACATAACATATTTAACTCATATGTTCAGTAGCTAAACTATTTTCATGAAAATACCAAATCGGTCCAAAAATTATTCTTTTCTGGGATTTAGCAGAATATAGTCCCATCTTGAACAAATATTTTTCTCAGAATTTTTAAAATTCATTTACTATTTTTCATATGGCTAAAACTGCTAGACATTTATTATAAATTGTACTTTTGTCCAAAAATACCAAAATTTACAGGGTATACTCCTGTTATATACATGTACTCGCAATAAAAATTTCACCAATTTTGGAGTTAACCACAAGGAGTTATAAGGGTTTACTTTTAAAATAGTCTTTTCCCATAAAATCCATAACTCTTAATCTATACATCCAAAAATCGCCATTTTTGGACACAATCTAGAAAACTCATCAAATTATCATTTTAAATTTTTCCGAATTTTTTGAGAGTCGAAAAATTACGAATCGCCCTCGCAAAAACCCCTTTTTAATGAAAAATACTATTCGTATGAATACGAATGATCATTCACCATGCATGTGGTAATCCACATAAAAAGTTATTCCAATGTAATAATAAAGAATGGAATAATGAAGGATTCACCATGCGCGATAATAGACAAAGACCGATAAAGTTATTCCCAATAGAATAATAAATAATGGAACCAGTCCGGCGTAAACTCACGACGTGATATTAAGGATGCAATAAATAATAAATAATGGAACCCGGTCCCAGAACGCACGCAAGGATATTCGGCGAATAATAATAAAGAACAGAATATTAGAAGAATTTTACCATGTATGCGGTACTTCGAATGAATAGGTTATTCTAACATAATAATAAAGAATGGAATAACAGAAG
Source organism: Panax ginseng (assembly GCA_020205605.1). Taxonomy (NCBI): domain Eukaryota; kingdom Viridiplantae; phylum Streptophyta; class Magnoliopsida; order Apiales; family Araliaceae; genus Panax; species Panax ginseng. The sequence continues at coordinate 32,121,674 of CM035140.1, forward strand.
AATTTCACCAAGTATAGGGTAGTCCGCGTGATACAAAGTTATTCCAAATGTAATAATAAATAAATAATAATATCCTTTACGAGTACGACAATTATATCCCCTACCTTAAAAAGAAAAGTATTTCGACTGGTAGGACGGGAATATACTTGAAGAAAACTTGCACTACGCTCAAAGCTTTCTTAAACTATAAAGAAATACGCTCAAGATTATAGAAGAAGAACTCTCTCTATAGTTTCTCTCTCTAGAGTTTCAGTGAATTCGTAAGAAATAATAAAGGAATGAGCTTCTATTTATAGAAAAATGGACTTCATAGTAAATAACTCATGAACGGTCCATATTTAAAGCAAAATCTTTTAAATAAAATATAATATATTCTATTTATAATCTAATAAAACGAATAACTTTATAAAAGATTTTACTATACAAAACACTATGCATAATAGAATATAATATATTCTATTTATAGAATAACTTTATAAAAGTATTCTATTTTATATAAAAAGCTTTTCTGTTTTATTACATTAATAATACCAATAAAACAAAACTGAGTGACTTATCACATAAGCATCAATAATCAATACCGTGTTATTTACCAAAATAGAAAAAAAATTGAATACTTTTATTTCATAAAATTCGGGGTCTCACCTAATACCCCTTACCGTAAAAGAAACTGAATATAAGAGTAGGGAAGTAGCAGAATACTTTTCTATAGTTTCTCTATAATTTCTCTCTCTAGAGTTTTATTGAATTAGTAAGAAATAATGAAGGAATGAGCTTATTTATATAAGAATGGATCGTGATAAGAACTAATTCATGAACGGTCCAGATTGATTTATTTTTAAACCAGAGAAATCCATATTGGTTTACTATTAAAACTTAAACTAACGTCCCATACTGATTTACTATTAAAACTTTAAACTAGCGATCCATATTGATTTACTATTATAACTATCCACCAGCGGTCCATATTGATTTACTATTATATCTTCAACCAACGGTATAAAAAATTAGCACATCTTCTCATGGACTAATATTTTACCCAAAAAATAAATTGGACCGAAAAGAAATATATTTTACGGGTGAATAGTATTCCGTGAATAGTAACTCATGAATAGTAACTCGTGAATAGTAACTCGTGAATAGTACTCTGACACGAAAAGTGTCCCGAATACCTGATTGAACAATACTGAGTGATTTCTCACATAAGCATCAATAATCAATACTGTGACGCCCCCAAAATAGGTATACAACACCCATTCTGAGTCGCAAAATACATGGTACAAAAACAACTACAACTTTATTAATACAACATAAAAACTGTGAGTTTAAATACAAATATTGTCATCTAGACAATATCCACACTCAAATAAGTCCTCATTACAATTATTGATACATTATTTTATAAAAATGGTGAGGACTACTAAAACAACTTCTAGAACCATCATTCCATACCCCGACTAGTACTCGCTACATTCTCGTCTCCTGAGAAAAATGGAACAAAAAGGAAAAGGGTGAGCTCAAATAGCCCAGTAAAGAATATTATGATTAAGATAACATAGAACAAATTATCGTTAGTCCTCAACAGGGAAAAATCTAATAGAATACAATAGACAACCAGTTTTAAATCAATATTCGCAGCAGAAATAATAATTCATTAGAAGAATTAAGTAGAGAATGCAATCTACTATCTTCTATATATGAATTTAAAAGTTTATCGTCGATATTTTATCCCTGTAACATCAATCAATATATATCTGGAATTAAATATTCATCTTTGCACTACAGGCCAAAGATATTCATCAGTTGGTCATGTTCATCTAAACACCTGTTCATCTTTGCACTACGGGCCAAAGATATTCATCAGAAAAACATTCATCTTTGCACTACATGCCAAAGATACTCAGTAATATCATCATTTAGGACTGAGGATGATGAAAAATATTTTAAAGAAAACGAATCCAATTGAAACAAAAGAATAAATATTAAGGATTCAGATTTCAAACTATTCCATGTCCAAAAATACCTCATAAATAATCATAGTGGAGTAAAATTCAAGAATGATCAAAACATAGATACAATCAAAGCTAGTATCCATAATAGATATTTTGGACGAAAAACAAAAATTTAATTTTTTCTGTGAATAGTGCCGTATTCGTGAATAGTGCCGTATTCGTGAATAGTGCCGTATACGTGAATAGTAATCCCGACACAAAAAGTTTCAAATTTGATAAAAAAAAAAGTTCAAACTAATATTTCGGCATAATGATATTGAAGAAAATAATATCATTTAAGAAGAAAATAACATCCCTTACCTCGTAAAGACAGTACTTCTAGTTAAAACACCGGATATGGGCTATGACTTGAACTTGCACTGTATAGAAATACTCAAAGTATTAAAATACTCACAAGAATACGCTCAATATATCGAGAGAGAAAGAGAAAGAAAACTTCAGTTTCTGGTGTGATTTTCAATTCTAATCTAAGCACCCTATTTATAGGAATGTGCTTAGAACACCAAAACAGAAAATTTAATAAAATATTAATATATATATAAATTTTTCTACGCATACCACCAGTCCACAACATCAGCCACTCACCCAACAAAAAAAAATGTTTTTCTTAAATAAAACATTTTAAACTCCAAAAATTAATTACTCCGGAACTTCAATAATTCATAATAAATAGCCCTTTTATCAGAAAAATTCAAACCTCATGTCCTTTCCATAGGAAATTCCATTCTCTACAACTCTGCAGAAGAAAAGTTTTCCAAATTCCAAACAGAAATTGACCAAAATCCACAAACGGGCGATTTTACATGCTATAATCAAATTTCAGTCAAGAAATGGGCCCACAGACATGTTTAACATATTTTAAATAACTTTTGCAACAAAAATACTCTTCCTCCTCATATACTCATATATCCCACATTCATTGTAAAAATATCCCCATTATTATATTATTAAAATATAATAATGAATTATTTTATCAGAAAAAGATAAAATATTAATTTTTAACAATTGTCATATTAAAAATTTTCTCCATCTATATCCACATAAAATGAATATTTTCCTTATCATATAAATCAATAATTAATTATTCACAAATAATATTACAGAATCATAAGATCGCAACTGTGCCGTTCCTGGAAAGAAGGGCTTTCCAATAAGGATCTCTCCTCATTTGGCTCACAAGCAATTAGGTGACCAAACCTCTCCTTAGATGTAACTTTCTAGACATTGCCAATAATGTTATCTAATAATATTATTCAGATAATATGAATTATTGCTTCGATAATGGAAAATACTGCGTAGTGATAATTATTGAAACAACAGTAATATAAAATATCAACATAGCAATTATTGAATCAATAAAATATAATATTGAATAGTAATTCATCGTAACAATTATCGAAAAGTGCCTTCTTCACGTAAGAATCAATAATTGGTGCAATACCGCTGCCATCAGGCAACAACGCCAGACATTCGTGTTTTAACCACCGGGTATTTCAACAAAGATAATTCAGAATAACTAATGACGTTATTTATAAACAACTTATACTTGTCGCTTTCTTCATCCAATTTTTGTTATGGGGCCCATATAAGGTCGTGTCATTTAATATCTGAATATCACAAAGCAGTAAGAATATTCCACGACATCAAACGAATATTCTCCGATAAAAATAAATATTTTATAACCACTTGCTTATTTGAAATATTTGTGCATTTTACCCATAACTAACCACATTAATCAAATTAACCCTTACTATTTCAAAATAATAAATAAAGGAAATTCATGTTTATTTATAATAAGTTGGGGTCTTACAACCTCCCCTCCTTATGAAATTTCGTCCTCGAAATTGACGTACGTACCTGGTATTTTGAAAAGATGAGGATACCTCGCTTTCATTTCCGTTTCCAACTCCCAGGTCATTTCTTCAATAGCATGGTTCCTCCACAAAACTTTGACTTGTGGTATAACCTTTGTGCATAGGACATGCTCCTTCCTATCCAAAATTTTGACAGGTACCTCTTCATACGTTAAGTCTTCGGCTATCTCATCCGGTTCTAACTCAATAACGCTGTTAAGGTCTTTCACATATTTACGAAGTACGGATACGTGAAAAACATTATGAACACGAGACATACTTGGAGGTAACGCCAGTCTATAGGCCACATTTCCTACTCGATCAAGAATCTGAAATATACCAATAAATCGTGGATTGAGCTTTCCTCTCTTCCCGAATCTTGTAACTCCCTTCCATGGAGCCACACGCAACAATACATGATCCCCAATACTAAATTCCACGTCCTTTCGATGAAGATCCACATAACTCTTTTGTCGATCCTGTACCATTTGTATACGTTGTCGAATCATTTGGATCTTTTCTGTAGTAACACGTACCAACTCTGGTCCCAATAATGTTGCTTCACCTACCTCATCCCAACACACTGGAGAGCGACACTTCCGTCCATATAATGCTTCAAATGGAGCCACACCTATACTTGCCTGATAACTGTTGTTGTGGGAAAATTCCACCAATGGTAAATACTTATCCCAATTCCCTTTGAAGTCTAAGACATAGAGTCTTAATAGATCTTCAAGAGTTTGAATAGTCCTCTCCGATTGTCCATCCGTTTGAGGATGGTATGCAGAACTAAATCGTAAATCCGTGCCCATAGCTTTTTGCAAGCTAACCCAAAATCTTGAAGTGAATCTTGGGTCACAATCTGAAACTATGGATACTGGCATGCCATGCAACCTCACAATCTCATTCACGTATATACGAGCAAGACGTTCAAGGGAATAAGTCTCCCATATCGGCAAAAAATGAGCAGACTTGGTTAATCTATCAATAATAACCCAAATAACATTTATGCCTTGAGAAATCGTGGGAAGACCCGTAACGAAATTCATGGTAATGTGTTCCCACTTCCATTTCAGAATCTCAAGTGGTTGAAATGGTCCCTTAGGCACTTGATGCTCCGCCTTTACACGTGGACAAGTTAAACACCTCGAGATAAACTTTGCAATCTCTCTCTTCATATTGTTCTACCAAAATGTATGTTGAAGATCACGATACATTTTGGTACTTCCAAGATGGATTGCAAATGGTGTATTGTGTGCCTCCATCATGATCTTGTACTTCAAATCAGAATCGTTAGGAACACAAAGTCTGGAGTGGACTCGAAGTATTCCTTCTTCATCGATTCTTGCCTCTGGAATAATAGCTTCTTGTACTTTCTTCTTTATACGCATCAGCTCCGGGTCTGTGACTTGAGCAACTTTAACTTTTTCGATTAAAGTTGGTTCTATACGTATACTTGACATCATTGCATGGGTCCCCGGAGTCTTGAATTCTATCTTCATCTTTTGTAAACCACACAAAATGGGCCTTTGTGTTGACAACATCGCACTCGTTCCCGCGTATGATCTTCTACTCAATGCGTCGGCTACCACGTTCGCTTTTCTAGGATGGTATTGAATGGTATGGTCGTAGTCCTTCAATAGCTCGAGCCAACGTCGTTGCCGCATGTTGAGTTCTTTTTGAGTGAAGAAATATTTGAGGCTTTTATGGTCTGAATATATCTCCACTTTCTCCCCATATAGATAGTGCCTCCAGATCTTTAGCTCAAAAACGACTGCTGCCAACTCTAGATCATGAGTAGGATAATTCCTCTCATATTCTTTAAGTTGTCACGAAGCATAGGCTATGACTTTCCCACGTTGCATGAGAACACATCCTAACCCTTTGCCTGAAGCATCGCTGTAGATAACAAATCCATCCAAACCAGATGGTATTGTCAAAACAGGTGCCAAAATGAGTCTCCGCTTGAGATCTTGGAAACTCTTCTCGCATTCCTCGCTCCATACGAATTTTGTATCTTTACGAGTCAGTTGAGTTAACGGAGTAGCAATTCGAGAAAATCCTTCCACAAATCTCCGATAATAACCAGCTAAGCCCAAAAAGCTACGTACTTCGATCACCGATTTCAGTTGCTCCCAACTTTGTATTGCTTCAATCTTCGCCGGACACGTGCCCAAGGAATGCTACTTCCTCAAGCCAGAACTCGCATTTCTTCAGCTTGGCATATAGTTTGTTATCACGAAGCCTTTGCAGTACCAGCTTCAAATGGTGCTCATGATCTTCACGGCTTTTGGAATATATGAGGATGTCATCAATAAAGACAACAACGAACTGATCCAAATAATCCTTGAATACTCGGTTCATCATATCCATGAAAGCCGCAGGAGCATTAGTCAATCCAAAAGACATGACTAGGAATTCATAATGCCCGCATCGAAGTTTAAGGCGGTCTTGAGAATATCCTCGATTTTAACCTTGAGGATGATGATATCAAGCTAAGATCGATTTTTGAAAAGAATTGTGCTCCTTGCAATCTGGTCAAACAGTCATCAATACGAGGTAGCGGATACCTATTCTTGATAGTGACATGGTTCAATTCCGATAGTCAATACAAAGTCGCATTAATTCCCATCTTTCTTCTTTACAAATAAAACAGAGACACCCCAAGGAGATGTACACTAGAGCGAATGAAACCGATGTCCAACAACTCCCCGTAGTTGGACCTTTAACTCTGAAGTTCAATAGGAGCCATTCGATATGGGGTTTTAGAAATGGGCTTTGTATCAAGTTCAAGATCAATAAATAATTCAACTTCACGCTCGGGGTAGACCAGGAAGTTCTTCATGAAATACGCCAAGAAAGTCAATAACAGGAGAATATTATTCAAATATGACGTGTGACGCCCCCTAAAATTAGGTATACAAAGACCCATCTTGGGTCGCCACTTACATGGTCTGTAATTCAAATACAAACTAATAATACAAACTGCGTCAGTACAATACGACAAAACATAAATCGCGTTTGAATAAAAATATTGCCTACTGTAGAGTATACAAACTCAAAAGGAGTCCTCATTACAATTATTATCACACTATTTCACAAAATAGTGAGGACTACTAATGCACCATCTAGACCATCACTGCTTCCCCGACTAGTCCCAAATACCACGTTCTCATTTTCCGAAGAGAAACGAAAGGAAAGAAAGGTGAGCTCAACTAGCCCAAGAAGAAATATTATGACTAAGATAATGCGTAATAAATTATCGTTAGCCTTCAACAAATGTTAAACCGATACAATGTAACAACCATCAAGTTTAAGCTGCAATTTGAACAAGCAATCCATTAAAAGAGTATAAGAGAGAATAAAATCTACTATCTTTTATGATTTAAAAGGTTTTTCATCACTTTTATCATTTGGGACTCAAATTTTAATAAATAATCCACATCATCGAATCACCCCTCGTGCACTACGGCCAAGGATATTCTTTGAAGTATCACGACAACGAATTATCCATGCACTACTGCTTAAAGATAATCATATTTTCATCAACCGTTACGATCATGTCATAAAACAATTCATCTTTGCACTACGGCCAAAGAGAATACATAGCCATAATCATACCAAAAACTGTCCATCAATACACTACGGGCCAATGAGGACTTTTTCCACATCATTTGTAACATTACGGTTATGATTACATCGAATAATCCCTGGTCATAATCATACCAAGTCCATCTATGCACTACAGGCCACAGATGACTTTCAACAAAATATAAACATGAGGATGATGACAATGATATAAGAATTTAATAAAACAAGTTCAAGAATTAATTTATCTAGGAACTGATAATGTCCAAAGTGTCAACATGATACTGCTTTGTAGAGTAAAATTCAAGAATGCTCAGAAGAATATGTCCATGAAAAGATACTGGATGAAGCGCAAATATCAAGGATATTCCACTAATTTCATGGAGTATAGAATTCAAAACTTTAACCAACAATAGCAAAGTATACTTTTCTTCTTTATCTATAATTTCCATTTCTCGAGTCGCCAAATACATAGGTATGTCTCAAAAAACAACTACAACTTCATTAATACAATTATCTAATAGTAAATTGTGAAAATACGTATACAACACATAAACCAAGTGAGTTAAAAAATACAAATATTAGTTCTTCTAGACAATATCCACACTCAAATAAGTCCTCATTATAATTATTGATACACTATTTTACAAAATAGTGAGGACTACTAAAACAACCTGCCTTGAACCATTACTCCACACCCCGACTAGTTCCCGCTTATATTCTCGCCTCCCGAGAAGAAAAATGGAACAAAAAGGAAAAGGGTGAGCTCAACTAGCCCAAGAAAGAATATTATGACTAAGATAATGTACAACAAATTATCCTTAGTCTTCAACAGGAAAAATTGATATAATACAATAGACAACAAGTTTTAGATCAACAATCGCAGCCGAAAACAACAATTCATTGTAAGAGTTAAGTAGAGAATGAAATCTACTATCATCTATGAATTTAAAAGTCCATCATCGATATTTTATCCTCGTAACATCAATCAATATACATCATAAATCAAATAGTCATCTTTGCACTATGTGCCAAAAAGATCATGGTCATGTTCATCTCAACACTGCTCATCTTTGCACTACACGGCCAAAGATATTCATCGCTTGGTCATGTTCATCTAAACACTGCTCATCTTTGCACTACTACGCCAAAGATATTCATCATAAAATCATTCATCTTTGCACTACGTGCCAAAGATATTCAAGAATATCATCATTTAGGACCGAGGATGATGAAAAATATTTTAAAGAAAACGAATCCAAAGTGAAACAAAAGAACAAATATTAAGGATTCGTATTTTAAACAATCCAAGTTCAAAAAATACTTATAAATAATCGAAAGTGGAGTAAAATTCAAGAATGAAGACCAAAACATAGATCCAATCAAAGATAGAATCATAATGCATAATCTTGGACACGTAAAAGAAAATTTAATTTTTTATGAATAGTGTCGATTCGTGAATAAAGGTCAGATAACGTGAATAAAGTGTCAGACACGTGAATAAGAATCCGACACTAAAAGATAGAAATTTCACAAAAAATATCATCATGCTTCGTGAATAAGTACTCGTGAATAAGAACTCGTGAATAGTAACTCGCTGAATAAGAACTCGTGAATAAGAACTCATGAATAGTAACCCGATATGAAAAAGTTCCAAATTTGATAAAAATTTTCAACCAATATTTTAAGATAATGATATTGAAGAAATAATATCATTTTTAATAAAATAACATCCCTTACCTCGCAAAAAAACAAAGATTTCCGATCGAATATCGGATATAAGGTCGAAAAGAACTTGCAATCGATAGCAATACTCAAAGTACTAAAATACTCACAAAAATACGCTTCGATAATATAGAGAGAAGAGAGAGAAAGATTTTAGTTTTCGTGTGATTTTTAATTCTAACCCAAGACCCTATTTATAGAAAATGCTTAGAACACCAAAGCGTAAAATTTAATATAATATTAATATAATTACAAAAATTCAAGCCCACCTCTAGATACTTGAATTCAAATGCATTATTAACAAATGCAAGTGAGGCCACCAAATTACAAAAAACGCTTTTTCTAACAAAAATCATTTAAACTCCAAAAATCAATTAATCGATAATTCCGAAACTTCAATAATTCATAATAAATAGCCCTTTTATCGTAAAAAATTCAAATATTTTTATAGGAAATTCAATTTCTACAACTTTTAGTAAGAAAGTTTTTCCAAATTCCAAATGTAAATTGACCAAATCCATATACTCCATGCGATTTTATGTGCTATAATCAAATTTTAGTCAAGAAATGGGGTCCACCGACACACAAAACATGTGTTAATCATTTAATGCAACAAAAATACTCTTCCTCCTCATATACTCATATATCCCACATTCATTGTAAAAAAATATCACCATTAATATATTATTAAAATAATATATTCAAATGAATTATTTTATCGTAAAAAGATAAAATATTAATTTTCAACAATTGTCACATTTAAAAAATTTCTCCATCTATATCCACATAAAATCAATATTTTCTCATCATATAAATCAATAATTAATTATTCACAAATAATATTACGTAATCACAATATCGACAACCTGCAAGCCGCTCTCAGAAAGCAGGGGCTTCCAATAAGAATTTCTCCTCATCAAGCGCAATTAGTGACCAAACCTCTCCTTAGATGTAACTTTCTAGACATTGCCAATAATGTTTTCTAATAATATTATTCAGATAATATGAATTATTGCTTCGATAATGGAAAATATCGCAGAAGTGACAATTATCAAACAACAAAGAATATAAAATATCAACGCAAAGAATTATTGAATCAATAAAATAAAATATCGAATAAAGAATTATCGTAATAATTATTGAGTAAAGGCCTTCACGTAAGAATCAATAATTGGTGCAATACCGCGTGCCATCGCGGCAACAACGCCAGACATCGTGGTTTTAACCCACGGGTATTCCAACAAGATTAATTCAGAATAACTACGCCGTTATTTGTAAAACAACTTATACTTGTCATTTTATTCATCCAATCGCTCGCTATGGGCCCACATTAAGGTCGGGCCGTCGCATTTAATATTCCCGACAAAGAAGAATATTCCACCACCAAAACTAATATTCCCCGACAACAATGAATATTTTATAACCACTTGCTTATTTAAAATATTTGCAGATTTTACCCATAACTAACCACATTAATCAAATCAACCCTTACTATTTCAAAATAATAATTAGAGAAATTAAATCTTTATTTATAAAAAGTTGGGGTCTTACAACTCCCTCCTTATGAAATTTCGTCCTCGAAATCGACGTATGTAGACATGCTCCTTCCTATCCAAGATCTTCGACCGGTACCTCCTCGTACGTTAAATCTTCTTCGTTATCTCGTCGGGTTCTAACTCAATAATGTGGTTCGGTCGTCCACATATTTACGTAACATCGAACGCGAAAAAATGTTATGAACACGCCGCCATACTTCAAGCAGAAACGAGTCTATAGGCCACAGCTTCCTATTGATCGAGGATTTCAAATGGACTAATAAATCAAAGGTTCGAGATTTCTCACATCATCGATTCTCGCTGAATAACGACTTTCAGATCTTCTTCTTCATATTCATCAACCTGTGTCTCAGAGCTCGAGCAACTTTAAATTTATCGATTAAAGTCGATTCTAATCAGATATTCGTTATCTTCACGCAGATTCTTGGAATCTTTAACTCTATCTCCATCTTTTGTAAGTCATATTTAAATGGGTCTTTGTGTTAACAATATCGCACTCAGAACGATATACGATCTTTTACTCAACGCTACGCCGCCTACCATGTTCTTTTTTTTTCCAAGATGGTATTGAATGGTATGGTCGTAATCTTTCAATAACTCGAGCCAACGTCGCTGCCGCATGTTGAGTTCTACATTCTTTTCTCACATTCCTCGCCCATTCAATTTTGTATCTTTTCGAGTCACCGAAAGTTAATAGAGTATCGATTCGATAAAATCCTTCCATTTAATCTCCGATAAGAACCACCTAAGCCTGAAAGCTACTTATTTCGACATCGACTTAGGTTGTTTCTCAATCGTGACTCATATCCCAATCTTGGATAAGACGTCACAATGACACCTATCATTTTACTATCACACAAATATGGCATCCCTACACGAGAGAGTCCGTTTTCGCAGCATTCCACAAAGGAAGTCACCAGATAAAGAGCTCTAAGGTACAAACTTCTACAGTTGAATTTTTAACTCCTCAAGTTCAATAGAGCCAGAGCCATGAGATTTTAGAAATGGGTTTTGTATCCGGTTCAAAGTCGATACAAAATTCAATATCACACTTTGGGAGTAAGCTAAGAAATTTTTCAGAAATACGTCGTGAAATTTACTAACAAATGTAAATATCATTCAAATCGACGATTTTTGTTCAAGTCCATAACATGGGCTAAGAAAACTTGACATCCGCTTTTTCAATAAACGAATGACTTTTATGGCTTGATATAAAAGAGTTTGACTTCAATGGTTTGGTTGCTTAAATTCAATAACAAAGTTGCTTAGAATATGAAAACTAACAACCTTACAAAAGCAATCAATTTTAGCATGATGAGTGGTTAATCAATCAATCCTCAAGGTCACATCAAATGCAAGAATTTTTAAAGAAATAAGGTCAATGTGTAATGTGATGGTGCCAACTTGGATCAAACAAGATTTATAAACAAATGGATGTAACTAAAGTTTCTCCTAATCTGAGTTTCAACAAATAAGTCAAAGTCTAATTTTCTCCAGAGTCAAGTTTAAACGCTGAGTATAAGCAGGAGAGATAAATGAATGGGTAGAACCCAGATTCAATAAGGTATAAACTTCAAAAATTTATAATTAACTAACCTGCTAACTTCGTCGAAACTCGCATTTTTGAGAAGTCACGAAAAACGCTCTTCCAAGAACCGATGACTTTGACTTGTCCGGATGTGCCTTTTGAGTCACCATCCTCACTGGACTTGGTTTCACATGTGATAATCTCGAGCTATATGACCGCCCTTTCCACAACTAAAACATACCTGGAAGGTTGTGAATAGTTTGACTTATGTGTCCCTCTTCTCTCCAGATCTCAGAAGATCTAACCGTGGTCTTTTCTCCTCCCTAAAATTCGCTGATGGTGTTGGTGTGCCGACATCTTCCGCATCATTGTTAAATCTTCTTTTGAAATTTCCACTGAGTTATTTCTTCTATTATCTTAGCCATGATTACCACCAAGTGGTTACCATTTTCGCATGATAATTTCCTCCACGATGGTTATCATTGTTCACGATCGTTACTAACAAGAAGACGATTATCATCGAAGTTCAGTTGGTCATTATTCTTCATTGAGCCGACTCATTATCGCGCTCCAATAATCGAGCCCTATTTACAACATCCGAATATAAACAAAGTTTGTGAGAAATGAGGTATCGACGATTTTGGGTTTCAAACCTCGCAGAAACATTCATGTCATTCTCTCCTCATTATCAACCAAATGGGATGCAAATCGAGACAACTCGGCAAACTTAGCTTCAGATCGCGACACGCTCATATTGTTTTGCTCCAAATTTTGATGAACTCTACCTCCTTCATGTGATTTAATACTTTCGGAAAGTACTTGTCGTTGAACAATTCTTCGAACTTCTCCCAAGACATCTTCAGCAGGATAGTCGAGTACGCTTTACTTGATTCCCACCAATAATCGCCTCTCGCAATAACATGAAAGTGGCGAAAGGAACCTTTTGCTCCTCTCGAGCATCCCAAGACATCAAATATCTTAGTGATCTCGCTTTATCCACGCCTCTCGCCGTAAGTGGTTCGCTTTCCCAAAAACTCCTGGGCCCTAACTCCTCGAATCGCTTAATGGTGACCATCCGTGAGTTCAAAGTGTTTCCACCCGCATTTTGAACAAAGAGTCTTTCTCGCTTGGTTTTGCATGAATTCTAGAAAGTTCCTAAACATACCATCGCTCATCATCCGCTTCGGTGGTGTTTTCATGAGAGAACATTGCCACTGCTCAGACGTTTCTCCCTCATCTGGTGAGCAAAGGTGTCTCCACTGGCCTCATTTACTCCATCGTTAACATTCTCAACGACATTCTTAACATCGCTTATAAAACAAGGGTTAATTTAACAAATTAACAAATCACATAATACCCCTATATTACGATCGACCAACAAATAAGCTTAGTAGACACACTAGCTAAGGATTTACTCGCCTCTCCCTCCTAGTTCTATTCCCGATCTCCGCCAAAGATCATATCCCTAAGCTCGATATTAACCGTGACGCCCCAAAATAGGTATACAACACCCATTCTCGAAAGTCGCCAAATACATGGTACGTAAACAACTACAACTTCATTAATACAATTGTCGTGCAAAATACGACAACACATAAATCGTGAGTTTAAATACAAATATTATCTTCTAGATAATATCCACACTCAAATAAGTCCTCATTATAATTATTGATACTATTTTATTTTAAAAATAGTGAGGACTACTAAAACAACTGCCTTGAACCATTACTCCACACCCCGATTAGTTCCCGCTATATTCTCGCCTCCGAGAAGAAAAATGGAACAAAAAAGAAAAGGGTGAGCTCAACTAGCCCAAGAAAGAATATTATGACTAAGATAATGTACAACAAATTATCCTTAGTCTTCAACAGGAAAAATCGATGTAATACAATAGACAACAAGTTTTAGATCAACAACTCGCAAGCTAAAAAAACAACAATTCATTGTAAGAGTTAAGAGAGAATGAAATCTACTATCATCTATGAATTTAAAAGTCCATCATCGATATTTTATCCTCGTAACATCAATCAATATACATCATAAATCAAATAGTCATCTTTGCACTACATGTGCCAAAGATATTCATCTGCTGGTCATGTTCATCTCAACACTGCTCATCTTTGCACCACGGCCAAAGATATTCACGATTAATCATGTTCATCTAAACACTGCTCATCTTTGCACTACGGCCAAAGATATTCATCATAAAATCATTCATCTTTCGCACATGTGCCAAAGATATTCAAAGCTATATCATCATTTAGGACCGAGGATGATGAAAAATATTTTAAAAGAAAACGAATCCAAAGGAAACAAAAGAACAAATATTAAGGATTCAGATTTTTAAACAATCCAAGTTCAAAAATACTTCATAAATAATCGTAGATGGAGTAAAATTCAAGAATGAAGACCAAAAAACATAGATCCAATCAAAGATAGGAATCATAATGCATAATCTTGGACACAAAAAAGAAAATTTAATTTTTTATGAATAGTGTCGATTCGTGAATAAGGTCAGATACGTGAATAAGGTCAGATAACGTGAATAAGAATCTCGACACTAAAAGATAGAAATTTCACAAAAATATCATCATGCTTCGTGAATAAGTACTCGTGAATATAACTCGTGAATAAGAACTCGTGAATAAGAACTCATGAATAAGCTCGTGAATAAGAACTCATGAATAAGAACCCCGATATGAAAAAGTTCCAAATTTGATAAAAGTTTCAACCAATATTTCTAAGATAATGATATCAAGAAATAATATCATTTTCGAATAAAATAACATCCCTTACCTCGCAAAAAAACAAGATTTCGACCGAATATCGGATATAAGGTTGAAAAAGAACTTGCACCAGATAAGCAATACTCAAAGTACTAAAATACTCACAAAATACGCTCGATATATAGAGAGAGAAAGAGAAAGAAGATTTCAGTTTTCGTGTGATTTTCAATTCTAACCCAAGACCCTATTTATAGAAAATGCTAGAACACCAAAAATAGTAAAATTTAATATAATATTAATATAATTACAAAATATTCAAGCCCACCTCTAGATACTTGAATTCAGCCATTAACATGTGCAAGTGAGGGCCACTAAATTACAAAAAACGTTTTTCTAACAAAAATCATTTAAACTCCCAAAATCAATTCACACCGATATACCAAAACTTCAATAATTCACAATAAATAGCCCTTTGTCGAAAAATTCAAATCTCGCAATTTTTATAGGAAATTCAATTTCTACAACTTTGCGTAAGAAAATTTTTCCAAATTCCAAATGTAAATTGACCAAATCCATAAACTGGACGATTTTATGTGCTATAATCAAATTTCAACCAAGAAATGGGGTCCACCGACACACACAAAACATGTGTTAATCATTTAATGCAACAAAAATACTCTTCCTCCTCATATACTCATATATCCCACATTCATTGTAAAAATATCACCATTAATATATTATTAAAATAATATATTCAAATGAATTATTTTATCGTAAAAAGATAAAATATTAATTTTCAACAATTGTCACATTTAAAAAATTTCTCCATCTATATCCACATAAAATCAAATTTTCCTCATCATATAAATCAATAATTAATTATTCACAAATAATATTACGTAATCACAATATCGACAACCGCAGCCGCTCCTGTGAAAGAGGGGGCTTTCCAATAAGAATTTCTCCTTCATGCGCAAGCAATTAGTGACCAAACCTCTCCTTAGATGTAACTTTCTAGACATTGCCAATAATGTTTTCTAATAATATTATTCAGATAATATGAATTATTGCTTCGATAATGGAAAATACCTGCAGTAGTGACAATTATCAAAAACAAAAGAATATAAAATATCAACGCAAGAATTATTGAATCAATAAAATAAAATATCGAATAAAGAATTATCGTAAGAATTATCGAGTAAAGGCCTTCTTCACGTAAGAATCAATAATCGTGCAATAATAACTGCACTTATCGTTTTATTCATCAATCGCTTTCAAGTTAACAACGCCAGACATCGTGTTTTAATATTCCACGACGGTATTCCAACAAAATGAAATTTTATCGCTTATTTAAAAATAAGTATTTTACTAACCATTATTTATAAACAACTTATATTTCAAAATAATAATTAGAGAAATTAAATCTTTTTTTTCATCCAATGTGAATCAATAGTTCACATGGGGCCCATACAAGGTCTATACCTCCATTTTTAACGCCGCATTTAATATTCCCCCTAACAAAGAAGAATATTCCATAGTACACATAAACTAATATTATATCCCGACAACAATGAATATTTTATAACCACTTGCTTATTTAAAATATCGGAATAAATGTGATTTTTTACCCATAACTAACTATTTTTATTAATCAAATCAAAGTTTACTATTTCAAAATAATAATTAGAGAAATTAAATCTTTATTTATAAAATAGACTATTGGGGTCTTCAACCCAGAACAATATTCATCATTAATATTATAACTCACAATATTTATCAACCAGACGTTCCTGGGGAGCAGGGGTTTTCCAATAAGAATTTTTCCTATATTGGCGCAATTAGGTGACCAAACCTCTCCTCGATGTAACTTCTAGAAATTGTAAATATTGCAATTTAATAATATGAATAACTTTGTCGTCTCAATTATTGATTTAAAAATAATATTTTATGCGAGATGATACTATGTGATAATCGAATCAATAATATGAGAGATATAATGCAAAAGAATTATTGTAGTAATAATTGAGTATAACGGGTGACTTCTCACGTAAGATCAATAATCAATACGTGGTGTACTATGCAACCACGCCAGACATCTGTACTTTTAACACCGTGTGTTTCAACGATTAAGCAGTAAAACTTCCGCCGTTATTTTCATAAAGTATTTTTATCGTTTTCTCAATCCGATAATAATTCCGTTGTGGGGTCCACCAATGATTGTACCGTCGTACGGATATTCCCCGACAAAAAGAATATTTCCCGACCAATCGAATATTATATAACAACTTGCATACTTTGCAAAATTTATAAATATTACCCACAACTATAACATTATACCAAATCCACACCATAATATTTAAAAAATTATTTCGAGAAAATTAAATCTTTATTCATAAAATCTGGGGTCTCACAATCTCCCCTCCTTATGAAATTTCGCCCTCGAAATTTACGTACGTACCTGGTATGCCGAACATGTGAGGATACCTTGACCTCACTTCAAATTCTAACCCTTGAGGTATAATATTTGAGTGTTGAATATAATCCTTCTTATCCAAGATTTAAACGCGTATCTCCTCAAACATTAAATCATCCGCTATCTCATCCGGTTCTAAATTAATAATGTGGTTCGGGTCATCCATATATTTACGTAACGTCGATACGTTAAAAACGTTATGAACACGCGACATACTTGGGGGTAAAACGAGTCTATAAGCTATAGTTCCTACTTTATCGAGGATTTCAAATGGGCCAATTAAATCGAGGGTTGAGATTTCTTCTCTTCGTCGATTCTTGCTTCTAGAATAACGCCCACTTAAACCTTCTTAATTCTTCACATTCATCATGTCCAGGTGTGTAGCTTGAGCGGCTTTAACTTTATCGATTAAAGTCGATTCTACTCGTATATTCGTTATCTTCACGTGGGTTCCTAGAGTCTTTAACTCTATCTTCATCATTTGTAAGTCGTACGAAATGGGTCTTTGTGTTAACAACATCGCACTCGTAAACGCTTACGATCTTCTACTCAACGCGTCAGCTACCACGTTCACTTTCCTACGATGGTATTGAATGGTATGATCGTAATCTTCAACAACTCGAGCCAACGTCTTTGGCGCATGTTACGTTCATTTTAGTTGAAGAAATATTTGAGGGTTTTAGAAATGGGTTTTGTACTGGGGTCAATACAAAATTCGATTTCACGCTTTAGGGGTAGGCTAAGAAGTCTTCAAGAATACGTAAGGAAATTTATTAACAATAGAAATATCATTCAAAACTGTGACTCTCATCCAAGACTTGTGTAACACATCACATTGATACCTATCAACTTGCCATATCGTCATTCCGGTACGCCTGCTGTAAAGTCCGGCTTTGGTGCATTCCACACAAGGAAGTCAACAACGAAAGGACCGGCTCTTTACTTATGGCTTGATATGACCATGATTGACTTTAGTGATTTGGTTGCTTGAATTCGCATAACAAGTTTGGTTAGAATATGAAAGCTAACAACCTTACGAAAAGCATGATGAGTAGTTAACCAATCGATTCCTAAAATCACATCAAAGGCAAGTATTTTCAAAGAGATACGATTGACAGGTAACGTGAAAGTGTTGATTTGAACAAGATTTATAAATAGTGGAGATAATGAAGGTTTCTCTCAACTGAGTTTCAACAGATAAATTAAAATCTAACTTCTCCGGAGTTAAATTCAAACATTGAACACAACTAGGTGAAATAAAAGAGTGAGTAGAACCGGTATCTAACACGGTATAGAATTCGCAAGAGTTTATAATTAACTAACCCGTGATAACTTCGTTCGATTCCTCGTCACGAAAAACGCTCTCCCTGAAACCACCGACTTTGTTTTGTCCGTATCCGCCTTTGGTATCACCGTCCTAGCTGGACTTGACTTCACTATACGACAAAATCAAGTTAAATGACCTTCTCTTCTTGAAATTTCCACTTCTATTATCTTGGCCATGATTACCACCGAAGTGGTTACCATTCTTGGCATGATAATTTCCCCCCACGATGGTTATCATTGTTCCGATGGCCGTTGCTACCGGTATGATTATTATTGTTTTGTTGGTCGTTACCTTTTGGTTGAGCTGACTCAACGGTCTCATGTGCTTCATTGCTTATCTCAGCATTTTCATATGCCATTTTTAAACACTGTCACAAAACGAGGGTTAATTAACATATCACATATTATCCCTATACTATGACCGACCAATTAAATACCACATAAACTTAGGTAGGTCATACTAGCGAAGGAATTCCCCGTCTCTCCCCTCCTAGTTCTATTCTCATATCCTATCCAGGGATCATATCCCTAAGCTTTGATACCAACTGTAACGCCCCCAAAATTAGGTATACATCACCCATCTTGGGTCGCCACTTACATGGTACAGAATTCAAATACAAACTAATAATACAACTGTCGTGTACAATACAACAAAACATAAACTATGCATTTAAATACAAATATTGCCTACTAGAGAGTATACAAACTCAAAAGGAGTCCTCATTACAATTATTATCACACTATTTCACAGAATAGTGAGGACTACTAATACACCATCTAGGACCATCACTCTGTTCCCAGACTAGTCCCGACCACGTTCTCATTTCTGAATAGTAAGGTGAAAAAAAGGGTGAGCTCAACTAGCCCAGTAAGAAATATTATGACTAAGATAATGCAGAATAAATTATCGTTAGCCTTCAATAGTGTTAAACTGATACAATGTAACAACCATCAAGTTTAACTGCAGCAGAACAAGCAATCCATTAAAAGAGTATAGTAGAGAATAAAATCTACTATCTTTTATGATTTAAAAGGTTTTTCATCACTTTTATCGCTGGGACTCAGCTTAATAAATAATCCACATCATCGAATTACCCCTGCACTACGGCCAAGGATATTCTTTAGTATCACGATCACGAATTATCCATGCACTACGGCTAAAGATAATCATGTTTTCATCAACGGTTATGATCATGCCATAAAATAATTCATCTTTGCATTACGGCTAAAGAGAATACATAGCCATAATCATACCAAAAACTGTCCATCAATGCACTACGGGCCAATGAGGACTTTTTCCACATCATTTATAACATTACGGTTATGATTACCTTTGAATAATCCACGGTCATAATCATACCAAGTCCATCTATACTTTCTGAGCCATGGATGACTTTCAAAAAAATATAAACATGAGGATGATGACAATGATATAAGAATTTAATAAAACAAGTTCAAGAATTAATTTATCTAGGAACCGATAACGTCCAAAGTGTCAACATGATATCGCTTTGTAGAGAGTAAAATTCAAGAATGCTCGGAAAGAATATGTCCATGAAAAGATATCGGATGAAGCCAAATATCAAGGATATTCCACTAATTTCATGGAGTATAGAAGTCAAAAACTTTAACCAACCGAGTATAATAAAGAATGGAATAACAAAAGAAATCACCATGCATGCGGTGCCTGCAGATAGACAAAGTTATTCCAATGAATAATAATAACGGAACGAGTCAAAGAAATTAAATTCGCAAGCGAGGATGTTCAAATGTAATAATAAAGAATAGAATAACAACAAAAATCACTATGCATGCGGTACTTTGCATGAGCAGGTTATTCCAACGTAATAATAAATAACGGAACCGGTCAGGTGTAAAACGCATGAGATGGAAATTCCATCGTAATAATAATAAAGATTTTAACGGAGTCCGGTCAGTAGAACGAAACGCATGAGCAGGATATTCCAAAGAATAATAAAGAATGGAATAACAGAAGAATTTTACCAAGTATGCGGTACTTCGCATAGATAGGTTATTCCAACATAATAACAAAGAATGGAATAACAGAAGTTCTCTTTATAAAGACGAAAGAAAGAAATAATACTCCCTACCTAAGAAGAAACTGGATATAGAAGTAGTGAAGTAGCATAATATTTTTCTTCTTTATCTCTATAATTTCTCTCTATAATAATTGCTCTATATCTTTAGTGAATTGGTTAGAAATAAAGGAAGAATGAGCTTCTATTTATAGGAAAATAAAGTTTCGATAATTGCACGTTTTGGGGCTCAAAAAATTACAGTACAATACCTCCAACTTTTCTTTCATTTTTAATTTAGTCCTGCAAGTATTATCAATCTTGCACCAACTCCCCTAATAGTAAATAATGTGAATCAATAGTTCTATTATGTGAATCAATAGTATAATCATGTGAAAAATACGAATTATAGTATAGTACCTCCATCTATACCTCTATTTTTAACTTAGTCATGCAAGTATTATCAATCTTGCACCAACTCCCCTAGTTGTAAATAATGTGATTCAATAGTACACATGTGAACAAATAATTATATAAGCATGTGAATTAGTAGCAATTAATTGCTCATTTATCCGATAAATTACCCGATTTATCAATATAACCCCTAGACATCAATTATCATCGGAATAAATGTCGATTTTCACTAACACAAACAATTCCAACATAATGAAACTATTTTTATCAAAAATATAAATTTTGAAATTTCGAAGTTTGACTTTTCCCAAAAAAGTCAACTGTTGACTTTTTGACAAAATAGTGAATCCCGAAAAATTTTGTGTTTATAGACTATTTTTACTAATTTTGTCGTTCCGGACTCAAATATCACGTTCGCGTCTCCAAATTCAACTCCGAACAACATTCATCATTAATATTATAACTCACAATATTTATCAACCAGGTCGTTCCCAGGAAAGAGGGGGCTTTCCAATAAGGATTTCTCCTTATTGGCGCGCAATTAGGTGACCAAACCTCTCATTGACATAAATTCTAGACATTATAAATATTGCAATTTAATAATATGAATAACTTTGTCGTCTCAATTATTGATTTAATAAAATAACATTTTATGCAGATGATACTATGACAATAATCGAATCAATAATATGAGAGATATGATGCAGCAATTACTGTAGCAATAATTAAGTATAACTGGGTGACTTCTCACGTAAGCATCAATAATCAATCATGTAATCTTCTACTATGCAACCACGCCAGACATCTTGTATTTTTAACACCAGGTGTTTCAACAGTTAACGGTAAAACTTCCGCCATTATTTTCATAAAGTATTTTTGTCGTTTTTTCAATCCGATAATAATTTCGTTGTGGGGTCCACCAATGATTCTACCATCGTACGGATATTCCCCGACAAAAAGAATATTCCCCGACCAATCAAATATTATATAACAACTTGCATACTTTGCAAAATTTATAAATATTACCCACAACTATAACATTATACCAAATCCACACCATAATATTTAAAAAATTATTTCGAGAAAATTAAATCTTTATTCATAAAATCTGGGGTCTCACATGACGTGTCTTTATTCAAATCCATAACATGGGCTAAGAAAGCTTGACATCCGTTTTTAATAAACGAATAGCTTTACGACTTGATATAACAGTGATTGATTTTAATGGCTTAGTTGCTTGAATTCGCACAACAGGTTGGTTAGGAATATGAAAACTAACAACCTTACGAAAACAATCAATTTTGGCATGATGAGTAGTTAACCAATCAATCCCTAAAATCACGTCAAATGCAAGTATCTTTAAAGAGATAAGGTTGACGGTGTAAGGTGATGGTGCCAACTTGGATCAAACAAGATTTATAAATAGTGGATGTGATGAAAGTTTCTCCTAACGAAGTCTCCACAGATAAATCAAAGTCTAATTTCTCCGGAGTCAAGTTTAAACGTTGAGCACAAGCATGAGAAATAAATGAATGGGTAGCACCGGTATCTAGTAAGGTATAAACTTCGCATGAATTTATGATTAGCTTACCCGTGATCACCTCGTTTGGGTTCTCGATGTTGACCGATCCACGACAAACGCTTCTTCCAGAACGATTGACTTTGACTTTTCTTCGGGATGACCTTTGGAGTCACCATCCCACTGGACTTGGTTTCTCTACGTACAATCTCGGCGATATGTCCTTTCTTTCCACAATTATAACATACCTTAAAATTGTTGTGGGCGGTTTGGGTGATATGTCCTTCTTTTCCGTGACTTATAATATAATGGGTGGTCGTTCTCCTCCCTTGAAAACCGATTCTTGTTGGTCTTTGACGTCTTCTTCGTATTGTCATTGTTGAATCTCCTCTTTTAAAATCTCCTCCCGACTCGGTTCATCTATTCTCATGGCCATGATTACCACCAAAGTGGTTGCCGCTCTTGTCAAGTATTTTTCTTTCTCCATTTGGTTATCGTTGTTTTGATGATCTGCATGCCACCGGTGTAATCTTTTGGTTGTGGTCCCTCGGTTGGACAAGTACTCGTTATCTCGCTCTAATAATTGAGCCCTGTTGACAACATCTGAATAGAGAGAAAATTTATGAGAAATGAGATATTGACGTATGCTGGGTTTCAAACCTCTCAAAAACATCCGCGTCATACGTTCCTCATTCTCCACCAAATGAGGTGCAAACCTGGACAACTCTGCAAACTTCGACTCGTACTGGGACACCGTCATGTTATTCTGCTCCAGTCTAATAAACTCTACCTCCTTCATATGACGAATACTTTCAGGAAAGTACTTGTCATTGAACAGTTTCTGAAATGTCTCCCAAGACATCGCCGAAGCAGCAAGAAGTGAGTATGCTTCACAGACTCCCACAAAGTAGTCTGCCTCGCCACGGAACATAAAGGTGGCGAATGGAACCTTCGTTCTCCGTGCATCCCAAGAAATCGAATATCTTGGTAATTTGTTTAACCACGTCTCGCTTTGATCGGATCCCGCTTTTAATAAATTCGGTGGTCCCAACTCTTTGAAGCGCTTGCCGTTTGTGACAAACCGTGAATTTCTATCATTTCTCCTCGTATTTTGAACACGAGTCTCCTCGCCCGATTTTGCATGAACTGCAAAAAGCTTCTAAACATCCTATCGTTCATCATCTGCTCAGTGGTGTTGTTCATAGGAGGAACATTGTCAGCCTGTTGCACGTTCTCCTCGTTAGTGAGTAAAGGTATCTCCACGGTCTCATTTACTCCACTGTTAACATTCTCAGTCGACATTCTCAAATACTGCCAATAAACAAGGGTTAATTTAACAAATTAACATATCACATAATATCCCTATATTATGACCGACCAACAAATAAGCTTAGGTAGGACACACTAGCGAAGGATTTACTCGTCTCTCCCTCCTAGTTCTATTCCCCGATCTCGCCAGAGATCATATCCCTAAGCTCGATACCAAATTGTGACGCCCCCAAAATAGGTATACAACACCCATTCTGAGTCGTCAAAATACATGGTACAGAAACAACTACAACTTTATTAATACAACATAAAAACTATGAGTTTAAATACAAATATTGTCATCTAGACAATATCCACACTCAAATAAGTCCTCATTATAATTATTGATACATTATTTTACAAAAATGGTGAGGACTACTAAAACAACTTCTAGAACCATCATTCCATACCCCGACTAGTACTCGCTACATTCTCGCCTCCTGAGAAAAATGGAACAAAAAGGAAAAGGGTGAGCTCAACTAGCCCAGTAAAGAATATTATGATTAAAATAACATAGAACAAATTATCGTTAGTCCTCAACAGGGAAAAATCTAATAGAATACAATAGACAACCAGTTTTAAATCAATATTAGCAGCGGAAATAATAATTCATTAGAAGAATTAAGTAGAGAATGCAATCTACTATCTTCTATATATGAATTTAAAAGTTCATCGTCGATATTTTATTCTTGTAACATCAATCAATATATATCTGGAATTAAATATTCATCTTTGCACTACAGGCCAAAGATATTCATCAGTTGGTCATGTTCATCTAAACACCTGTTCATCTTTGCATTACGGGCCAAAGATATTCATCAGAAAATCATTCATCTTTGCACTACATGCCAAAGATATTCAGTAATATCATCATTTAGAACTAAGGATGATGAAAAATATTTTAAAGAAAACGAATCCAGTGAAACAAAAGAATAAATATTAAGGATTCGTATTTCAGCTATCCCATGTCCAAAAATACCTCATAAATAATCATAGTGGAGTAAAATTCAAGAATGATCAAAACATAGATACAATCAAAGCTAGTATGCATAATAGATATTTTGGACGAAAAAAAAAATTAATTTTTTTTTCTATGAATAGTGTCGTATTCGTGAATAGTGTCGTATACGTGAATAGTGTCGTATACGTGAATAGTAACCCGGACACAAAAAGTTCCAAATTTGATAAAAAGTTAAAACCAATATTTCGGCATAATGATATTGAAGAAAATAATATCATTTAAGAAGATAATAACATCCCTTATGTGAGACCCTAGATTTTATGAATAAATATTTAATTCTCTCGAAATAATTTTTTTAAATATTATGGTGTGGATTTGATATAATGTTATAGTTGTGGGTAATATTTATAAATTTTGCAAAGTACATAAGTTGTTATATAATATTCGATTGGTCGGGGAATATTCTTTTTGTCGGAGAATATCCGTACGACGATACAATCATTGGTGGACCCCACAACGAAATTATTGTCGGATTGAGAAAACGACAAAAATACTTTATGAAAATAACTGTGACGCCCCCAAAATTAGGTATACATCACCCATCTTGTGTCGCCAGATACATGGTACATAATTCAAATACAACTTAATAATACAACCGTATGCAGGTACAATACGATAAAACATAAATCGTGAGTTTGAATACAAATATTGTCTACTAGAGAGTATACAAACTCAAAAGGAGTCTTCATTACAATTATTATCACACTATTTCACAGAATAGTGAGGACTACTATTGCACCATCTAGTACCATCACTCCGTTCCCCGACTCGTCCCATCTATATTCTCATTTCCTGAAGAGAACAGTGAAAAAAAAGGGTGAGCTCAACTAGCCCAATAAAAAATATTATGACTAAGATAATTCAGAATAAATTATCATTAGCCTTAAACAGTGTTAAACTAATACAATATAACAAACATCAAGTTTAATTGCAGCGGAATAAGCAATCCATTAAAAGAGTCAAGTAGAGAATAAAATCTACTATCTTTTATGATTTAAAAGTTTTTTCATCACTTTCATCGCTGGGACTCAGCTTAATAAATAATCCACATCATCGAATCACCCCTGCACTACGATCAAGGATATTCTTTAGTATCACAACCACGAATTATCCATGCACTACGGCTAAAGATAATCATGTTTTCAATAACGGTCCTGATCATGCCATAAAATAATTCATCTTTGCACTACGGCCAAAGAGAATCCATAGCCATAATCATACCGAAAACTGTCCATCAATGCACTACGGGCCAATGAGGACTTTTTCCACATCATTTATAACATTACGGTTATGATTACACCGAATAATCCCTGGTCATAATCATACCAAGTCCATCTATGCACTACAGGCCACAGATGACTTTCAACATAATATAAACATGAGGATGATGACAATGATATAAGAATTCAATAAAACAAGTTTAAGAATTAATTTATCTAGGAACTGATAACGTCCAAAGTGTCAACATGATACTGCTTTGTAGAGTAAAATTCAAGAATGCTCAGAAGAATATGTCCATGAAAAGATACTGGATGAAGCACAAATATCAAGAATATTCCACTAATTTCATGGAGTATAGAAGTCAAAGTTTTAACCAACTGAGTATAATAAAGAATGGAATAACAAAAGAAATCACCATGCATGCGGTGCAGAGTATATAAAGGTTATTCCAAGCAGAATAATAATTAACGGAACCAAGTCATGCGTAAAAGCACGCATGCATGGATGTTCCAATGAATAATAAAAAAACGTAATAATAACAAAATCACCATGCATGCAGACTTAGATGGAGCAAAAGTTATTCCAACAGAATACCAATAAAGATTTTAACTCAGTCCCGCCAGTAAAACGCCACAGACGGGATATTATTCAAATGAATAATAATAAAGATGGAACCAGTCCGGTCATAAAATGCATGCAGATGAGGATATTCCAACAGAATAATAAAAAGCGGAATCAGTCCTAAAAAAGCCTGAACAGGATATTCCAAATGTAATAATAAAGACGGAATAATAGAAGAATGTCACCAAGTATAGGTAGCTCGCAGTATCACAAAGTTATTCCAACAAAATAATAAAGATTGGAATAACAAAAGTTCTCTTCATGAATACAAAAGAAATAATACTCCCTACCTTAGAAGAAACTGGATATAGAAGTAGTGAAGTAGCAGAATACTTTTCTTCTTTCTCTCTATAATAATTGCTCTATAACTTTAGTGAATTGGTGAGAAATGAAGGAAGAATGAGCTTCTATTTATAGGAAAATATAGTTTCAATAATTGCATGTTTTGGGGCTCGAAAAATTACAGTACAATACCTTCCTCTTTTTCTTTATTTTTAATTTAGTCCTGCAAGTATTATCAATCTTGCACCAACTCCCCTAATAGTAAATCATGTGAATTAATAGTACAATCATGTGAATAAATAGTATAATCATGTGAATAAATAGTATAATCATGTGAAAAAATTAATTACGGTATAGTACCTTCAACTATACCTCCATTTTTAACTTAGTCATGCAAGTATTGTCAATTTTGCACCACCACCCCTAATAGTATAAGAATGTGAATCAATAGTACCCCGTGAATAGTAACTCGTGAATAATAACTCGTGAATAGTAACTCGTGAATAGTACTCCAACACAAAAAGTGCTCCGAATACCCGAGTGAACAATATAACCTCCAGACATCAATTATCATTGAAATAAATGTCAATTTCCACAAACACTAATAATCCCAATGCAATGGAACAATCAATTTCATCTTTAATCAACACAACTTATTCATCATTAATATTATAACTCACAATATTTAACAACCAAGTCGTTCCCAGGAAAGAGGGGGCTTTCCGATAAGGATTTCTCCTTATTGGCACGCAATTAGGTGACCAAACCTCTCCTTGACAGAACTTCTAGATATTGTCAATATTGCAAATAATAATATGAATAACTTTGTCGTCTCAATTATTTATTTAATAATAATAAATAATATGCAGATGATACTGTGACAATAATTGAATCAATAATATGAGAGATATGATGCAAAGAATTATCGTAGCAATAATTGAGTATAACTCGAGTGACTTTCACGACGTAAGCATCAATACTGTAGTGCTACTATGCAACCACGCGTAGACATCGCATTACTTTTACTACCGGGTAGTTCAACAGTTAACGGTAAAACTTCCGCCGTTATTTTCATAAAGTATTTTTGTCGTTTTTTTAATCCAACAATAATTCTGTTGCGGGATCCACCAATGATTGTACCGTCGTACGGATATTCCCCGACCAATCGAATATTATATAACAACTTGCATACTTTGCAAAATTTATAAATATTACCCACAACTATAACATTATACCATAATATTTAAAAAATTATTTTGAGAAAATTAAATATTTATTCATAAAATCTGGGGTCTCACAATCTCCCCTCCTTATGGAATTTCGCCCTCGAAATTTACGTGCGTACCTAGAATGCCGAAGAGATGAGGATACCCTGACTTCATTTCAGATTCTAACTCTTGAGGTATAACCTTTGAGTGTTGAATACGATCATTCTTACCCAAGATTTTAAAATGTATCTCATCATACGTTAAATCATCCGCTATCTCGTCTGATTCTAAATTAATAATGTGGTTCGGGTCGTCCACATATTTACGTAACATCGATATTTTATAAACACGCGACATACTTGACGGTAAAATGAGTCTATAAGCCATAGTTCCTACTCGATCGAGGATTTCAAATGGGCCAATTAAATTGAGGGTTGAGATTTCCTCTCTTCATCGATTCTTGCTTCTAGAATAACTCCCTCTTGAACCTTCTTCATTCATCAGCTCTGAGTATGTAGCTTGAGCGGCTTTAACTTTATCGATTAAAGTTAATTCTAATCGTATATTTGTTATCTTCACGTGGGTTCCTAGATTCTTTAACTCTATCTTCATCATTTGTAAGTCGTACGAAATGGATCTTTGTGTTAACAACATCGCACTCGTAAACGCATACGATCTTCTACTCAACGCGTCAGCTACCACACTCGCTTTCCCACGATGGTATTGAATGGTACAATCGTAATCTTCAACAGCTCGAGCCAACGTCTTTGGCGCATATTACGTTCATTTTAGTTGAAGAAATATTTGAGGGTTTTAGAAATGGGTTTTGTACTGGGGTCAATACAAAATTCGATTTCACGCTCTAGGGGTAGGCTAAGAAGTCTTCAAGAATACGTCAAGAAATTTATTAACGATAGAATTATCATTCAAAAATGTGACTCTCATCTATGACTTGGATAGTACGTCACATTGATACCTTTCCACTTGCCATCTTTATTCACGATGTCACCTACAGAAAGTCTGGCTTCGGTGCATTCCACACAAGGAAGTCAACAACGAAAGGATCGGGGCTCTTTACTTATGGCTTGATATGACAATGATTGACTTTAGTGGTTTGGATACTTTGAATTCTCATAACAGGTTAGTTAGGAATATGAAAGCTAACAACCTTATGAAAAGTTTGATGAGTAGTTAACTAATCGATTCCTAAAATCACATCAAAGGCAAGTATTTTCAAAGAGATAAGATCGACAGGTAACGTGAAAGTGTTGATTTGAATCAACAAGATTTATAAACAGTGGAGGTAACGAAGGCTTCTACTAACGATGTTTCAACCAATAAGTCAAACTCTAACTTCTCTGGAGTCAAATTTAAACGTTGAGCGCAAGTAAGAGAGATAAAAGAATAGGTAGAACTGGTACCGAATAAGGTATAGACATCACAAGTGTTTATGATTTACTTACCCGTGATCACCTCGTTCAGATTCCTCACTTTTTGGGAGGTTACGACAAACACTCTCCCTTGAACTACCGATTTTGTCTTGTCTGGGACACACTTTGATGCTTCCATCCCAGCTAGACTTGACTATGGTGCATGACAAAATCGGGCTAAATGACCTTCTCTTCTTGAAATTTTCACTTCTATTATCTTGGCCATGATTACCACCGAAGTGGTTACCATTCTTGGCGTGATAATTTCCCCCATGATGGTTATCATTGTTCCGATGGCCATTGCCAATCGTGTTGATGCTCGTTACCTTTTGGTTAAACTGACTCAACGGTCTCATGTGCTTCATTGCTTATCTCAATATTTTCAGATGTCATTTGCAAACATTGTCACAAAGCAAGGGTTAATTAACATATCACATATTATCCCTATACTCTGACCGACAAATTAAATACCAAATAAACTTAGGTAGGTCATACTAGCGAAGGAATTCCCTGTCTCTCCCCTCCTAGTTCTTATCTCACATCTCAGCCAGGAATCATATCCCTAAGCTTTGATACCAACTGTGACGCCCCCAAAATTAGGTATACATCACCCATCTTGAGTCGCCAGATACATGGTACAGAATTTAAATACAACTTAATAATACAACTGTCGTGTACAATACGACAAAACATAAACTGTGCGTTTGAATAAAAATATTGCCTACTAGAGAGTATACAAACTCAAAAGGAGTCCTCATTACAATTATTATCACACTATTTCACAAAATAGTGAGGACTACTAATGCACCATCTAGGACCATCACTCGTTCCCGACTAGTCCCAAATGCTACGTTCTCATTTCAAGAGAACATGAAAGAAAAGGGTGAGCTCAACTAGCCCAAGAAGAAATATTATGACTAAGATAATGCGAATAAATTATCGTTAGCCTTCAACAGTGTTAAACTGATACAATGTAACAACCATCAAGTTTAACTGCAGCGGAACAAGCAATCCATTAAAAGAGTATAGTAGAGAATAAAATCTACTATCTTTTATGATTTAAAAGGTTTTTCATCACTTTTATCATTTGGGACTCGAATTTTAATAAATAATCCACATCATCGAATCACCCCTGCACTACGGCCAAGGATATTCTTTAGTATCACGACAACGAATTATCCATGCACTACGGCTAAAGATAATCATATTTTCATCAACGGTTCTGATCATGTCATAAAACAATTCATCTTTGCACTACGGCCAAAGAGAATACATAGCCATAATCATACCAAAAACTGTCCATCAATACACTACGGGCCAATGAGGACTTTTTCCACATCATTTATAACATTACGATTATGATTACACCGAATAATCCCTGGTCATAATCATACCAAGTCCATCTATGCACTACAGGACACAGATGACTTTCAACATAATATAAACATGAGGTTGATGACAATGATATAAGAATTCAATAAAATAAGTTCAAGAATTAATTTATCTAGGAACTGATAACGTCCAAAGTGTCAACATGATACTGCTTTGTAGAGTAAAATTCAAGAATTCTCAGAAGAATATGTCCATGAAAAGATACTGGATGAAGCGCAAATATCAAGGTTATTCCACTAATTTCATGGAGTATAGAAGTCAAAGTGTTAACCAACTGAGTATAATAAAGAATGGAATAACAAAAGAAATCTCCATACATGCGGTACTTCGCTAGACAGGTTATTCCAACAGAATAATAATTAACGGAACCAAGTCATGCGTAAAGCACATACTGGGATGTTCCAGCGAGTAATAATAAAAACGTAATAATAACAAAAATCACCATGCATGCAATGCAGATTAGATGCATGCGAGTTATTCAACGAGAATACCAATAAAGGCGGAACCAGTCCGTAAAAAAAGCGATGCATGTGATATTCCAGCGGAATAATAATAAAATTTTAATTCAGTAAAAAGCAGAAACGTATGTATGTGATATTCCAAGAATAATAATAAAGCGAGAATCGGTCCCACAAAACGCATGCATGCATGGATATTCCAATGAATAATAAATAATGGAATAACAGAAGTTCTCTTCATGAATACAAAAGAAATAATACTCCCTACCTTAGAAGAAACTGATTATAGAAGTAGTGAAGTAGCAGAATATTTTTCTTCTTTCTCTCTATAATAATTGCTCTATAGCTTTAGTGAATTTGTGAGAAATGAAGGAAGAATGAGCTTCTAGTTATAGGAAAATATAGTTTCGATAATTGCACCTTTTGGGGCTCGAAAAATTACAATACAATACCTTCCTCTTTTTCTTCATTTTTAATTTAGTCCTGCAAGTATTATCAATCTTGCACCAACTCCCCTAATAGTAAATCATGTGAATCAATAGTACAATCATGTGAATAAATAGTATAATCATATGAAAAAATTAATTACAGTATAGTACCTTCAACTATACCTCCATTTTTAACTTAGTTGTAAGACCCCAAATTTTTATAAATAAAATCAAATTTCCTCTAATTATTATTCTTGATTAATAAGGTGGTAATTTGATTAATGTGGTTAGTTATGGGTAAAATGTGCAAAGTTTACAAAATAAGCAAGTGGTTATAAAATATTCATTATTGTCGGGGAATATTCGTTTCGTCGTGGAATATTCTTTTTATCGGGAATATCAAATGCACTGATGGTAGCAGATTATTTGTGGGCCCCATAATGTAATAAGCATCGAATGAGAAAAACGACAAGTATGTGTTTTATAAATAACTGGACGTAGTTGTTACTGAATTAACTTTGTTGGATTACACGGTGGTTAAAATACGATAATACGCGTGGTTGCTTAAAGAAGACACCAGTATTGCAGACAAGATTGTTGAATTATTGATTAAATGACGTAAGAAGGCACTACTCAATAATTATTACGTGAATTCTTTGTTCAATATTTTATTGATTCAATAATTGTTGCGTTCTTTAGTTTATATTATTATTGTTTCAATAATTGTCAACGCATAAGTATTTTCCATGATCGGATCAATAATTCATATTATTTGAATAATATTATCGAGATAACATTATTGGCAATGTCTAGAAAGTTACATCTAAGGAGAGGTTTAAATCACCTAATCATGGCAAAGAAGGAGAAATCCTTATTGGAAAGCCCCTCTTTCTTGGGAACCGCACGGTTGTCAATATTGTGGATCTTTTGTAATATTATTTGTGAATAATTAATTATTGATTTATATGATGAGGAAGATATTGATTTTATGTGGATATAGATGGAGAAAATTTTAATGTGACAATTGTTGAAAATTAATATTTTATCCTTTTACGATAAAATAATTCATTTAAATATATTATTTTAATAATATATTAACAGTGATATTTTTATAATGAATGTGGGATATATGAGTATATGAGGAGGTAGAGTATTTTGTGGCATTAAATGTTTAATATATGTTTTGTGTGTCGGTGGACACAATTCTTAATAGAAAATTGATTATGTATCGTAAAATCGCTTGTTTATGGATTTTGGTCAATTTACATTTGGAATTTAGAAAACTTTCTTCTACAAAGTTGTAGAGAATGGAATTTCCCATGGAAATTAATGAGTTTTGAATTTTTCTGATAACCGAGCTATTTTCTACTTAATTATTGAAGTTTGGAAAATAAAATAATTTTATTAAATTATGGGTGGGACCCACTTTTATTCTAACACATGTGAAATTTTGCTAATTTGAGTCAATATGGTGGTGGCTAAATTTGTAGGTAAGCATGCGTAGGAAATGTGTTTAATAAATAATATTAATTTATTATTTAGTCTCCTTTGGGCGTTCTAACATTTTCCTATAAATGTCAGGCTAAGTTAGAATTGAAAATCACACCGTAAACTAAGTTTTCTCTTTCTCTCTATATATTATCGGCGTATTCTTGTGAGTATACTTTGAGTATTGCTATATCTGATGAAGTTTGTCAAGACTATACCTAGAAAAAATACAAATGTAAGTACGGTTATTTTGAGGTAAGGGATGTTATTTCTTCATGAAATGATATTATTTTCTTCAATATCATTATGCCAAAATATTGGTTGAACTTTTTATCAAATTTGGAACTTTTTCATGTCTGGGGTTACTATTCATGAGTTACTATTCACGAGTTACTATTCATGAGTTACTATTCACGAGTTATTATTCATGAAGTTCTTATTCACGAAAGTACTATTCATTTAGTACTATTCACGAAGCGTGAAGATGTTTTTTGTGAAATTTCTATCTTTTTGTGTCTGGGGTTACTATTCACGATATCAAGACTATTCACAAATCTGACTATTCAATTCATAGAAAAATGAAAATTTTTCTTTTTGTCCAAGATGTCTATTTTGGCTACTATCTTTGATTGTATCCATGTTTTGATCGTTATTTTTGAGTTCTCGCTTCAAAATCGTTTATTATGAAGTATTATCGATCTTGGATAAACCGTTGTATTTAATCCCTAATATTTGTCCTTCTATCTCTTTGGATTCGTTTTAAAAATATTTTTCATCATCCTCGGTCTTAATGGTGATACTTGATGAATATCTTTGGGCCCAGTGCAAAAGATGAACAGTGTTGAGATGAACATGACCAATCTGGTGATTTAAATGAATATCTTTGGCCTGTAGTGCAAAGATGAATATTGATTGTTATTCTGAGGATAAAATATTGATGATGGACTTTTAAACCTTGAAGACGGTAGAATTCTTTCTCACATTGACTCTTTCAATGGATTGCTATTTCCTTTGCATTTGTTAATCTAAAACTTGTTGTCTATTGTATTCTATTAGATTTTCCTCGTTGAAGACTAACGATAATTTGTTGTATATTATCTTAGTCATAATATTCTTTATCGGGCTAGTTGAGCTCACCCTTTTCCTTGTTGTTCCATTTTCTTTCTCGGGAGGTGAGTAACATAAGCAGGATCTAGTGGGGTATGGAATGAAGGTTCTAGAGAGAGTTGTTTAGTAGTCCTCACCATTTTGTAAAATAATGTATCAATAATTATGATGGGGATTTATTTGCGTGTGGATATTATGCAGACGGCAATATCTCGTATTTAAACTCATTAAGATGTATTATTGTCGTATTTCACACGACATTTGTATTATTGAAGTTGTAGTTATTTCATACCATGTATTTGGCGACTCGAGAATGGGTTGGGTGGAATGGACTGCTTTGGGGCGCCACAGGTTGGTATCGAGCTATAAGTAAAGAGCCCCGAGCCTCTCTTTGGTGACTTCTGTTGATAGGAATGCAAGCCGCTCTCCGTAGGGGACGCCTGCTCATGGCATGGCAAACCGATAGGTATCAATGTGAGGTCTTGACACAAGTTGGTGTCTAAAGTCACAGATTAGTATCGAGCTTAGGATATGATCTCTGGCGGAGATCGGGGAATAGAACTAGGAGGAGAGACGCAGTAAATCCTTCGCTAGTGTGTCCTACCTAAGCTTATTTGTTGGTGGATCATAATATAGGGATATTATGTGACATGTTAATTTATTTAATTAACCCTTGTTTTATGACAGTATTTGCGAATGTCGACTGCGAATATTAACAGTGGAGTAAATGAGACCGTGGAGACGCCTATACTCACCAACGAGGAGAACGTGCAACAGGCTGACAATGTTCCTCCTTTGAACAACACCACTGAGCAGATGATGAACGAGGGGATATTTAGAAGCTTTTTGCAGTTCATGCAAAATCAGACGAGGAAGACTCGTGTTCAAAACATAGGAGGAAATGATAGTAACGCGCGGTTTGTCACGGCCAAACAATTCAAAGAGTTGGGACCACCGATTTCCATGGAAAGCCGGATCCGATCAAGCGCGTAAACGTGGGTCAAGCAAATTACCAAGATATTTGATGTCTTGGGATGCACGGAGAACAAAAGGTTCCATTCGCCACCTTTATGTTTCGTGGTGAAGCAGACATTGGTGGGAATCAGGAAGCGTACTCACCTGATGCACTTTCAACATGTCTTGGGAAAGATTTGAAGCTGTTCAATGACAAGTACTTTCCGAAAGTATTTATATGAAGGAAGTGGAGTTTATTAGATGGGAGCGAGAGTAACATGGCGGTGTCTCAAAGACGAGGCGAAGTTTGCGGAGTTGTCAGTTTTCACCTCATTTGGTGGAAAATGAGGAACGATGACGCGTATGTTTCGAGGAGTTCTAAAACTCGAAATTGGCCAATATCTCATTTCTCATAAATTTTCTCTATATTCGGATGTTGTAAAATGAGGCTCAATTATTAGAGCGAGATAATGAGTCTGCTCAATCAGGCGACCAACAACACGATAAAAATCATCTTCGGTGGCAACGGCCATCGTGACAATGATAACCATCGTGGAAAGAAATTATCGAGCAAGAAATGGTAACCACTTGATTGGTAATCATGGCCAAGATAATAGAAGAAATAATTCAAGTGGAAATTTCAAGAGAAGATTAAACGATGGCGGGAAGACGTCGACAACTGCATCAACACCAGCAACAAATTCTAGGGGAGGAGAATGACCGCCAGTTAGATGTTACAAATGTGGAGAGGAGGGACATATAAGTCC
The DNA here is from genome assembly GCA_020205605.1 of Panax ginseng. Taxonomy (NCBI): domain Eukaryota; kingdom Viridiplantae; phylum Streptophyta; class Magnoliopsida; order Apiales; family Araliaceae; genus Panax; species Panax ginseng. The sequence goes on from CM035140.1 coordinate 32,158,115, forward strand.
AAAATGTTCACAGCCTTCCAAGGTATATTTTAGTTGTGGAAAAAAGAAGATCACATAGCTCGATTTTTCTTTTTGTCCAAGATGTCAATTTTGGCTACTATCTTTGATTGTATCCATGTTTTGATCGTTATTTTTGAGTTCTGCTTCAAAATCGTTTATTATGAAGTATTATCGATCTTGGATAAACTATTGTACGAATCCTCAATATTTGTCCTTCTATCTCACCTTTGATTTGTTCTTAAAATATTTTCATCATCCTCGGTCCTTAATGGTGATACTTGATGAATATCTTTGGCAGAATGGCAAAGATGAGCGATTAATCGATGAATATCTTTGGCTTTCATAGTGCAAAGATGAGCAGTGTTGAGATGAACATGACCAATTGGTGATTTAAATGAATATCTTTGGCCCGTGTAGTGCAAAGATGAATATTGATTGTTATTCTGAGGGATAAAATATTGATAATGGACTTTTAAAACTTAGAAGCGGTAGAATTCTTTCTCTACGTGACTCTTCTAATGGATTCTTCATTTCCATTTGCATTTGTTGATCTAAAACTTGTTATCTATTGTGATACATTAGATTTTTCCTGTTGAAGACTAACGATAATTTGTTGTATATTATCTTAGTCGTAATATTCTTTCTTGGGCTAGTTGAGCTCACCTTTTCTTATTGTTCCATTTTCTTCTCGGAGAGGTGAGAACATAAGCGAGGATCGAGTCGGGTATGGAATGAAGGTTCTAGAAAGAGTTGCTTAGTAGTCCTCACCATTTTTGTAAAATAATGTATCAATAATTATGATGGGGATTTATTTGCGTGTGGATATTGTCTAGACGGCAATATCTGTATTTAAACTCATAGTATGTATTGTCGTATTTCACACGACATTTGTATTATTGAAGTTATAGTTATTTCTGTACCATGTATTTGGCGACTCAGAATGGGTTGGGTGGAATGGACCTGTTTTGGGGGCGTCACATTAGTCATGCTAGTATTATCAATTTTGCACCACCACCCCTAATAGTATAAGAATGTGAATCAATAGTACCCCGTGAATAGTAACTCGTGAATAGTACTCTGACACAAAAAGTGCTCCTAATACCAGAGTGAACAATATAACCTCCAGACATCAATTATTATCGAAATAAATGTCAATTTCCACTAACACTAATAATCCCAATGCAATGGAACAATCAATTTTGTGACACCCCCAAAATAGGTATACATCACCCATTCTGAGTTGCCAATAACATGGTACAGAAATAACTACAACTTTATTGTTACAACAGTAAAACTGTGAGTTTAAATACAGATATTGCCATCTAAACAATATCCACATACAAATAAATCCTCATCATAATTATTGATACATTATTTTACAAAAATGGTGAGGACTACTAAACAACTCTCTAAAACCATCATTCCATACCCCGACTGCACTCGCTTACATTCTCATTTCCGAGAAGAAAAATGGAACAAAAAGGAAAAGGGTGAGCTCAACTAGCCCAAGAAGAATATTATGACTAAGATAATATAGAACAAATTATCGTTAGTCTTCAACAGAAAAAATCTAATAGAATACAATAGACAACAAGTTTTAAATCAATACTTCATGAATGAAAATATTAATTCATAGAAGAGTTACGTAGAGGATGAAATCTACTAATATCTATGAATTTTAAAGTCCATCATCAATATTTTTATCCTCGTAACATCAATCAATATATATACGAATCATATATTCATCCTTGCATCGCAGCCAAGGACATTCACCATTCGGTCATGTTCATCTAAACACTGCTCATCTTCTGCACTACTTGCCAAAGATATTCATCGAAATCATTCATCTTTGCACTACAAGCCAAAGATATTCATCAAAAATCATTCATCTTTGCACTACAGGCCAAAGATATTCAATAATATCATCATTTAAGACTGAGGATGATAAAAAATATTTTTTTAAAGAAATGAATCCAGTGAAACAAAATGACAAGGATTAAGGATTAAGGATTCGTACTTTATTTTATCCATGTCCAAAAATTCCTCAAAAATAATCATAGTGGTGTAAAATTCAAGAATGATCAAAATATGGATACAATCAAAGCTAGTATCCAAAATAGATATTTTGGACGAAAAGAAAAATTTTCATTTTTTGATGAATAGTAAGTATTCGTGAATAAGACGCAGACACGTGAATAAAGTCTTATATCACGTGAATAAGAACTCGACACCAAAAGTTCCAAATTTTATAAAAACTTCAGATCAATATCTCAAAGATAATGATATTGAAGAAATAATATCATTACTTAAAAAAAATATCACTTACCTCTGGAAAAGACAAGTAATTTAACTGAAATATCGGATATAAAGCTATAACTCGAACTTTCAATTAGTATAGCAATACTCAAAGTATACTCAAAATACTCACAAGAATACGCTTGATAATATAGAGAGAGAGAAAACTTCAGTTCTGGTGTGATTTTCAATTCTAACCTAAGCACCATATTTATAGGAAATTGCTTAGAACACCAAAGCAAAAAATTTAATAAAATAATAATATATATTATAAATTCTCTAAGCACACTTCTTGAATCTGAAAATCTGCATTCAACACATTCAAATCACATGCTAGACCCACAAAAAACGTTTTTCATATTTAAATTATTTTAAACTTCCAAAAATCAATTATTTTTTAGCTTTGAAACTTCAATAATTCACAATAAATAGCCCTTTTGTCAGAAAATTCAAATCTTGCGAGTTTTTATAGAAAATTCAATTCTCTATAACTTTACAGAAGAAAGTTTTTCCAAATTCTAAGCAGAAATTGACCAAAATCCATAAACGGGCGATTTTAGAGGCTATAATCAAATTTCAGTCAATAAATGGGGTCCACCGACATGTTTAACATGTTTTAAACATTTATTGCAACAAAAATACTCTTCCTCCTCGTATACTCATATATCCCACATTCGTTGTAAAAATATCACCATTATTATATTATTAAAATATAATAATATATATATTTAAATGAATTATTTTATCAGAAAAAGATAAAATTTCAATTTTCAACAATTGTCACATTAAAAATTTTCTCCATCTATATCCACATAAAATCAATATTTTTCTCATCATATGAATCAATAATTAATTATTCACAAATAATATTATGTAATCACAATATCGACAACCAGTGCGGTTCAGGAAAGAGGGGCTTTCCAATAAGAATTTCTCCTCATCGGAAGCGCAATTAGGTGACCAAACCTCCTTAGATGTAACTTTCTAGACATTGCCAATAATGTTATCTAATAATATTATTGGGATAATATGAATTATTGCTTCGATAATGAAAAATCTTGTGTAATGACAATTATGAAACAACAATGATATAAAATATCAACGCAACAATTATTGAACCAATAAAATAAAATAATCGAATAAAGAATTATCGTAACCATTATTGAGTAAAGTGCCTTCGTACGTAAGAGTCAATAATTGGTGCAATACCGCAAGCTATCAGGCAACAACGCCAGACATCGTGTTTTAACCACCGGGTATTCCAACAAATTGTAAACGCAGAATAACTACGCCGTTATTTTTAAACAACTTATATTTGTCATTTTCTTCCTCCAATCGCTTTCCGTTATGGGGCCCACACATGGTGCTACCGCTGCATTTAATATTTCCCGACAAGCATTTAATATTCCACGACCAAACGTAATATTCCCCGACAACAATGAATATTTTATAACCACTTGCTTATTTTGAAATATTTGCGTATTTTACCCATAACTATCCACATTAATCACATCAACCCTTACTATTTCAAAATAATAATTAGAGGAAATTAAATTTCATTTCTTAATTATTTGGGATCTTACAACCTCCCCTCCTTATGAAATTTCGTCCTCGAAATTGACGTACGTACCTGGTGTTTCGAAAAGATGAGGATACCTCACTTTCATTTTCGTTTCCAACTCCCAGGTCATTTCCTCTATAGCATGGTTTCTCCACAAGACTTTAACTTGTGGTATGACCTTTACGCGTAGGACATACTCCTTCATATCCAAGATCTTGACAGATACCTCTTCGTACATTAAGTCTTCAGCTATCTCGTCTGGTTCTAACTCAATGATGTTATTCGGGTCGTCCACATATTTACATAACATCGGTACGTAAAAAAAATGTTATAAACACGCCGACATACTTGGTAGTAAAAGCGAGTCTATAGGCCACGCTTTCTACTCGATCGAGAATGAATTAATAAATCAAGGTTTGAGCTTTTCTTCTTCATTGACTCTTACTTCTAGAATAACGCCTTCTTGCACCTTCTTCTTTATATTCATCAGCTCCAGGTCTGTAGCTTGAGCGGCTTTAACATTATCGATTAAAGTCGATTCTACTCGTATATCATCACGTGAGTCCCTAGAGTCTTTAACTCTATCTTCATCATTTGTAAGTTATATGAAATGAGTCTTTGTGTTATCAACATTTCACTTGTAAACGCATACGATCTTCTACTCAACCCGTCAGCTACCACGTTCGCTCTTCTACGATAATATTGAATGGTACGATCATAATCTTCAACGTACTCGAGCCAATGTCTTTTTGCGCGATGATACGTTCATTTAGTTAAAGAAATATCTAAGGGTTTAGGAAATAGGTTTTGTACTAGGTCAATACAAAATTCGATTTCTCGCCTAGGGTAGGCTAGAAGTCATCAGATTACGCCGTAAAATTTATTAACGATAGAAATATCATTCAAAATCGCGTGACTCTCATCCAAAACTTGGATAACACGTCACATTGATACCTAACAACTTGCCATCGTCATTCACAACGCCTCCTACTTAAAAAAGTTCCGCTTCGTGCATTCCACACAAGGAAGTCAACAACAAAAGGCTCTGGGCTCTTTACTTATGGCTTGATATGACAATGATTGACTTTAGTGGTTTGGTTATTTTGAATTCGCATAATAGGTTGGTTAGGAGTATGAAAGCTAAAAACCTTACATAAAGCATGATGAGTAGTTAACCAATCTATTCCAAAAATCACATCCATGCAAATATTTTCAAAGAGATAAGATCGACAGGTAACGTGAAAGTGTTGATTTGAATCAAACAAGATTTATAAATAGTAGAGGTAACGAAGGCTCCTACTAACGAAGTTTCAACCAATAAGTCAAAGTTTAACTTCTCCGGAGTCAAATTTAAACGTTAAGCGCAAGCAAGAGAGATAAAAGAATGGGTAGAACCGGTATTTAGTAAGGTATAAACTTCGCAAGAATTTATAATTAACTAACCCGTGCTAACTTCGTTCGAGTTCCTCGTATTTTGACCGGTCACGAAAAACGTTCTTCCAGGAACCGTTGACTTTGACTTTTCTGGAACATCCTTTTGAGTCATCATTCCCGTTGGACTGGGTTTCGATACCGTACAATCTCGAGTGATATGTCCTTCTTTTCCACAATTATAGCATACCTTAAACTGTTAGGGCGGTTTGGAATGATATGTCCCTCTTCCCAAGATTTGTAACATACGACCGGTGGTCTTTCTCCTCCTCGAAACCGATTACACTGGCGCCGACGTCTTCACATGGTCGTTGTTGAATCTCCTCTCTTTAAAATCTCCTCCCGACTCGCTTCTTCTATTTTCATGGCCACGATTACCACCGGAGTAGTTACCGCTTTGTCCGTATTCTTCTTTCTCCGCCGGTTATCGTTATTTCGATGATCGCTATCTTGGTATGATCCTCGGTTATGGTCCTCGGTTGAACGTACTCATTATCTCGCTTCTAACAATTGAGCCTCGTTAACAACATCTCGAATAGAGAGAAAATTTATGAGAAATGAGATATTGACGTATGTCGGTTTCAAACCCTCGTAAACATTACGCCATAATCGCTCCTCATTCTCCACCAAATGAGGTGCAAACTTGGATAACTCCATGAACTTCGCCTCGCACCGAGACACCGCCATGTTATTCTCGCTCCACCTAATAAACTCCACTTCCTTCATATGATTTAATACTTTCAGGAAAGTATTTGTCATTAAATAGTTTCAAACGCCTCCTCCCAAGATACGCCGAGCGCGGTTGGATGGGTACGCTTCACGACTCCCACCAAGAGTCTGGCCTCTCCGCTTTAACATAACATAAAGGTGGCGAATGGAACCTTCGTTCTCCGCATCCCAAGACATCGAATATCTTGGTAATTTGCTTGACCCATGTTTTCGCCATGATCGGATCCGCTTTCCCTTAAATCTCGTGGTCCCAACTCTTTGAACCGCTTCGGGTCGTGACAACCCGTGAATTGCTATCATTTCTCCTATGTTTTGAACACGAGTCTCCCTCGTCTCGATTTTGCATGAATCGTAAAAAGCTTCTAAATATCCCCTCGCTCATCATCTCTCGCCAAAGGTGTTGTTCATGGGAGGAACATTGTCACTGCAAGTGCACGTTCTCCTCGCTGTTGAGTATAAAGGCGTCTCCACGGCCTCATTTCCATTGTTAATATTCTCGGTCGACATTCTCAAACATCGCCATAAAACAAGGGTTAATTAAGGAAATCAATATATCACATAATATCCCTATATATTGACCAACTATCAAATAAGCTTAGGTAGGACACACTAGCGAAGGATTTACTCGTCTCTCCCCTCCTAGTTCTATTCCCCGATCTCCGCCAGAGATCATATCCCTAAGCTCTGATACCAACTGTGACACCCCCAAAATAGGTATACATCACCCATTCTGAGTTGCCAATAACATGGTACAGAAATAACTACAACTTTATTGTTACAACAGTAAAACTGTGAGTTTAAATACAGATATTGCCATCTAAACAATATCCACATACAAATAAATCCTCATCATATTTATTGATACATTATTTTACAAAAATGGTGAGGACTACTAAACAACTCTCTAAAACCATCATTCCATACCCCGACTGCAGTTTCGCTTACATTCTCGCCCCCGAGAAGAAAAATGGAACAAAAAGGAAAAGGGTGAGCTCAACTAGCCCAAGTAAAGAATATTATGACTAAGATAATATGAACAAATTATCGTTAGTCTTCAACAGAAAAAAATCTAATAGAATACAATAGACAACAAGTTTTAAATCAATACTCATAATGAAAATATTAATTCATAGTAAGAGTTACGTAGAGGATGAAATCTACTAATATCTATGAATGAATTTAAAGTCCATCATCAATATTTTTATCCTCGTAACATCAATCAATATATATCTCGAATCATATATTCATCCTTGCACTGCAGGCCAAGGACATTCACCAGTCGGTCATGTTCATCTAAACACCTGTTCATCTTTGCACTACGGGCCAAAGATATTCATCAGAAATCATTCATCTTTGCACTACAAGCCAAAGATATTCATCAAAAATCATTCATCTTTGCACTACAGGCCAAAGATATTCAATAATATCATCATTTAAGACTGAGGATGATAAAAAATATTTTTTAAAGAAATGAATCCAAATGAAACAAAATGACAAGGATTAAGGATTAAGGATTCGTACTTTATTTTATCCATGTCCAAAAATTCCTCAAAAATAATCATAGTGGTGTAAAATTCAAGAATGATCAAAATATGGATACAATCAAAGCTAGTATCCAAAATAGATATTTTGGATTTAAAAGAAAATTTTTATTTTTGATGAATAGTGCAGTATTCGTGAATAAGATCAGATACGTGAATAAAGGTCAGATACGTGAATAAAGAATCTGACACCAAAAGTTCCAAATTTGATAAAAACTTCAGATCAATATCTCAAAGATAATGATATTGAAGAAATAATATCATTACGAAAAAAAATAATATCACTTACCTCTGAAAAGACAAAGATTTAATCGAATATTGGATATAGGCTATAACTTGAACTTTCACCGTATAGCAATACTCAAAGTATACTCAAAATACTCTCAAGAATACGCTTGATAATATATAGAGAGAAAACTTCAGTTTAAGGTGTGATTTTCAATTCTAACCCAAGACTATATTTATAGAAATTGCTGTAACACCAAAGCAAAAAATTTAATAAAATAATAATATATATTATAAATTTCTAAGCACACTTCTTGAATCTCAAAAATCGCATTCAACACATTCAAATCACATGCTAGACCCACAAAAACGTTTTTCATATTTAAATTATTTTAAACTTCCAAAATCAATTATTTTTAGCTTTGAAACTTCAATAATTCACAATAAATAGCCCTTTTGTCGTAAAATTCAAATCTTGTGAGTTTTTATAGAAAATTCAATTTCTATAACTTTACGTAAGAAAATTTTTCCAAATTCTAAGCGTAAATTGACCAAAATCCATAACCAAGCGATTTTAGAGGCTATAATCAAATTTCACTAATAAATGGGGTCCACCGACATGTTTAACATGTTTTAAACATTTATTGCAACAAAAATACTCTTCCTCCTCAGATACTCATATATCCCACATTCGTTGTAAAAATATCACCATTATTATATTATTAAAATATAATAATATATATATTTAAATGAATTATTTTATCGTAAAAAGATAAAATTTCAATTTTCAACAATTGTCACATTAAAAATTTTCTCCATCTATATCCACATAAAATCAATATTTTCCTCATCATATGAATCAATAATTAATTATCCACAAATAATATTACAGTAATCACAATATCGATAAACTGTGCGCCTCAAGAAAGAGGGCTTTCCAATAAGAATTTTTCCTCATGGCCGGCGCAATTAGGTGACCAAACCTCTCCTTAGATGTAACTTTCTAGACATTGCCAATAATGTTATCTAATAATATTATTCAGATAATATGAATTATTGCTTCGATAATGAAAAATACTTGTGTAATGACAATTATCAAACAACAATGATATAAAATATCAACGCAAACAATTATTGAACCAATAAAATAAAAATATCAATAAAGAATTATCGTAACCATTATTGAGTAGTGCCTTCACGTAAGAGTCAATAATTGGTGCAATACCGTGTGCTACCGCGGCAACAACGCAGACATCGTGTGTTTTAACCACCGGATATTCCAACAATGTAAATCTCAGAATAACTACGCCGTTATTTTTAAACAACTTATATTTGTCATTTTCTTCCTCCAATCGCTGTTATGGGGCCACACATGGTCATACCATCGCATTTAATATTTCCCGACAAAGCATTTAATATTCCACGACCAAACTAATATTCCCCACAACAATGAATATTTTATAACCACTTGCTTATTTTGAAATATTTGCGTATTTTACCCATAACTATCCACATTAATCACATCAACCCTTACTATTTCAAAATAATAATTAGAGGAAATTAAATTTCATTTATTAATTATTTGGGATCTTACAACCTCCCCTCCTTATGAAATTTCGTCCTCGAAATTGACGTACGTACCTGGTGTTTCGAAAAGATGAGGATACTTCGCTTTCATTTTCGTTTCCAACTCCCAGGTCATTTCCTCTATAGCATGGTTTCTCCACAAGACTTTAACTTGTGGTATGACCTTTACGCGTAGGACATACTCCTTCATATCCAAGATCTTGACAGATACCTCTTCGTACGTTAAGTCTTCAGCTATCTCGTCTGGTTCTAACTCAATGATGTTATTCGGGTCGTCCACATATTTACATAACATCCAGACGTAAAAAAATGTTATAAACACGCCGACATACTTGGTAGTAAAGTTAGTCTATAGCCACACTTTCTACTCGATCGAGAATGAATTAATAAATCGAAGGTTTGAGCTTTCTTTCTTCATTGACTCTTACTTCTAGAATAACGCCTTCTTGCACCTTCTTCTTTATATTCATCACCTGTGTCCGTAGCTTGGCGGCTTTTAACATTATCGATTAAAGTCGATTCTACTCGTGATATCATCACGTGAGTCCCTAGAGTCTTTAACTCTATCTTCATCATTTGTAAGTTATATGAAATGAGTCTTTGTGTTATCAACATTTCACTTGTAAACGCATACGATCTTCTACTCAACCCGTCAGCTACCACGTTCGCTTTCTTCATACGATAATATTGAATGGTACGATCATAATCTTCAATGTATTTCGAGCCAATGTCTTTTGGCGCATGATACGTTCATTTAGTTAAAGAAATATCTAAGGGTTTAGGAAATAGGTTTTGTACTAGGTCAATACAAAATTCGATTTCTCGCATTTCTAGGTAGGCTAGGAAGTCATCAGGATTACGCCGTAAAATTTATTAACGATAGAAATATCATTCAAAAGCTGTGACTCTCATCCAAAACTTGGATAACACGTCACATTGATACCTAACAACTTGCCATCGTCATTCACAACGTCTCCCTACGAAAAGTCCGGGCTTCGCATTCCACACAAGGAAGTCAACAACAAAAGGCTCGAGGGCTCTTTACTTATGGCTTCGATATGACAATGATTGACTTTAGTGGTTTGGTTATTTTGAATTCGCATAATAGGTTGGTTAGGAGTATGAAAGCTAAAAACCTTACAAAAAAGCATGATGAGTAGTTAACCAATCTATTCCAAAAATCACATCCATGCAAATATTTTCAAAGAGATAAGATCGACAGTAACGTGAAAGTGTTGATTTGAATCAAACAAGATTTATAAATAGTAGAGGTAACGAAGGCTCCTACTAACGAAGTTTCAACCAATAAGTCAAAGTTTAACTTCTCCGGAGTCAAATTTAAACGTTAAGCGTAAGCAAGAGAGATAAAAGAATGGGTAGAACCGGTATTTAGTAAGGTATAAACTTCGCAAGAATTTATAATTAACTAACCCGTGCTAACTTCGTTCGAGTTCCTCGTATTTTGACCGGTCACGAAAAACGTTCTTCCAGGAACCGTTGACTTTGACTTTTCTGGAACATCCTTTTGAGTCATCATTCCCGTTGGACTGGGTTTCGATACCGTACAATCTCGAGTGATATGTCCTTCTTTTCCACAATTATAGCATACCTTAAAACTGTTGTAGGGCGGTTTCAATGATATGTCCCTCTTCCCAAGATTTGTAATATACGACCGGTGGTCTTTCTCCTCCTTGGAACAAGTTACTCTTGGGCGCCGACGTCTTCACATGGTCGTTCTTTGAATCTCCTCTTTTTAAAATCTCCTCCCCACTCGCTTCTTCTATTTTTTTCATGGCCACGATTACCACCAGAGTGGTTACCGCCTTTGTCCGTATTCTTTCTCCATTTGGTTATCGTTATTACGATGATCGCCTATCTTGATATGATCCTGGTTATGGTCCCTCGGTTGAACATACTCGTTATCTCGCTTCTAACAATTGAGCCTCGCTAACAACATCCGAAATAGAGAAAATTTATGAGAAATGAGATATTGGCGTATATGTCTCAAGTTTCAAACCCTCGTAAACATCCGCGTCATACGTTCCTCATTCTCCACCAAATGAGGTGCAAACCGGATAACTCCATGAACTTCGCTTTCGTCTTTGGGACACCGCCATGTTATTTCGCTTCCGCCTAATAAACTCCACTTCCTTCATATGATTTAATACTTTCGGAAAGTATTTGTCATTAAATAGTTTCAAACGCGTCTCCCAAGACATCTTTGAAATGCGAATTTGGATGGTACGCCTCACGAACTCCCACCGATGAGTCCGCCTCGCCCACGGAACATAAAGGTGGCGAATGGAACCTTCTGTTCTCGCGCATCCCAAGACATCGAATATCTTGGTAATTTGCTTGACCCATGTTTTCGCCATGATCGGATCCGGCTTTCCCTTAAATTCGTGGTCCCAACTTTGAACTTGCTTGGTCATGACAACCCGTGAATTGCTATCATTTCCTCCTATGTTTTGAACACGAGTCTCCTCAAATCGATTTTTGCATGAATCGCAAAAAGCTTCTAAATATCCCCTCGTTCATCATCTCTTTCGGTGGTGTTGTTCACAGGAGGAACATTGTCACTGTTACGCGTTCTCCTCGTTGGTGAGTATAAGCGTCTCCACGGTCTCATTTCCATTGTTAATATTCTCGATGACATTCTCAAACATCGCCATAAAACAAGGGTTAATTAAGGAAATCAATATATCACATAATATCCCTATATCTTGACCAACTATCAAATAAGCTTAGGTAGGACACACTAGCGAAGGATTTACTCGTCTCTCCCTCCTAGTTCTATTCCCCGATCTCCGCCAGGAGATCATATCCCTAAGCTCGATACCTAACTGTGACACCCCCCAAAATAGGTATACATCACCCATTTCGAGTTGCCAATAACATGGTACGTAAATAACTACAACTTTATTGTTACAACAAGAAAACTGCGTGAGTTTAAATCTGAGATATTGTCATCTAAACAATATCCACATACAAATAAATCCTCATCATATTTATTGATACATTATTTTACAAAAATGGTGAGGACTACTAAACAACTCTCTAAAACCATCATTCCATACCAGAGCGACTCACTCATTACATTCTCGCCTCCCCGAGAAGAAAAATGGAACAAAAAGGAAAAGGGTGAGCTCAACTAGCCCAATAAAAGAATATTATGACTAAGATAATATGTAACAAATTATCGTTAGTCTTCAACAGGAAAAAATCTAATAGAATACAATAGACAACAAGTTTTAAATCAATACTTCATGAAAATATTAATTCATAGAAGAGTTACGTAGAGGATGAAATCTACTAATATCTATGAATTTAATGTCCATCATCAATATTTTTATCCTCGTAACATCAATCAATATATATCCGAATCATATATTCATCCTCGCACCGCAGCCAAGGACATTCACCGATCGGTCATGTTCATCTAAACACTGCTCATCTTTGCACTTTCACGCCAAAGATATTCATCGAAATCATTCATCTTTGCACTACAAGCCAAAGATATTCATCAAAAATCATTCATCTTTCACTACACAGCCAAAGATATTCAATAATATCATCATTTAAGACCGAGGATGATAAAAATATTTTTAAAGAAATGAATCCAGTGAAACAAAATGACAAGGATTAAGGATTAAGGATTCTGTGATTTTATTTTATCCATGTCCAAAATTCCTCAAAAATAATCATAGTGGTGTAAAATTCAAGAATGATCAAAATATGGATACAATCAAAGCTAGTATCCAAAATAGATATTTTGACTTAAAAGAAAAATTTTCATTTTTTGATGAATAAAGGTCAGTATTCGTGAATAAGATCAAGACACGTGAATAGTGTCAGATACGTGAATAGTAACTCGACACCAAAAGTTCCAAATTTTATAAAACTTCAGATCAATATCTCAAAGATAATGATATTGAAGAAATAATATCATTACTTAAAAAAAAATATCACTTACCTCGGAAAGACATAGTAATTTAACCGAAATATCGGATATAAAGCTATAACTTGAACTTTCACCGTATAGCAATACTCAAAGTATACTCAAAATACTCACAAGAATACGCTTGATAATATAGAGAGAAAACTTGATTACGGTGTGATTTTCAATTCTAACCTAAAGACCATATTTATAGAAATTGCTTAGAACACCAAAAGAAAAAATTTAATAAAATAATAATATATATTATAAATTCTCTAAAGCACACTTCTTGAATCAAAAAATCAGATTCAACACATTCAAATCACATGCTAGTAGATCCAAAAAACGTTTTTCATATTTAAATTATTTTAAACTTCCAAAAATCAATTATTTTTAGCTTTGAAACTTCAATAATTCACAATAAATAGCCCTTTTGTCGAAAAATTCAAATCTTGCGAGTTTTATAGAAAATTCAATTCTCTATAACTTTACGTAAGAAAGTTTTTCCAAATTCTAAGCGTAAATTGACCAAAATCCATAAGCCAAGCGATTTTAGAGGCTATAATCAAATTTCAATCAATAAATGGGGTCCAATTTCACATGTTTAACATGTTTTAAACATTTATTGCAACAAAAATACTCTTCCTCCTCAGATACTCATATATCCCACATTCGTTGTAAAAATATCACCATTATTATATTATTAAAATATAATAATATATATATTTAAATGAATTATTTTATCGAAAAAGATAAAATTTCAATTTTCAACAATTGTCACATTAAAAATTTTCTCCATCTATATCCACATAAAATCAATATTTTCCTCATCATATGAATCAATAATTAATTATCCACAAATAATATTACGTAATCACAATATTGACAACAGACGCTCTCAAGAAAGAGAGGGGCTTTCCAATAAGAATTTTTCCTTCTTGGCGCAAGCAATTAGGTGACCAAACCTCTCCTTAGATGTAACTTTCTAGACATTGCCAATAATGTTATCTAATAATATTATTCAGATAATATGAATTATTGCTTCGATAATGAAAAATACGTGTAATGACAATTATTGAAACAACAAATGATATAAAATATCAACGCAACAATTATTGAACCAATAAAATAAAATATCTAAGCAAGAATTATCAGAACCATTATTGAGTAGTGCCTTTCACGTAAGAGTCAATAATTGGTGCAATACCGTGTCTTACTGCAACAACGCTGCGCGTATCGTGTTTTAACCAACCGGGTATTCCAACAATGTAAACGGTAGAATAACCACACTGTTATTTTTAAACAACTTATATTTGTCATTTTCTTCCTCCAATCGCTTTTCCGTTATGGGGCTCCACACATGGTCGCATACCATCGCATTTAATATTTCCGATACAGCATTTAATATTCCACGACCAAACGAATATTCCCCGACAACAATGAATATTTTATAACCACTTGCTTATTTTGAAATATTTGCATTATTTTACCCATAACTATCCACATTAATCACATCAACCCTTACTATTTCAAAATAATAATTAGAGGAAATTAAATTTCATTTATTAATTATTTGGGATCTTACAACCTCCCTCCTTATGAAATTTCGTCCTCGAAATTGGACGACGTATTCGTGTGTTTCAAAAGATGAGGATACCTCACTTTCATTTTCGCTTCCAACTCCTGTGTCATTTCCTCTATAGCATGGTTTCTCCACAAGACTTTAACTTGTGGTATGACCTTTTACGCGTAGGACATACTCCTTCATATCCAAGATCTTGATGATACCTCTTCGTACATTAAGTCTTCAAACTATCTCGTCTGGTTCTAACTCAATGATGTTATTCGGTCGTCTCCACATATTTACATAACATCGATGACGTAAAAAAATGTTATAAACACGCGACATACTTGGTAGTAAAGCGAGTCTATAGGCCATGATTTACTACTCGATCGAGAATGAATTAATAAATCGAAGGTTTGAGCTTTCTTCTCTTCATTGACTCTTACTTCTAGAATAACGCCTTCTTGCACCTTCTTCTTTATATTCATCACCTCCGTGTCCGTAGCTTGAGCGGCTTTTAACATTATCGATTAAAGTCGATTCTACTCAGATATCATCACGTGAGTCCCTAGAGTCTTTAACTCTATCTTCATCATTTGTAAGTTATATGAAATGAGTCTTTGTGTTATCAACATTTCACTTGTAAACGATACGATCTTCTACTCAACCCCGTCACCACTACCACGTTCGCATTTTCTTCTACGATAATATTGAATGGTACGATCATAATCTTCAACAAATTTCGAGCCAATGTCTTTGGCGCATGATACGCTCATTTAGTTAAAGAAATATCTAAGGGTTTAGGAAATAGGTTTTGTACTAGGGTCAATACAAAATTGATTTCTCGCCTAGGTAGGCTAGGAAGTCATCGTGGATTACGTCCGAAAATTTATTAACGATAGAAATATCATTCAAAACCGTGACTCTCATCCAAAACTTGGATAACACGTCACATTGATACCTAACAACTTGCCATCGTCATTCACAACGCGTCTCCTACTTAAAAAGTCCTGGCTTCGTGGCATTCCACACAAGGAAGTCAACAACAAAAGGCTCGGGCTCTTTACTTATGGCTTGATATGACAATGATTGACTTTAGTGGTTTGGTTATTTTGAATTCGCATAATAGGTTGGTTAGAGTATGAAAGCTAAAAACCTTACAAAAAGCATGATGAGTAGTTAACCAATCTATTCCAAAAATCACATCCATGCAAATATTTTCAAAGAGATAAGATCGACAGTAACGTGAAAGTGTTGATTTGAATCAAACAAGATTTATAAATAGTAGAGGTAACGAAGGCTCCCTACTAACGAAGTTTCAACCAATAAGTCAAAGTTTAACTTCTCCGAGTCAAATTTAAACGTTAAGCGCAAGCAAAGAGATAAAAGAATGGGTAGAGCCAGGGTATTTAGTAAGGTATAAACTTCGCAAGAATTTATAATTAACTAACCCGTGCTAACTTCGTTCGAGTTCCTCGTTGACCTGGAGTCATTAAAAAACGCTTCTTCCAGAACAGATTGACTTTGACTTTTCTGGAACATCCTTTTGAGTCATCATTCCCTACTGGACTAGGTTTCGATACCGCATAAATATCGAGCGATATGTCCTTCTTTCCACAATTATAGCATACCTTAAAGCTGCTAGGGCGGTTTGGTGATATGTCCCTCTTTCCCGTGATTTGTAACATACGACCGGTGGTCTTTCTCCTCCCTTGGAACCAAATTGCATCTTGGCGGCGCCTTCTTCACATGGTCGTTCTTTGAATCTCCTCTTTTAAAATCTCCTCCCGACTCGCTTCTTCTATTTTCATGGCCACGATTACCACCCGAGTGGTTACCGCCTTTGTCCGTATTCTTCTTTCTCCTTTGGTTATCGTTATTCGATGACCGCTATCTTCTTGAGATGATCCTCGGTTATGGTCCCTCGGTTGAACGTACTCGTTATCTCGCTTCTAACAATTGAGCCTCATTAACAACATCCGAATAGAGAGAAAATTTATGAGAAATGAGATATTGACGTATGTCGGGTTTCAAACCCTCGAAACATCCGTGGCTACACGCTCCTCATTCTCCACCAAATGAGGTGCAAACTCGATAACTCATGAACTTCGCCTCGCATCGGGACACCGCCATGTTATTCTCGCTTCCGCCTAATAAACTCCACTTCCTTCATATGATTTAATACTTTCGGGAAAGTATTTGTCATTAAATAGTTTCAAACGTCTCCCAAGACATGCCGAAAGTACCGGATGGGTACGCTTCACAGACTCCCCACCAGTAGTCGCTTCGCCACGGAACATAAAGGTGGCGAATGGAACCTTCTCTTTCTCTGTGCATCCCAAGACATCGAATATCTTGGTAATTTGCTTGACCCATGTTTTTCGCCATGATCGGATCCGCTTTCCTTAAATTCGTGGTCCCAACTCTTTGAACTGCTTGGTTGTGACAACCCGTGAATTGCTATCATTTCCTCCTATGTTTTGAACACGAAGTCTCCTCTAAATGCGATTTTTTGCATGAAGCGCAAAAGCTTCTAAATATCCCCTCGCTCATCATCTCTTTTGGTGTTGTTCACGGGAGGAACATTGTCGACTGTTGCACGCTCTCCCTCGTTGGTGAGTATAAAGGCGTCTCCACGGCCTCATTTCCATTGTTAATATTCTCGGTCGACATTCTCAAATCATCGCCATAAAACAAGGGTTAATTAAGGAAATCAATATATCACATAATATCCCTATATATCGACCAACTATCAAATAAGCTTAGTAGGACACACTAAATAAGGATTTACCTCGTCTCTCCCTCCTAGTTCTATTCCCCGATCTCCACTTGGAGATCATATCCCTAAGCTCGATACCAACCTGTGACACCCCCAAAATAGGTATACATCACCCATTTTCGAGTTGCCAATAACATGGTACGTAAATAACTACAACTTTATTGTTACAACAAGAAAGCTGTGAGTTTAAATATGAGATATTGCCATCTAAACAATATCCACATACAAATAAATCCTCATCATATTTATTGATACATTATTTTACAAAATGGTGAGGACTACTAAACAACTCTCTAAAACCATCATTCCATAATTCCCGACTCGTACTTTCGCTACATTCTCGCCTCCCGAGAAGAAAAATGGAACAAAAAGGAAAAGGGTGAGCTCAACTAGCCCAAGTCAAAGAAGAATATTATGACTAAGATAATATGTAACAAATTATCGTTAGTCTTCAACAGAAAAAATCTAATAGAATACAATAGACAACAAGTTTTAAATCAATACTCGCAATGAAAATATTAATTCATAGAAGAGTTACGTAGAGGATGAAATCTACTAATATCTATGAATTTAACGATCCATCATCAATATTTTTATCCTCGTAACATCAATCAATATATATCTCCGAATCATATATTCATCCTGCACTAAAAGCCAAGGACATTCACCAGTTGGTCATGTGTTCATCTAAACACCTGTTCATCTTTGCACTACGGGCCAAAGATATTCATCAGAAATCATTCATCTTTGCACTACAAGCCAAAGATATTCATCAAAAATCATTCATCTTTGCACTACAGGCCAAAGATATTCAATAATATCATCATTTAAGACTGAGGATGATAAAAAATATTTTTTTAAAGAAATGAATCCAGTGAAACAAAATGACAAGGATTAAGGATTAAGGATTCGTACTTTATTTTATCCATGTCCAAAAATTCCTCAAAAATAATCATAGTGGTGTAAAATTCAAGAATGATCAAAATATGGATACAATCAAAGCTAGTATCCAAAATAGATATTTTAGACGAAAAGAAAAATTTTTATTTTTTGATGAATAGTCAAAG
The DNA here is from genome assembly GCA_020205605.1 of Panax ginseng. NCBI lineage: Eukaryota > Viridiplantae > Streptophyta > Magnoliopsida > Apiales > Araliaceae > Panax > Panax ginseng. The sequence continues at coordinate 32,176,831 of CM035140.1, forward strand.
ATTCGTGAATAAGATCAAAGACACGCGTGAATAAGGTCGAGTACGTGAATAGTAACTCAGACACCCAAAAGTTCCAAATTTGATAAAACTTCAGATCAATATCTCAAAGATAATGATATTGAAGAAATAATATCATTACGAAAAAAAAATATCACTTACCTCGGAAAGACGAAGATTTAATGGAATAATTGGATATAGGCTATACCTTAAACTTTCACCGTATAGCAATACTCAAAGTATACTCAAAATACTCACAAGAATACGCTTGATAATATATAGAGAGAAAACTTCAGTTTCTGGTGTGATTTTCAATTCTAACCTAAGCACCATATTTATAGGAAATTGCTTAGAACACCAAAGTAAAAAATTTAATAAAATAATAATATATATTATAAATTCTCTAAGCACACTTCTTGAATCTAAAAATCTGCATTCAACACATTCAAATCACATGCTAGACCCACAAAAAACGTTTTTCATATTTAAATTATTTTAAACTTCCAAAAATCAATTATTTTTTAGCTTTGGAACTTGAATAATTCACAATAAATAGCCCTTTTGTCAGAAAATTCAAATCTTGCGAGTTTTTATAGAAAATTCAATTCTCTATAACTTTACAGAAGAAAGTTTTTCCAAATTCTAAGTAGAAATTGACCGAAATCCATAAACGGGCGATTTTAGAGGCTATAATCAAATTTCAGTCAATAAATGGGGTCCACCGACATGTTTAACATGTTTTAAACATTTATTGCAACAAAAATACTCTTCCTCCTCATATACTCATATATCCCACATTCGTTGTAAAAAATATCACCATTATTATATTATTAAAATATAATAATATATATATTTAAATGAATTATTTTATCAGAAAAAGATAAAATTTCAATTTTCAACAATTGTCACATTAAAAATTTTCTCCATCTATATCCACATAAAATCAATATTTTCCTCATCATATGAATCAATAATTAATTATCCACAAATAATATTACAGAATCACAATATTGACAACCAGACAGTTCCCAAGAAAGAGGGGGCTTTCCAATAAGAATTTTTCCTTCATCAAGCCGCAATTAGGTGACCAAACCTCTCCTTAGACAGAACTTTCTAGACATTGCCAATAATGTTATCTAATAATATTATTCAGATAATATGAATTATTGCTTCGATAATGAAAAATACTGTGTAATGACAATTATTGAAACAACAGCGATATAAAATATCAACGCAACAATTATTGAACCAATAAAATAAAATATTGAACAAATAATTATCGTAACCATTATTGAGTAGTGCCTTTTCACGTAAGAGTCAATAATTGGTGCAATACCGGTAGCTACTGCAACAACAGCAGACATTGTGTTTTAACCACCGGGTATTCCAACAATGTAAATTCAGAATAACTACTGTAGTTATTTTTAAACAACTTATATTTGTCATTTTCTTCCTCCAATCGCTTTTCGTTATGGGGCCCACACATGGTCACATTTATCGCATCATTAATATTTCCGACAAAGATTTAATATTCCACGACCAAACGAATATTCCCCGACAACAATGAATATTTTATAACCACTTGCTTATTTTGAAATATTTATGTATTTTACCCATATAACTATCCACATTAATCACATCAACCCTTACTATTTCAAAATAATAATTAGAGGAAATTAAATTTCATTTATTAATTATTTGGGATCTTACAACCTCCCTCCTTATGAAATTTCATCCTCGAAATTGACGACGACGATACTGGTGTTTCAAAAGATGAGGATACTTCGCTTTCATTTTCGTTTCCAACTCCCAGGTCATTTCCTCTATAGCATGGTTTCTCCACAAGACTTTAACTTGTGGTATGACCTTTACGCGTAGGACATACTCCTTCATATCCAAGATCTTGACAGATACCTCTTCGTACATTAAGTCTTCAGCTATCTCGTCTGGTTCTAACTCAATGATGTTATTCGGGTCGTCCACATATTTACATAACATCGGTACGTAAAAAAAATGTTATAAACACGCGACATACTTGGTAGTAAAGCGAGTCTATAGGCCACAGTTTCTACTCGATCGAGAATGAATTAATAAATCGAAGGTTTGAGCTTTCTTCTCTTCATTGACTCTTACTTCTAGAATAACGCTTTCGCACCTTCTTCTTTATATTCATCACCTGTGTCTCAGAGCTTGAGCGGCTTTAACATTATCGATTAAAGTCGATTCTACTCGTATATCATCACGTGAGTCCCTAGAGTCTTTAACTCTATCTTCATCATTTGTAAGTTATATGAAATGAGTCTTTGTGTTATCAACATTTCACTTGTAAACGCATACGATCTTCTACTCAACCCGTCAGCTACCACGTTCGCTCTTCTACGATAATATTGAATGGTACGATCATAATCTTCAACAGCTCGAGCCAATGTCTTTGGCGCATGATACGTTCATTTAGTTAAAGAAATATCTAAGGGTTTAGGAAATAGGTTTTGTACTAGGGTCAATACAAAATTCGATTTCTCGCTCTAGGGTAGGCTAGGAAGTCATCAGGATTACGTCAGAAAATTTATTAACGATAGAAATATCATTCAAAACTGTGACTCTCATCCAAAACTTGGATAACACGTCACATTGATACCTAACAACTTGCCATCGTCATTCACAACGTCTCCTACGAAAAAAGTCTCGCTTCGTGCATTCCACACAAGGAAGTCAACAACAAAAGGCTCGGGGCTCTTTACTTATGGCTTGATATGACAATGATTGACTTTAGTGGTTTGGTTATTTTGAATTCGCATAATAGGTTGGTTAGGAGTATGAAAGCTAAAAACCTTACATAAAGCATGATGAGTAGTTAACCAATCTATTCCAAAAATCACATCCATGCAAATATTTTCAAAGAGATAAGATCGACAGGTAACGTGAAAGTGTTGATTTGAATCAAACAAGATTTATAAATAGTAGAGGTAACGAAGGCTCCCTACTAACGAAGTTTCAACAAATAAGTCAAAGTTTAACTTCTCCGGAGTCAAATTTAAACGTTAAGCCAAGCAAGAGAGATAAAAGAATGGGTAGAACCCAGATTTAGTAAGGTATAAACTTCGCAAGAATTTATAATTAACTAACCCGCGTTAACTAACCGTTCGAGTTCCTCAGATTTTATTGGCAGTCTAAAAAACGTTCTTCCAGGAACCGTTGACTTTGACTTTTCTGGAACATCCTTTTGAGTCATCATTCCCGTTGGACTAGGTTTCGATACCGTACAATATCGAGCGATATGTCCTTCTTTTCCACAATTATAGCATACCTTAAACTGTTGTGGGCAAGTTTGGATGATATGTCCCTCTTTCCGCATTTGTAATATACGACACGGTGGGTGGTCTTTCTCCTCCTTGGAACCAGCCATACCGGCGTCCGACGTCTTCACATGGTCGTTCTTTGAATCTCCTCTTTTAAAATCTCCTCCCGACTCGCTTCTTCTATTTTCATGGCCACGATTACCACACCGTAGTTGGTTACCGCCTTTGTCCAAGTATTCTTCTTTCTCCATTTGGTTATCGTTATTACGATGACCGCTATCTTGATATGATCCTGGTTATGGTCCCTCGGTTGAACGTACTCGTTATCTCGCTCTAACAATTGAGCCTGTTAACAACATCCGAATAGAGAAAATTTATGAGAAATGAGATATTGGCGTATGTCGGGTTTCAAACCCTCGTAAACATCCGTCATAACGTTCCTCATTCTCCACCAAATGAGGTGTAAACCGGATAACTCCAACCGAACTTCGCCTCCAGATTTGGGACACCGCCATGTTATTCGCTTCCGGTCTAATAAACTCCACTTCCTTCATATGAGCATTAATACTTTCGTGAAAGTATTTGTCATTAAATAGTTTCAAACGTCTCCCAAGACATGCCGAAAAGTATTTGGATGGGTACGCTTACTGAGACTCCCCCAGATGATACGCTCGCCCATTTTAACATAAAGGTGGCGAATGGAACCTTCTTCATTCTCCAGGCATCCCAAGACATCGAATATCTTGGTAATTTGCTTGACCCATGTTTACGCCATGATCGGATCCGGCTTTCCCTTAAATTCGGTGGTCCCAACTCTTTGAGCTCGCCATTGTGACAACCCGTGAATTGCTATCATTTCCTCCTATGTTTTGAACACGAGTCTCCTAAATCTCGATTTTGCATGAATCGCAAAAAGCTTCTAAATATCCCCTCGTTCATCATCGCTTCCAAGTGGTGTTGTTCACGGGAGGAGGAACATTGTCGACTGTTACACGTTTCTCCTCGTCAGTGAGTATATAAGGCGTCTCCACGGTCTCATTTCCATTGTTAATATTCTCGATTCGACATTCTCAAATCTTTCGCCATAAAACAAGGGTTAATTAAGGAAATCAATATATCACATAATATCCCTATATCTTGACCAACTATCAAATAAGCTTAGGTAGGACACACTAGCGAAGGATTTTTACTCTCTCTCCCTCCTAGTTCTATTCCCCGATCTCCGCCAGAGATCATATCCTAAGCTCGATACCAACCTGTGACACCCCCCAAAATAGGTATACATCACCCATTCGAGTTGCCAATAACATGGTACGTAAATAACTACAACTTTATTGTTACAACAAGAAAGCTGTGAGTTTAAATCTGAGATATTGCCATCTAAACAATATCCACATACAAATAAATCCTCATCATATTTATTGATACATTATTTTACAAAAATGGTGAGGACTACTAAACAACTCTCTAAAACCATCATTCCATACCCCGACTGCAGTACTCGCTTACATTCTCGCCTCCACGAGAAGAAAATGGAACAAAAAGGAAAAGGGTGAGCTCAACTAGCCCAAGAAGAATATTATGACTAAGAGATGTCTGAACAAATTATCGTTAGTCTTCAATGAGAAAAAAAAATCTAATAGAATACAATAGACAACAAGTTTTAAATCAATACTCATGATGGAAAATATTAATTCATAGAAGAGTTACGTAGAGGATGAAATCTACTAATATCTATGAATTTAACAAGTTCATCATCAATATTTTTATCCTCAGTAACATCAATCATATATATATCCGAATCATATATTCATCCTCGCACTATGTGCCAAGGACATTCACCACGATCGGTCATGTTCATCTAAACACTGCTCATCTTCACTACCACGGCCAAAGATATTCATCGGAAATCATTCATCTTTGCACTACAAGCCAAAGATATTCATCAAAATCATTCATTTTGCACCATGTGCCAAAGATATTCAATAATATCATCATTTAAGACCGAGGATGATAAAAATATTTTTTAAAGAAATGAATCCAATTGAAACAAAATGACAAGGATTAAGGATTAAGGATTCAGTACTTTATTTTATCCATGTCCAAAAATTCCTCAAAAATAATCATAGTGGTGTAAAATTCAAGAATGATCAAAATATGGATACAATCAAAGCTAGTATCCAAAATAGATATTTTGACTGAAAAGAAAAATTTTATTTTTGATGAATAGTCTCGTATTCGTGAATAAGATCAGACACGTGAATAAAGGCCAGATATCGTGAATAAGTAACTCTTACACCAAAAGTTCCAAATTTTATAAAAACTTCAGATCAATATCTCAAAGATAATGATATTGAAGAAATAATATCATTACGAAAAAAAAAAAATATCACTTACTGAAAGGGAAAGATTTAAAGCTGGAATATGGATATAGGCTATACCTTAAACTTTCACCAGTATAGCAATACTCAAAGTATACTCAAAATACTCACAAGAATACGCTTGATAATATATAGAGAGAAAACTTTCAGCCTGTGTGATTTTCAATTCTAACCTAAGCACCATATTTATAGGAAATTGCTTAGAACACCAAAGCAAAAAATTTAATAAAATAATAATATATATTATAAATTCTCTATGCACACTTCTTGAATCTGAAAATCTGCATTCAACACATTCAAATCACATGCTAGACCCACAAAAAACGTTTTTCATATTTAAATTATTTTAAACTTCCAAAAATCAATTATTTCGGAGCTTTGGAACTTCAATAATTCACAATAAATAGCCCTTTTGTTAGAAAATTCAAATCTCGCGTGTTTTTATAGGAAATTCAATTCTCTACAACTTTACAGAAGAAAGTTTTTCCAAATTCCAAGCGTAAATATATAAGAAATCCATAAGCCAAGCGATTTTAGAGGCTATAATCAAATTTTTAGTCTATAAATGGGGTCCACAGAACATGTTTAACATGTTTTAAACATTTATTGCAACAAAAATACTCTTCCTCCTCCTCATATACTCATATATCCCACATCCGTTGTAAAAATATCACCATTATTATATTATTAAAATATAATAATATATATATATATTTAAATGAATTATTTTATCAGAAAAAGATAAAATTTCAATTTTCAACAATTGTCACATTAAAAATTTTCTCCATCTATATCCACATAAAATCAATATTTTCCTCATCATATGAATCAATAATTAATTATTCCCAAATAATATTACAGAATCACAATATTGACAACCAGGCAGTTCCCAGGAAAGAGGGGGCTTTCCAATAAGAATTTCTCCTTATTGGCGCGCAATTAGGTGACCAAACCTCTCCTTAGACAGAACTTTCTAGACATTGCCAATAATGTTATCTAATAATATTATTCAGATAATATGAATTATTGCTTCGATAATGAAAATATCTTGTGTAATGACAATTATTCAAACAACAAATGATATAAAATATCAACGCAACAATTATTGAACCAATAAAATAAAATATTGAACAATAATTATCGTAACCATTATTGAGTAGTGCCTTCTTCACGTAAGAGTCAATAATTGGTGCAATACTGGTGCTTCCGCAACAACGACAGACATCGTGTTTTAACCACCGGGTATTCCAACGATTATAAGCTCAGAACAACTACGTCGTTATTTTTAAACAACTTATATTTGTCATTTTCTTCCTCCAATCGCACGTTATGGGGCCCATACATGGTCACATGGCAAGTCGCATTTAATATTTCCTTTTCGCATTTAAGATCTGAATATTCCACGACCAAAACTAATATTCCCAAACAACAATGAATATTTTATAACCACTTGCTTATTTTGAAATATTTGCGTATTTTACTCATAACTATCCACATTAATCACATCAACCCTTACTATTTCAAAATAATAATTAGAGGAAATTAAATTTCATTTATTAATTATTTGGGATCTTACAAATTTCATCTTTAATCAACACAACTTATTCATCATTAATATTATAACTCACAATATTTAACAACCAGGTCGTTCCCAGGAAAGAGGAGGCTTTTCGATAAGGATTTCTCCTTATTGGCGCACAATTAGGTGACCAAACCTCTCCTTGATAGAATTTCTAGACATTGTCAATATTGCAAATAATAATACGAATAACTTTGTCGTCTCAATTATTTTTTTAATAATAATAAATAATATGCAGATGATACTGTGACAATAATTGAATCAATAATATGAGAGATATGATCACAAGCAATTCTTGTAGCAATAAGCGAGTATAAGCGAGTGACTTCTCACGTAAGCATTAATAAGTAGTGTGCTACTATGCAACCACACGTACATTGTACTTTTACTCTTAGGGTAGTTCAACAGATTAATCAGTAAAACTTCCACCGTTATTTGCATAAAGTATTTTTGTCGTTTTCTCAATCCGACAATAATTTCGTTGTGGGGTCCACCAATGATTGTATCGTCGTACGGATATTCCCCGACAAAAAGAATATTCCCCGACCAATCGAGTATTATATAACAACTTGCATACTTTGCAAAATTTATAAATATTACCCACAACTATAACATTATACCATAATATTTAAAATTATTTTGAGAAAATTAAATATTTATTCATAAAATCTGGGGTCTCACAATAACGGCGGAAGTTTTACCGTTAATCTGTTGAAACACCCGTGTTAAAAGAAATAAAGAATGTCTGGCGTGGTTAGTAAGTAGCATACGGTATTGATTATTGATGCTTACGTGAGAAGTCACTCAGTTATACTCAATTATTGCTACAGTAATTGTTGCATCATATCTTTTATATTATTGATTCAATTATTGTTACAGTATCATCTGCATAATATTTATTATTATTAAATTAATAATTAAGACGACAAAGTTATTCATATTATTATTTGCAATATTGACAATGTCTAGAAGTTCTGTCAAGGAGAGGTTTGGTCACTTAATTGCGCGCCAATAAGGAGAAATCTTTATCGGAAAGCCCCCTCTTTCCTGGGAACGACCTGGTTGTTAAATATTGTGAGTTATAATATTAATGATGAATAAGCTGTGTTGATTAAAGATTAAATTGATTGTTCCATTGATTGGGATTATTAGTGTTAGTGGAAATTGACATTTATTTCGATGATAATTGATGTCTGGAAGTTATATTGTTCACTCGAGTATTCGGAGCACTCTTCGTGTCGGAGTACTATTCACGAGTTATTATTCACGAGTTACTATTCATGAATTACTATTCACAAGTTACTATTCACGAGTTATTATTCACGGGGTACTATTGATTCACATTCTTATACTATTAGGGGTGGTGGTGCAAGATTGATAATACTTGCACGACTAAGTTAAAAATAGAGGTATAGTTGAAGGTACTATACTGTAATTAATTTTTTCACATGATTATACTATTTATTCACATGATTATATTATTGATTCACATGATTGTACTATTGATTCACATGATTTACTATTAGGGGAGTTGGTGCAAGATTGATAATACTTGCAGGACTAGATTAAAAATGAAAGAAAAGTTGGAGGTATTGTACTGTAATTTTTCGAGCCCCAAAACGTGCAATTATCGAAACTATATTTTCCTATAAATAGAAGCTCATTCTTTCTTCATTTCTCACCAATTCACTAAAGCTATAGAGCAATTATTATATAGAGAAATTATAGAGAGAAAGAAAAAAAGTATTCTGCTACTTCACTACTTCTATATCCAGTTTCTTCTAAGGTAGGGAGTATTATTTCTTTCTTTCGTCTTCATGAAGAGAACTTACATTATTCCATTCTTTGTTATTATATTGGAATAACTTTGTCTATACATCTGACGTCTCGCATACTTGGTGAAATTCTTACGTTATTCCATTCTTTATTATTCATTGGAAAATCACATGCATACAGGTTTTCTACTTGCAGGACTCGGGTTAAAATCTTTATTATTATGTTGAATATCACATGCATGCGTTTCACGGGACACGGTTTCGTCTTTATTATTACATTGGAATATCACATGCATGCGTTTTCTGGGACCTAATTCCTTCTTTATTATTACATTTGGAATATCCACATGCATGCGTTTTTAAGCGGACTGATTCCATTATTTATTATTCATTGGAATAACTCGCACATGCGATCTATCGCATGCATGGTGATTTCTTTTGTTATTCCATTCTTTATTATACTCAGTTGGTTAAAGTTTTGACTTCTATAATCCATGAAATTAGTGGAATATCCTTGATATTTGCGCTTCATCCAGTATCTTTTCATGGAAATATTCTTCTGAGCATTCTTGAATTTTACTCCACAAAGAAATATCATGTTGACAATTTGGAGGTTATTGGTTCCTGGACAAATTAATTCTTGAACTTGTTTTATTGAATTCTTATATCATTGTCATCATCCTCATGTTTATATTTTGTTGAAAGTCATCTGTGGCCTATAGTGCATAGATGGACTTGGTATGATTATAACCGAGGATTATTGATTGTAATCATGGTAGTAATGTTACAAATGATGTGGTAAAAGTCCTCATTGGCCCGTAGTGCATTGATGGACAGTTGTTGGCATGATCATGACCATTAATGAATACACGAATGTCCTTGGCCCGTAGTGCATGGATAATTTGTGGTCATGATACTAAAGAATATCCTTGGTCTTAGTGCAGGGGTGATTCGATGATGTGGATTATTTATTAAGCTGAGTCCCAGCGATAAAAGTGATGAAAAACCTTTTAAATCATAGAAGATAGTAGATTTTATTCTCTACTTGACTCTTCTAATGGATTGCTTATTCCGCTGCAGTTTTTGATCTAAAACTTGTTGTCTATTATATTCTATCAGTTGTAATACTGTTGAAGGCTATTGATAATTTATTCTACATTATTTTAGTCATAATATTTCTTACTGGGCTAGTTGAGCTCACCCTTTCTTTCATTGTTCTCTTTTGAAAATAAGAACGTAGCTGGAACTAGTCGGGGAACAGAGTGATGGTCCTAGATGGTGCATTAGTAGTCCTCATTATTCTGTGAAATAGTGTAATAATAAATGCAATGAGGACTCCATTGAGTGTGGATATTGTCTAGATGACAATATTTGTATTAAAACTCACAGCTCATGTTGTATATTTAAAATTGTATTTGAATTTTGTACCATGTATTTGGCGACTCAAGATGGGTTATGTATACCAATTTTGGGGGCGTCACAGTTGGTATCAAAGCTTAGGGATATGATCCCTGGCTAAGATGTGAGACTAGAACTAGGAGGGAGAGCGGAGAATTCCTTCGCTAGTATGACCTACCTAAGTTTATTTGATATTTAATTGGTCATCGTAGTATAGGGATAATATGTGATGTTAATTAACCCTTGTTTTGTGGCAGTATTTGTAAATGACATCTGAGAATGTTGAGAATAGCAATGGAGCACAGGAGACTGTTGAGTCTCCACAGATCAATAATCAGGACAATGTGCAACACTGATCAATTGACGAACGACGATACGTTTAGGAGCTTTTTAGAATTCATGCAACATCAGGCGAAGGCCACTCCTGTTCATAATACAGGAGGAAACAATGGCAACCCACGGTTTGTAAGACCCCAACTTATTATAAATAAAATCGAATTTCCTCTAATTATTATTGTGAATAATAAGGTATTAATTTGATATAATTCTCTGGTTATGGGTGAAATGTGCAAATATTACAAAATATGCAAGTGGTTATAAAATAATCACTGTTGTCGGGGAATATTCGTTTGGTCGTGGAATATTCTTGTTGTCGGGGAATATTCATACGACAGTAGCGATCATTCATGGGCCCCATGTGAGAATAATTATCGATGAAGAAAATGACAAGTTTGAGTTTTTATAAATAGCAGGCGTAGTTATTCTGAATTAACACATTGTTGAATAATTTGGTTAAAATACGATGTCTGGCGTGGATGCGCAGTATTGATGAATTATTGATCCTTACGTGAAGAAGGCACTACTCAATAATTATTACGATGTTATTCTTGTTCAATATTTTATTTTATTGATTCAATAATTGTTGCGTTGATATTTAATATTATTGTTGTTTCAATAATTGTCAACGCACTGATATTTTCTATTATCGGATCAATAATTCATATTATTTGAATAATATTATTAGATAGCATTATTGGCAATGTCTAGAAAGTTCTGTCAAGGAGAGGTTTGGTCACCTAATTGCGCGCCAGTAAGGAGAAATTCTTATTGGAAAGCCCTCTTTCTGAGGAACTACTGGTTGTCATAAATGTGATTCTGTAATATTATTTGTGAATAATTAATTATTGATTCATATGATAAGGAAATATTTATTTTATGTGGATATAGATGTTGGATATATTTATTGTGGTTAAAAATGAAAAAGTAAATGTTGAGGTGTTTTATCAATATTTTTGTCGGAATGAAGGTATTAAAAAATTAAACAAGTATTTTTGAGATATATTGCGTGAGTTATAATTTTTAATCCGACCGTTGGATCGTTGTAATTTTTGGATATGTTATACATATATACGTTGAGTATATATCCACAAATTTTGAACCGTTAAAAATGAACGAATGATTTGTTATGAATTTTAAGAGGTGACTGATTCGGAAATTAGGTTTATAAATGATTTTGGTGGAAAATTTTAGAATTGGTGGGCCCCACTTTTGGTTTGTGAAAAAATGTGCTGAATTTTATTTCAAATGTGGTGGGTGGGAATAGTAGTAGGTAAAGCCATCAGGTTGCAGGTTAAGTCTGCTTCGGCGAGCTAACATTTTCCTATAAATAGAGGGCTAAGTTAGAATTGAAAATCACACCAGAAACAAGTTTTCTCTCTTTCTCTCTCTAGATTATTGAGTGTATTTAGATACTTTGTGAGTTTCTATTCATCAGTGCAAGTTTCCTTCAGCCTTATACCGATATTCTAATCAGAAGTACTGATATTTTGAGGTAAGGGGTGTTATATTCTTCTTAAAATGATATTTTCTTCAATATCATTATACCGAAATGTTGGTATGAACTTTTTATCAAATTTAGAACTTTTTGTGTCAGGGTTACTATTCACGTATACGGCACTATTCCCCTCCTAGTTCTATTCCCCGATCTCCGTCAAAGACCATATCTCCCCTCCTAGTTCTATAATGTGATATGTTAATTCTAGGAGGGGTATATTTGTTGGTCAGTCATAATATAGGGATATTATGTGATATGTTAATTTGTTTAATTAACCCTTATTTTATGGCAGTATTTAAGAATGGCTGCTGATAACGTTAACAATGGAGTGTATGAGACTGTGGAACAACCTTTAGTTACAAACAAGGAGAACGTGCAACAGGAAGGCAATAATCCTCCTGTAAACAACACTACCGAACAAATGATGAATGATGGGATGTTCAGAAGTTTTTTGCAGTTTATGCAAAACCAGATGAGGGAAACTCGTGCACAGAATACGGGTGGAAATGCTAGCAATGCGCGGCTTGTCACAGCCAAGCAGTTCAAAGAGTTGGGACCACCAGAATTTAAGGGAAAGCCGGATCCGATCATGGCGGAAACATGGGTCAAGCAAATTACCAAGATATTCGATGTCTTGGGATGCACGGAGGAACAGAAGGTTCCATTCGCCACCTTTATGTTCTGCGGTGAGGCAGACTACTGGTGGGAGTCTGTGAAGCGTACCCAGCCAGCCGCACTCAGCATGTCTTGGGAAACATTTCAAAAACTATTCAATGACAAGTACTTTCCTGAAAGTATTCGGGTCGTATGAAGGAGAGTGGAGTTTATCGGACCGAACAAAACAACATGACGGTGTCCCAAAGACGAGGCGTAAGTTTGCAGAGTTATCCAGTTTGCACCTCATTTGGTGAAAATGAGGAATCAATGACAAGGATGTTTCGAGAGGTCTAAAGTCCGAGATTTATAATATCTTATATCTCATAAATTTTCTTTATATTCAGATGTTGTAAGCAGGGCTCAATTATTAGAGCGAGATAATGAGTATGCGACAACCGAGGGACCACAACTGAGGTCATCTGGGTGATAGCATTCATCAGAGCGATGATAACCAACGAGGAGGGAAAAATACGAACAAAGCGGTAACCACTCGGTAGTCATCGTGGCCATGATAATAGGAGAGGTGAATCAAGTGGAAATTTGGAAAGAGGAGATTCAACAATGACGAAGACATCAAGAAGAAGACCAAAGACCAACAACAAATTCTAGGGGAGGAGAACGGCGCCAGTTAGATGTTACAAACACGGAAAAGAGGACATATCATTCAAAGTTGTCCACAACAATCCAAGGTATGTTACAACTGTGGAAAGGAAGGCCACATAGCTCGGGATTGTTTCAGCAAAACCAAGTTCAACGGGATGGTGACTCAAGGGTCGTGTCCGGATAAGTCGAAATCATTGGTTCTCAAAAGCGCGTTTGTCGTGGATGGCCAAAACACGAGGAACCCGAACGAGGTGATTACGGGTAAGCTAATCTTGAACTCTTGCGAAGTTTATATCTTACTAGATACCGGTTCTACCCATTCTTTTATCTCTTCTGCTTGTGCTCAACGTTTAAACTTGACTCGACGGAGAAATTAGACTTTGATTTATCGGTGGAGACTCGTTGGGTGAAACTTTCATTACATCCTTGTTTATAAATCTTGCTTAATCCAAGTTGGCATTATCACATTACCTGTTGATCTTATCTCTTTAAAGATACTTGTTTTTATGTGATTTTAGGAATTGATTGGTTAACCACTCATCATGCTAAAATTGATTGTTTTCGTAAGGTTGTTAGTTTTCATATTCCTAACCTTGACTTTGTATAATAATTCAAACAACTAAACCACTAAAATCAGTCACTATCATATCAAGCCATAAAGCTATTCGTTTATTGAAAAACAGATGTCAAGCTTTCTTAACCCATATTATGGATTTGAACAAAGACAAGTCAGATTTGAATAATATTTCTATTGTTAGAGAATTTCCGATGTTTTTTTCTGAAGAACTTCGATGGCCTACCCCGTAGCGTGATGTTGAATTCTTTATTGACCTTGAGCAAGGGTACAAAACCCATTTCTAAAACCCCATATCGAATGGCTCCTATTAAACTTCAGGAGTTAAAAGTCCAACTACAAGAGTTATTAGACATCGATTTCATTCGTCCTAGTACATCTCCTTGGGGTGCTCCTGTTTTATTCGTAAAGAAGAAAGACGGGAGTATGTAACTTTGTATTGACTACGAAAATTGAACCATGTCACCATCAAGAATAGGTATCCATTACCTCGCATTGATGACCTATTTGACCGGTTGCAAGGAGCATAATTCTTTTCAAAGATCGATCTTCGTTCGGATATCATCATTTGAAGATTAAAAGCGAGGATATTCCAAAGACCGCCGAACTTCGAGACGGGCATTATGAATTCTTTGTCATGTCTTTTGGATTGACTAATGCTCCTGCTGCTTTCATGGATATGATGAACTGTGTATTCAAGGAATATTTGGATCAGTTTGTTGTTGTCTTTATTGATGACATCCTCATCTATTCCAAAAGCCGTGAAGATCATGAGCACCATTTGAAGTCGATACTTGAAAGGCTTCGTGAAAACAAGCTTTATGCCAAGTGAAGAAATGTGAGTTCGGCTTGAGGAAGTAGCATTCCTTGGGCACGTGGTGTCAAAACATGGAGTATCATTGACCGGCAAAGATTGAAGCAATATAAAGTTGGGAGCAACCAAAGTCGGTGGCCAGAAGTGCGTAGCTTTTCGGGCTTAATTGGTTATTATCGAGATTCATGGAAGGATTTTCTCGAATCGCTACTTCGTTAACTCGGTGACTCGGAAGATACAAAATTCATTATGGAGCGAGGAATCGCGAAGAGTTTCCAAGAGCTCAAGAGGAGACTCATTTAAGACTTTGTTACGGCAATACCATCCGCATGCGGATGGATTTGTTATATCAAATGATGCTTCAGGCAAAGGGTTAGGATGCGTTCACATCCAACATGGGAAAGTCATAGCCTATGCGTCACGACAACTCAAAAAATATGAGAGGAATTATCCTACTCATGATCTAGAGTTGGCAGCAGTCGTATTCGTGTTGAAAATTTGGAGACACTACTTGTATGGGGAGAAAGTGGAGATTTATACGGACCATAAAAGCCTCAAATGTTTCTTCACCCAAAAAGAACTCAACATGCGGCAACGACGTTGGCTTGAACTATTGAAAGATTACGATCACACTATTCAATATCATCCTGGAAAAGCGAACGTAGTAGCTGACGCATTGAGTAAAAGATCATATGCGAGTACGAGTGCGATATTGTCAATGCAAAGGCCCATTCTGTATGACTTGTAAAGGATGGAGGTAGAATTAAAGACTCCAGGAACCCACATGATGATGGCGAATACACGAGTAGAACCGACTTTAATCAACAAAGTTAAAGTTGCTCAAGCTACGGACATGGAGCTGATGCGTATGAAGAAGAAAGTGCAAGAAGGTGTTATTCTAGAAGCGAGAATCGATGAAGAAGGAATACTTAGATTCAACTCCAGACTTTGTGTTCCTAACGACTCTGATTTGAAGCATAGAATCATGATGGAGGCACACAACACACCGTTTGCAATCCATCCTGGGAGTACCAAAATGTATCATGATATTCGACATATATTTTGGTGGAATAATATGAAGAGAGAGATCGCGGAGTTTATCTCGAGGTGTTTAACCTGTCAACGTGTAAAGGCAGAGCATCAAGTGCCAAAGGGTCCATTACAACCACTTGAGATTCCGAAATGGAAGTGGGAACACATTACTATGGATTTCGATTCTGTGTCTTCCCAAAGTTTCTCAAGGCATAGATGCGATTTGGGTTATTGTTGATAGATTAACCAAGTCTGCCCATTTCTTACCGATACGTGAGACTTATTCCCTTGAACGTCTTGCTCGCATGTACGTGAATGAGATTGTGAGATTGCATGGCATGCCAGTATCCATAGTTTCGGATCGTGACCCAAGATTCACTTCACGATTTTGGGTTAGCTTGCTTGAAAGCTATGGGCGCAGATTTGATTGATTTGGCATACCATCCTCAAACGGACGGACAATCAGAGAGGACTATTCAAACCCTTGAAGATCTATTAAGACTTTGTGTCCTAGATTTTAAAGGAAGTTGGGATAAGTACTTGCCACTGGTGGAATTCTCCTACAACAACAGTTATCAAGCAAGTATAGGCATGGCTCCATTTGAGGCGTTGTATGGACGAAAGTGTCATTCTCCAGTATGCTGGGACGAGGTGGGAGAAGCAACGTTGTTGGGACCAGAATTAGTACGCATGACTACAGAAAAGATCCAAATGATTCGACAACGTATTCAAACCTCACAAGATCGACAAAAGAGTTATGCTGATCTTCATAGAAAGGACGTGGAGTTTAATATTGGAGATCATGTATTGTTACGTGTTGCTCCATAGAAGGGAGTTACAAGATTTGGAAAGAGAGGAAAGCTCAATCCACGATTTGTTGGTCCATTTGAGATTCTTGACCGAATAGGAAATGTGGCCTATAGACTCGCATTACCTCCAAGTATGTCTCGTGTTCATAATGTTTTTCACATATCCATGCTTCGTAAATATGTGAAAGACCCGAACCATATTATTGCGTTAGAACCAGACGAGATAGCCGAAGATTTAACATACGAAGAAGTACCTGTTAAAATCTTGGATAGGAAAGAGCATGTCCTACGCACCAAGGTTATACCACAAATTAAGGTTTTGTAGAGAAACCATGCTATTGAAGAAATGACCTGGGAGTTGGAATCAGAAATGAAAGCGAGGTATCCTCACCTTTTCGAAACACCAGGTACGTATGTCAATTTCGAGGACGAAATTTCATATGGAGGGGAGGTTGTAAGACCCCAACTTATTATAAATAAAATCGAATTTCCTCTAATTATTATTGTGAATAATAAGGTATTAATTTGATATAATTCTCTGGTTATGGGTGAAATGTGCAAATATTACAAAATATGCAAGTGGTTATAAAATAATCACTGTTGTCGGGGAATATTCGTTTGGTCGTGGAATATTCTTGTTGTGGGGAATATTCATACGACTATCGCAGGTCATTTATGGGCCCCATAATGAGAATAATTATCGGATGAAGAAAATGACAAGTTTGAGTTTTTATAAATACTTAGGCGTAGTTATTACGAATTAACAACGTTGGAATACCCGTTGGTTAAAAATACGATGTACGCGTGGATGCATGTGAGATTGATGAATTATTGATCCTTACGTAAGAAGACACTACTCAATAATTATTACGATGAATTCTTTATTCAATATTTTATTTTATTGATTCAATAATTGTCTGCGTTGATATTTTATATTATTGTTGTTTCAATAATTGTCACCGTACGATATTTTCCATTATCAAATCAATAATTCATATTATTTGAATAATATTATTAGATAGCATTATTGGCAATGTCTAGAAAGTTACATCGAGGAGAGGTTTGGTCACCTAATTGCGGCGCCAAGAAGGAGAAATTCTTATTGGAAAGCCCCTCTTCCTCGAGGAGCGGCTTTGGTTGTCATAAATGTGATTTCGTAATATTATTTGTGAATAATTAATTATTGATTCATATGATAAGGAAATATTTATTTTATGTGGATATAGATGTTGGATATATTTATTGTGGTTAAAAATGAAAGAGTTAATGTTGAGATGTTTTATCAAGTATTTTGTCGGAATGAAGGTATTAAAAAATTAAACCGGTATTTTTGAGATATATTAATGAGTTATAATTTTTAATCAAATAGTTGGATCGTTGTAATTTTTGGATATGTTATACATATATACGTTGAGTATATATCCACAAATTTTGAACCGTTAAAAATGAACGAATGATTTGTTATGAATTTTAAGAGGTGACTGATTCGGAAATTAGGTTTATAAATAATTTTGGTGGAAAATTCTAGAATTGGTGGGCCCCACTTTTGGTTGGTGAAGAAATATGTTGAATTTTATTTCAAATGTGGTGGGTGGGAATAGTAGTAGGTAAAGCCATCGGGTTGCAGGTTAAGTCTGCTTTGGCGTGCTAATATTTTCCTATAAATAGAGGGCAAAGTTAGAATTAAAAATCACACCAGAAACAAGTTTTCTCTCTTTCTCTCTCTAGATTATTGAGTGTATTTTGTGAGTATTTAGAGACTTTGTGAGTTTCTATTCATCGGTGCAAGTTTCCTTCAGCCTTATACCGATATTCTGATCAGAAGTACTGATATTTTAAGGTAAGGGGTGTTATATTCTTCTTAAAATGATATTTTCTTCAATATCATTATACCGAAATGTTGGTATGAACTTTTTATCAAATTTGGAACTTTTTGTGTCGAGGTTACTATTCACGTATACGGCACTATTCACGAATACGGCACTATTCACCGAAATATGAAATTTTTTCCTTTTTGTCCAAGATGTCTATTATGGTTACTATCTTTGATTGTATCCATGTTTTGATCTTTATTCTTGAATTTTGCTTCAAAATTGGTTATTATGTAGTATTATTGATCTTGGATAAAGCATTATATGAATCCCTACTAATTGTCCTTACGTCTCCTTTGGATTCGATTTTTCTTTAAAATATTTTTCATCATCCTCACCCTAAATGATGATATTTCTAAATATCTTTGGCTGTAGTGCAAAGATAAATGATTAATCGATGAATATTTTTGGCTCAGTAAGTGCAAAGATGAGCAGTGTTGAGATGAACATGACCAATTGGTGATGATACAAATGAATATCTTTGGCCCGTAGTGCAAAGATGAATATGTGATTAAAGATGTATATTGATTGTTGTTCTGAGGATAAAATATTGATGATGGACTTTTAAATCTTAGAAGATAGTAGAACTCATTCTCTACTTTACTCTTCTAATGGATTGTTGTTTCCATTGCGAGATTGTTGATCTAAAACTTGTTGTCTATTATATTTTATCGATTTTTCCCTCGTTAAAGACTAATGATAATTTGTTGTATATTATCTTAGTCATAATATTCTTTTCTTCGGGCTAGTTGAGCTCACCCTTTTCCTTTTTGTTCCATTTTCTTCTCGGGAGGTGAGAACATAAGCGAGGATCTAGTGGGGTATGGAGTGATGGTTCTAGAAAGATGTTTTAGCGATCCTCACTATTTACGTAAAATAGTGTTTGAATAATTGTAATGAGGACTTATTTGAGTGTGGATATTGTCTAGAAGACAATATTTGTATTTAAACTCACGGTATGTGTTATGTCGTATTTTGCGCGACAATTGTATTATTGAAGTTGTAGTTTGATTTCCGTACCATGTATTTGGCGACTCAGAATGGGTGTTGTATACCTATTTTGGGGGCGTCACACGATTGGTCACCGCTAAGTAATTCAAGGAGCTGGGACCACCGGAGTTTTTGGAAAAGCAAGAACCACTTAAGGCAGAGACGTGGTTAAAGCAGATCACCAAAATATTTGATGTCTTGGGATGCTCCGAGAATCAACAGGTTCCCTTTGCCACCTTTATGTTGTGTGAAGAGGCAGATCACTGGTGGGAATCTGTAAAAGCGTACTGACTGGCCTTTTCAAGATGTCTTGGGAGAAGTTCCAAGAGCTGTTCAAGGACAAGTACTTTCTCGAAAGTAGTCGTCACATGAAGGAGGTGGAGTTTATCAAGTTGGAACAAAACAATATGACCGTGTCGCAATACGAGGCTAAATTTGCGGAGTTATCCCGGTTTGCATCCCATTTGGTCGATAATGAGGAGCGAATGACGCGAATGTTTTTAAGAGGTTTGAAGCGGAGAATACGCCAATATCTTATTTCTCATAAACTATGTTTGTATTGAGATGTTGTAAATAGGGCTCGATTAGTGGGTAGCGATAACGAGTCAACGCAACCAAAAAGCTGACCCAAAGAAATGATAATCTAGGTGATACTTGACCATCAAAGCGGTGACAATAAGCATGGAGGAATCAACATGCCGAAATGGTAACCACTCGATTGGTAATCATGGTCAAAACAATAAGAATGGACATTTCAAGAAGAGGAGATTCAACAATGATGGAAAGACGTCGGCACCGGCTTTTTGTTGTTAAGGAATGAGAACGACCACCTATCATATGCTTCAAAAGCGGAGGTGAGGGACACATCGGTCCAAAGCTAGCGATGCCAGTCAAAGCATGTTATAATTATGGAAGAAAAGGTCACTTAGCCCGATTTTGTATGCCTTCACCAGAAGACAAGTTCATTTAGGATGGAGGCACCAAAGGTCAGTCCCAGAAAAGTCAAAGCCTAGTAGTTTAAGAGAGCGTTTTTTTTCGTGACAAGGAACTGAATAAAATTATCAACGGTATGTTAGTCATAAACTCTTGTGAAGTCTATACCGTGTTGATCTGGGTTTCTCACTCTTTTATTTCACCTAGTTGTGTTCAATGTTTGAAGTTAACTCAGGAGAAGTTAGACTTTGATATATTTGTTTAAACTCATTTGGGAGAAACCTTCGTTACCTCCACTATTTATAAATCTTGTTCAAATCAACACTTTCACGTTATTGTCGATCTTGTCTCTTTGAAAATACTTGCCTTTGATGCGATTTTAGGAATCGATTGGTTAACTACTCATCATGCTTTTAAGTAAGGTTGTTAGCTTTCATATTCCTAACCAATCATTATGCTAATTCAAGCAACCAAACCACTAAAGTCAATCATTTTCATATCAAGCCATAAGTAAAGAGCCCCGATCCTTTCGTTGTTGACTTTCTTGTGTGGAATGCACCAGAATCCGGACTTTTCGTAGGCGACGTCGTGAATGACGATGTCAAGTTGATAGGTATCAATGTGACGTACTATCCAAGTCTTGGATGAGAGTCACAGTTTTGAATGATATTTCTATTGTTAATAAATTTTCTGACGTATTCTTGAAGACTTCTTAGCCTACCCTAGAGCGTGAAATCGAATTTTGTATTGACCCCAGTACAAAACCCATTTCTTAAACCCTCAAATATTTTCTTCACCTAAAACGAACGTAACATGTGCCAAAGACGTTGGCTCGAGCTGTTGAAGATTACGATCATATCATTCAATACCATCGTGGAAAAGCGAACGTGGTAGCTGACGCGTTGAGTAGAAGATCGTATGCGTTTACAAGTGCGAATATACGAACCCCCGTGAAGATAACGAATATACGAGTAGAATCGACTTTAATCGATAAAGTTAAAGTCGTTCAAGCTACACACCTGGAGCTGATGAATGTGAAGAATTAAGAAGGTTCAAGAGGGCGTTACTCTAGAAGCAAGAATCGACGAAGAGAAGAAATCTCAACCCTCGATTTAATTGGCCCATTTGAAATCCTCGATAAAGTAGGAACTGTGGCTTATAGACTCGTTTTACCGCCAAGTATGTCGCGTGTTCATAACATTTTTAACGTATCGACGTTACGTGAATATGGGGATGACCCGAACCACATTATTAATTTAGAACCGGACGAGATAGCGGATGATTTAACGTATGAGGAGATACGTGTTAAAATTTTGGATAAGAAGGATTATATTCGACACTCAAAGGTTATACCTCAAGGATTAGAATTTGAAGTGAGGTCAAGGCATCCTCACCTGTTCGGCATACCAGGTACGTACGTAAATTTTGAGGGCAAAATTTCATAAGGAGGGGAGATTGTGAGACCCCAGATTTTATGAATAAAGATTTAATTTTCTCGAAATAATTTTTTTAAATATTATGGTGTGGATTTGATATAATGTTATAGTTGTGGGTAATATTTATAAATTTTGCAAAGTACGCAAGTTGGTATATAATATTCGATTGGTCGGGGAATATTCTTTTTGTCGGAGAATATCCGTACGACAATACAATCATTGGTGGACCCCACAACGGAATTATTGCCGGATTGAGAAAACGACAAAAATATTTTATGAAAATAACAACGGAAGTTTTACCGTTAACTGTTGAAACACCCGGTGTTAAAAGAAGTGAAGAATCTGGCGTGGTTGCATAGTAAAGAAGCACACCGGTATTGATTATTGATGCTTACGTGAGAAGTCACTCAGTTATACTCAATTATTACTACAGTAATTTCTACATCATATCTCTCAAATTATTGATTCAATTATTGTTACAGTATCATTTTCATAATATTTATTATTATTAAATCAATAATTGAGACGACAAAGTTATTCATATTATTATTTGCAATATTGACAATGTCTAGAAGTTACGTCAAGGAGAGGTTTGGTCACCTAATTGCTGCCAATAAGGAGAAATCTTATCGGAAAGCCCCCTTTCCTGGGAATGACCTGGTTGTTAAATATTGTGAGTTATAATATTAATGATGAATAAGTTGTGTTGATTAAAGATGAAATTGATTGTTCCATTGTATTGGGATTATTAGTGTTAGTGGAAATTGACATTTATTTCGATGATAATTGATGTCTGGAGGTTATATTGTTCACTCGGGTATTCGGAGTACTTTTTATGTCGGAGTACTATTCACGAGTTACTATTGATTCACATTCTTATACTATTAGGGGTGGTGGTGCAAGATTGATAATACTTGCATGACTAAGTTAAAAATGGAGGTATAGTTGAAGGTACTATACTGTAATTAATTTTTTCACATGATTATACTATTTATTCACATGATTATACTATTTATTCACATGATTGTACTATTGATTCACATTATTTACTATTAGGGGAGTTGGTGCAAGATTGATAATACTTGCAGGACTAAATTAAAAATGAAAGAAAAGTTGGAGGTATTGTACTGTAATTTTTTGAGCCCCAAAACGTGCAATTATCGAAACTATATTTTCCTATAAATAAAAGCTCATTCTTCCTTCATTTCTCACTAATTCACTAAAGCTATAGAGCAATTATTATAGAGAGAAATTATAGAGAGAAAGAAGAAAAGTATTCTGCTACTTCACTACTTCTATATCCTGTTTCTTCTAAGGTAGGGAGTATTATTTCTTTCTTTCGCCTTCCTGAAGAGAACTTCTATTATTCCATTCTTTGTTATTATGTTGGAATAACATGTCTATGCGAAGTACCGCATACTTGGTGAAATTCTTCTGTTATATATTCCATTCTTTATTATTACATTGGAATATCACGTCTCGTATGTTCTATCTTTGGACTGGTTCCGTCTTTATTATTACGTTGGAATATCCTATTTATGCGTTCTCATGGGACTGGTTCCGCGTCTTTATTATTCTCGTTGGAATATCTTGTCTCATGCATTTTACGCCGGACTGATTCCGTCTTTATTATTCATTGGAATATCCCATTCATGCGCTTTTCGCCGGATTTGATTCCGTTATTTATTATTCTCGTTAGAATAACTTTTATGCTGCCAAGGGTGAGGCCTATCGCATGCATGGTGATTTCTTTTGTTATTCCATTCTTTATTATACTCGGTTGGTTAAAGTTTTGACTTCTATAATCCATGAAATTAGTGGAATATCCTTGATATTTCAAGCTTCATCCGTCGATATCTTTTCATGGAAATATTCTTTCGAGCATTCTTGAATTTTACTCCACAAAGAAATATCATGTTGACAATTGGAGGTTATTGGTTCCTGGACAAATTAATTCTTGAACTTGTTTTATTGAATTCTTATATCATTGTCATCATCCTCATGTTTATATTTTGTTGAAAGTCATACGTGGCTCTGTAGTGCATAGATGGACTTGGTATGATTATGAATTGGATTATTCAAAGGTAATCATGACCGTAATGTTACAAATGATGTGGTAAAAGTCCTCATTGGCCCGTAGTGCATTGATGGACAGTTGTTGACATGATCATGACCATTAATGAATACACGAATGTCCTTGGCCCGTAGTGCATGGATAATTTGTGGTCATGATACTAAAGAATATCCTTGGTCGTAGAGTGCGAGGGTGATTCGATGATGTGGATTATTTATTGTCGAGTCCCGGCCGATAAAAGTGATGAAAACCTTTTAAATCATAGAAGATAGTAGATTTTATTCTCTACTTGACTCTTCTAATGGATTGCTTATTCCATCGCAGCTTTTGATCTAAAACTTGTTGTCTATTATATTCTATCATTTGTATCTTTTGTTGAAGGCTATTGATAATTTATTCTCGCATTATTTTAGTCATAATATTTCATCGGGCTAGTTGAGCTCACCCTTTCTTTCATTGTTCTCTTTTGAAAATAAGAACGTAGCTGGGACTAGTCGGGGAACAGAGTGATGGTCCTAGATGGTGCATTAGTAGTCCTCATTATTCTGTGAAATAGTGTAATAATAAATGCAATGAGGACTCCATTGAGTGTGGATATTGTCTAGATGACAATATTTGTATTAAAACTCACAGCTCATGTTGTATATTTAAAATTGTATTTGAATTTTGTACCATGTATTTGGCGACTCAAGATGGGTTATGTATACCAATTTTGGGGGCGTCACAGTTGGTATCAAAGCTTAGGGATATGATCCCTGGCTAAGATGTGAGACTAGAACTAGGAGGGGAGAGACGGAGAATTCCTTCGCTAGTATGACCTACCTAAGTTTATTTGATATTTAATTGGTCGGTCAGAGTATAGGGATAATATGTGATGTTAATTAACCCTTGTTTTGTGGCAGTATTTGAAAATGACATCTGAGAATGTTGAGAATAGCAATGGAGCACAGGAGACTGTTGAGTCTCCACAGATCAATAATCAGGACAATGTGCAACAGGATGGCGATAATCCTCTTGTAAACACCAACACTGATCAATTGACAAACGATGGTACGTTTAGGAGCTTTTTAGAATTCATGCAACATCAGGCGAAGGCCACTCCTGTTCATAATACAGGAGGAAACAATGGCAACCCACTCCTGTCCAAATTGTCAACATGATACTTCTTTGTAGAGTAACACTCAAGAATGCTCAGAAGAATATTTCCATGAAAAGATACTGGATGAAGCGCAAATATCAAGGATATTCCACTAATTTCATGGAGTATAATAAAGAATGGAATAACAAAAGAAATTACCAGGCATGCGATAGACCGCACAGACAGGTTATTCCAACAGAATAATAAATAATGGAACCAGTCATGCGAAACGCATGCATGCGTGATGTTCCAACAGAATAATAAACAATCGGAATTGTGTCGTGCGTAACGCATGCATACGATGTTCCAAATGTAATAATAAATAATTGAATAATAGAAGAATTTCACCAAGTATAGGGTATCCCCGTATATGCGTTATTCCAAATGAATAATAAAAATGGAATAACAAAAGAATTTCACTAATAAGAAAGAAGGAATACCCTAACGAGTATAACAAATAATATCCCTTACCAGTAAAAAGAAGAGTATTTTGATTTGGTAGGCGAGGATATACTCAAAGAAAACTTCAGACTACATTTCAAAACTTTCTTAAACTCTAAAGAAATACGCCAAGATTATAGAAGAAGAACTCTCTCTATAGTTTTCTCTCTAGAGTTTCAAAGTGAATTCGTAAGAAATAATGAAGGAATGAGCTTCTATTTATAGAAGAATGGATTGCATAGTAACTAATTCATGAAGCGGTCCATTGATTTACTTTAAAACAGACGGTCCAGATTGGTTTACAATAAAATATAATATATTCTATTTATAATCTAATAAAACGAATAACTTTATAAAAGTATTATGTTTTATATAAAAAGATTTTACTATGCAAACACTATGCAGGTACTATGCAAACACTATGCATAATAAAATATAATATATTCTAATTATTGTTTAATAAAACAAATAACTTTATAAAAGTATTTACATTTATATAAAAAGATTTTACTATTAGTCTAATAAAACGAATAACTTTATAAAAATATTTCATGCTTTATATAAAAAGTTTTTCCATTTTTATTACATTAATAATACTAATAAACAAAACTCATCATCATTATTATAATTCACAATATTAATCGACTGTGTCGTTCCCGTGAAAGAGGAGGCTTTCAATAAGGATTTCTCCTATGGCGCGCAATTAGGTGACCAAACCTCTCCGATGTGAACTTCTAGATATCGTTAATATTGCAAATAATAATATTAATAACTTTGTCATCTCAATTATTGATTATAAAATATTGACAATAATTGAATCAAATAACGTGAGATCTTATGCATTAATTATCGTAACAATAATTGAACAAAACCGAGTGACTTCTCACGTAAGCATCAATAATCAATACGATTGTCTATCGCAATAACCAATTCAGACATCGCATATTTTTACTTTTAACTGGGTGTTTCAAACAGCTTAACAGTAAAACTTCCGCCGTTATTTTCATAAAGTATTTTTGTCGCTTCGATCAATCCGACAATAATTTCGTTATAGGGTCCACCAATGATTGTGTGTGGTTATGCGAATATTCCTATTAAAAGCGAATATTCCCCACCAATCGAATATTATATAACAACTTGCGTACTTTGCAAAATTTATAAATATTACCCACAACTATAACATTATATCAAATTCATTCCATAATATTCAAAAATGATATTTATAGAAAATTCATCTTTATTCATAAAAGTTGGGGTCTTACAGTTTTGGTTCCAAAACCAACCCAAACTTATTCTTTTGCCGGATCTACTTGTGGGTCCCTAAAGAGGAGTAATGATATAATGACAAAAAAATATTATAAATAATTTATAAAATAATGTGATAATATTTAATTAGCAGATGATCTTAAAATTGTAAAATGAATCATATAGTTTGAACCTATTCTTATTGACTTAAATATAAACTTTTTTAAATATGAACAAATAAGAAGAAAGAATATTTTCGTCATGTGTAATGATAAAGTAAAAACTCTTTCTCTCTTCTAGTTTGACATTCTAAACTTGCCTAAATTTTTTGCTAAAATCACTCTTATGGACTATGGATAAGAGTGAGAACAAGTCACTAATGAGAACATATTTAGCTTGCCAATCACAGTCACATAGTACATAGGCAAATTATGGTGGGTGGCCCATAAGTCAACACTGCATGTGTTAAAATACCAAACATGTTGCATACACCTAATTACCCCCACTTCCATAAAATAAAATAAAAATAATAAATTTAATCCTTCCGGCTTCTGAATTCATTGTATTAATTCCAAACAGCTTAGCTTGTTTAATCTTTTTCAGAAAGACCTGGAAAGAAATGTTTTTATGTCAGCAACAGAAGCCCAAATTTATGAAATTGTTGATCTTGTAGCGGTTGAGTGAAAATAGCTCGGATTTTGCACATGAAAAAAACGACTCAAATGATACTACGATCCCTCCGTTACCCTAGAATAAAAATTTTCCACTATTTCACCAATTACACCTACAGAAAATGCCTTGAAATACAAAAGAAAAAGTTGTCTAACAAAAGATAGCTACAGTACGTAATTCAAATGTAAAAATAATGTATAAAAGTTATTTTACCCTTAAAACTACTCAAGTGGACTCCATCATTTTAAGTAGACTCATGCAAGCGTGCCCGTGCCCGTGCCCTATATGTAAAGCTCAAATAAGCACATGAAATATTAGATTAGAAGGTAGACTCAACAAATGAGCGGGTTTGGACAGACATTAATGGTTTTGAGTGTAAACGGATGAGTTATATAGGCTGAAATTAGAGCTGAGCAAGTAATTAAATTAAAATTAAAATCGTAATAAAAATTGTACGAATTGCACCAACGATTCTAACGTATGTATCGGTTTTAGGTGGGTTGAATAACCAAATTTACGATTCCGGTTTAGTTACTAGCCAAAATCACACGCATAAAACTGAAACCGCACCATATGTGTATATGTATGTATTATATTTAGTAAATTTTAAAGTTATTTTTCACTTGAACAGGCTCAGAGAAAACCTCAGTCTTGCACTGTCATTTTTTCAACAATTGAAAGAAGATGGTTAGAGGTTATAGAGTCAAAAATTAAACATTTGGGTTTTAGAATTTCGGATTTGTTTGATGCGTTACTGGAGGGGCTTATAACCAAGGGGCTAAATTTGTTGGTTCGAGCACTTGATGCATTGGTTAAGGTCTATGCTATAGTAGTAATAGTTTAATAGATTATTTTTCAAATTAGGTACAATTAGGATTATATTCTATAAGTCCTCCCTGCGATATATGAGACAAAATTTCATTCTATCTCTAGTATATACTTTTAATTTTTGGGTAACTAGATAAACATTCTTGCTTATTATCGAATATATGGTATCCGTTGTTTTATATAGCGTATGTTTTAGTTTTAAAGCATCATTCCTTTATTATAAATTAAAACTATATTATGTGTCTCACTATTCTATGATTTGATAGTGAATTTGACATGTTTGGCAGAAAACTTTAGTTCTATGCTTGATATAATTCTCACTGTCGACTCTGTTACGAAATTAATTGCTCGATGTGAGCTCTGTGTTAAATTACATTGAAGACTTAAACCTTTTTGTTGTTTCAATTAGTTTTGAAACCGAAACCGTACCAATTGAAACCACATCGCACAGTTTAAAATCGCACCGCACCAATCACAAACGATTTCATGTACAATTTTAAATTTGTCAAATTTGTCAAAAGCAATTTAGAGAAGGTTTAGATTTTATAACTTTCAAACCACACATACTTACCACTAATCTGAAATTAAATGTACTCTACACAAATGGTTGTAAATGAATATGGGTGGGTATGAGTTTACCCATATAATCATCCTAATAAACATAAAATTGATAAAATAAGGGGTTGTTTGATTAGCATTGCATGGTTAACCGATTCAGCTATTTAGTGCGTTTGTTTGGAAAAAAATTGTGCTAAATCGGTCAATCATTCAGACGATTTAGGTTGAATGGATAAGTCCTATTTTTTAAACTGAATGGGCTAAATGATAGCTGAATGATTATTTTTTTTACAATATTAATTATTATATTAAGTAATATTAAATAAATTTACAATAATTTTAATTTTTTTTCAAATGGGTAAAATAATAAAAATTTGTTATTCAGATATTTCAAACATGTCAAATTAACAAATAATTTTTTTTATTTAGATTCATATTTATTCAGTTTTTATCACACTCCCTAAATCACAACCAAAATACTATTATAGTTTATTTTGATGACTAAATGCAAAGAGCCACCACCAAAACTAGAGATCTAAACTCACAATCTGACTAAGACTAAAAAATTAACAACTCTTTACCCACTAAAAGGGTGTTTACTTAGAATTGAATGGCTAAATAGATTAGTCATTCGCTAAGAGACATTGAATTTTTTTTATCCGAATAACTAAATTAATCGATTTTTAAAATGAAAATGAAAGTGTAATAATTAAGGCTACCAATAAGTGAAATAATTTTTGAATGATTTTTTTTATATTAAATTTTTTCAAAAATATTAACTATTATTTTATTAATTAATATTAAATAAATTTAACAATTTAAAATTTTTAAGGGTAAATGGTAAAATTTGTTATTCAAATATTTTAAACTTTTCAATTATCAAATAATTTTTTTTCATTCGATATTCAAACCATTCAAATAATCTAATTAATTAAATATTTAATCTATTCGGATATTAATTCAATTTTATCAAACACAACTTAAGACTAAGTATACAATCTTTACCCATATATATATATATATATATATATATATATATATATATATATATATATATATATATATATATATATAATGAATGATTGAATCGATCGAGATTTGGGAACCGATAAAAAAAAGTGTTTTTTTTTTTTTTTTTTTTAAAACAACTAATTATTTTTTTTTAAATTTTTTGGAATATTAATTTATCATATTAAGTAATATTAAATAAATTTACAATAATTTTGAACCAAAAATAAAATAACAATACATTATTCAAATATACATATTTTGTTATAATTATCAAATCAAATCCAAAATTCAATATGAAAAAATTTCATTCTATATTTTTTAGTTTTAAAAAAAGTAAAAAAAAATTTCATTTAATTTTATCACTTGATATATATATCCGGATATATATATATATATATATATATATATATATATATGTATGAAAAAAGTAATCTAAAACATAACCAAGCTTGGTTAAGACTACTTAATAAATCCTTTATAAAACAATATAATTCTATCTCTAAGGTTAAGTTTTCCATTTTGAGTTTTATTTTTTAAAATCATAATTTTAAATTTATACAAAACTATGTCATTTTTAGATTATATTTCTCTCTCTCTCTCTATATATATATATATATATATATATATATATATATATATATACACGATATATATAATGAATTGATCTGAAAGAGAAATACAGAGCCAAGAGGGAAGCTTTAAATTAAAAAAAAACGCTGACTACCACGCAACTAAAAAAAAAAAAGGACAAAAATATTCTTGGCTAAATAGCCTGGAAATAACAGGACGATGATTTGCGTAAAACTGAATAGTATATTTCACTCTCTCTCTCTAATAGTATTTCTTTTTTCTCTCTCTAAAGTTATGTACATCTCCTTCAATTTTATTGCCATCTGTTTCTAACTCGTGAATAAAAGTTTTGATTTGAAAATTGAAATATAGATTTTAGCATGTGTAGACTAATACCAAGAATTATAGTATAGAGTTTATATATAAATAGAACCCAGTGAGCATCCCATGTCCACCAAGGCACTAACCTAATAAATGGGTGGAAATGGGTTAAACCATTTATATAATATTTTTTCTTCAACAACTAGCAGCCAACACCCATTTATTTAATGTGGCCAACCCCAGCCACAGGTGTACTAGAAGGTACAATATTAAGCAGATTAAACTTTCTAAAACCTTAATCCTTAGTGAATACCATCAGAAAAGAGGGTTGAAGAAATCCCTTAAATTAGTAATGCAAGACAGGTTGGCCATTGACTGAACATATTAACCAAATTACTTGAACTAGTAGGACATAGGACGGGGTGGAGGGGGCAGCACATAGGAGGGGTATTGGGTTAAAGTCCCACATCGATTACCGAGAAGCTCGTTGCATATACTTGAGAAGCCTCCCCCACTTGGCAACAATTGGTTTTAAGATGGATGTTTTATGTTTCAACAATCATGATCTTAAAATCTTCACAACAATATCATGCTAACTTAAAATCTTCACAACAATAGAAAGGAGCTTAGAAGATCCAATCACCAGTTGGTGTAATCAGTGAAGCCACAGAAATCTTAACAACAATGGACTGTATGCCATCTCCAAGCAAGCCCTTACAAACATGCTTAAAGGTATAATTACTAGATGTGGTCCAAATTTACTTTAAATGAATGATGATAATCACGTTTATGTTTTTTTTATTTTGTATATAGGTAGTAATTTTGGTCCAAATATGGGGATTAGAACAAACGATCTTGAAGTTATTCCTTAATACGTCTGCCATTTCTCCCACCCCTTGGGGTCATCAGGTTTGTGTTCTTGTTTTACAATCCACAGCAAATTCTGTTCGACTTTCAAAGCACGAAGATTCAACTGCATGCTCTTGGTAACATTTCTAGCTTTTCTAAAAAGAAATCGACAGAACAGAACAGGTAAATGCTGCTAATACGAGTCTCAGCGAGCTAGTGGTCCAATCATATAATTTTAAAATGACAGCAAAAACTATGCATCCATAAATATAGTCAAAAGATAAGAGGCAGACAAAAACATGATTAGCTTTATGAAGAAATTTATAAAGTTGTAAAATCACAGTTTATATGATCAAGTCAAAGCTAAAGACAGTTGAAATGGTACGTGTTTAAGACCTGAAAAAAATGTGGTCAAACTTACAAGTTCACCTTGAATCCTCAATGTCAAGGGACTCTACATCTTTTACACGATAAGTTCATCTTCAAGATAGTTGTACTCAAATCTGAATTCAGTCTTGATTCTCTGGCACCTGAACAAAAACATTAACACATACATCACAACCAAAAATAAATAGATCGCTAGTTCTCATCTGCCTTCTAGATATAAATATCAGTAGTTGTACTATACTTTATTTTTTCTTTTTTCTTTTCTTTTTTGTCTTGGACTGTCGACTGGTTTTCCAAGAGGACTTTCAGTTTGGCCATAACTGATTTGTTATTGGTGCTGAATGGTAGGATTTACAAGGAATTGAGATAAATGGTGACATAAATCGAGAAAAATTCTTAGGTTGATTTTGATGGTCCTTTTCTATGAAGCCAGGACAAACATATAAAACACTATTATGACTGAATTCTTCATGTATTTTTATCTGGCTCCACTTAGAATTGATAATTTCCTTATATAGCAGGAAATATCGTGTGTGTTCGCATGGTAAATAAAATTTGTCGAAGATGTAAAAATACAAATAAAAGAAAAATAAGCTCCCTCCTCTTGAACACACAATTGCAACTAGATCCAATGTAATCAATTATATAGACATGGTGCATATATATCTCGTATTAAGCAATTGGAAGAAAAGGGGTCAAGAAAATAAACCATCCATGTTGCAACTCATCACTGATATGGAAATCGAAGTACACGTATGTCCCCTGCTCATAATCATCAGTGGCAACTTTTGGCTCCTCGTGCCGCTGAAACCATGTGTTGTATTTTTTATGGTATCTCCACGATTGCTTTTTCAACTCCTTTGCAGCCAGATATTGCTGATAAGTATTCTGCAAAAAGGGATGACTTTAGAACAAACAGTAATATAAATATGTAACTACGTTCATATTACAAGAGGAGAATTAGTTGATAGAGAAGTAAACTACCTGTTGGTAGTAAAATGCGAAAAATAGGGTATCAGTGCCATAATTATCAGCTCCAAGCCGTTCCCAGAAGGCAGGATTATTGACAATGGGTGCCTGTCCTTGAGGATAGCTAGAAGGGGTCGCAGCAGGGTGCTTCTGTAAAAATCCAGATGTATTATATTCCACAGTAAATCTGAAAGAATGGTGCAAGAAGATGTAGATAAAAGGACTATCATGCGGAGTGTAGCTCTTTGCACGCGTTCTGAGTCTTTTGGCTGAGGAAGTTTGTAATAGGCAGACTCGAGCATCTGCAGATTGTAAAACTGATCATGCATACCCCCAGTATTAGCAGTTGATCCACCAAGGTTATCACCAATGGCACCAAGGTCAGTAACGCTTCTCCGACCAATAACCCCAAGGCTGCCTGAAGGCTGATTGGATTGTAGAGGTTGACCAGAAGAGAGATCACTATCCCTTGGTATTTGGGCAGACTGTGTAAAGGAGCCAGATACTCCAGCCTGAAATAGAAATTAGAGAAGGGATCACAATCCATTACCTAAGGACTCGGCAAATATTTCTTTTTCATTTGTATTTTACAACACAGAAATCCCATCATAAACTCCAAGTAATCAGAAATCAACAGTATATAATTCAAACAGGTGGCAAAATTTCTTTATTAGATACCAAAATTGCACCTTTCAGTGGTTTCAAGGTTTAAGACCAATGATTATTTGGATTATTCAGATTATTGCAATAGTTTGATTGTTGTGAATTTATGATTGTTGAAATAATCTCAAAAACAGTTTGAATTTGCTGGTCAAAAATTGTTGAAAGAAGACATAAGAATAAAGATAGTTTGGATTTGTTTATCTGGGTCACTTTTGCCTTAAAAAGCATAATCAACTCATCTGGATTCTAAAAGACAGAAAAAGCCCCCTTTCCTTTTTAATATTTTGCCAAAATCTGCTTATTTGGACCAAATAAGCCAATCCTAACATCTGAAATCTGCTGTATGATTCTAAAAGGCAATAATCAAATTTTAAACACCCAATCCAAACAGGCTCAGTGAACTACAGAAATTCTTAACTTTTAGAGAGTAGTTAGATAAGATATTATCCATTGTAGTTTCTTTGCAATAGTAAAATATTAAACTACATCAACTTATAATGGCTCATATATATAACTACGAACCTTTACATTAAGAGTTGTGTCTCATAATCAGGTGTCTGGACTTGATTGTTGGATCATAAGAATTTGGCTTAATTATGATTTAGAGAGTGCTTAGAAGGGTTGATTAGCATTCCCTAGATGTTCATGAAGCAAAATTCTGTAAACTTGGTAAGACAATCAAGACCAGGCACCTGATTACGACACACAACTCTGAGCTATCACCTGGCATTTGAACTGTGGAAACCATGTAAGGGTGGTGCCTAGTAAGATGTATGAGCCAACTAAACACTAGATTACTGTGCATATAGTTTAATATATTATTCATTCTCACCAACAACCAAGAAATAAATGAAAAAAATACGACTGAAAACACAAAATAAACAATCAATCTGCCAGAACCACTCGTAATTAAAGAAGTTGCACAAGCACAAACTAGAGATATAAAACATACAGGTGTATCTAAACCATATGAAGCTTTTAGATCATCCTCACTCATGAGATTTCTAACAACCCCGGTATTCATAGTAGATTCAGCAGCTGATTCATCAGATAGGTTCTGCTGGTTGTGTAACTCCTCAATTTTAACACCAACTTCTGCATTATGTACAAATGATAACATATTTCAGATGTTTTGATAGTACGTTAAAGTTGTCAAATCATAAGTTGTATCATGTATTGAAAATCCCGGAATCGAGTATCATAAGATATGAAATAAATGCAACAAAACACAATCATTAAGTATCTAAACATATAGAGAACTCAATTTATTGGACAATATAGCATCATATTAGCTTAATCTTAAGTTAAAGTAGTCAAATAAAACAAGTACCAAATTTTTAATATTCAAAATATAGTTTAAAGACTCTAAACTAGAGGCTTAATTAATAGCCAATATTATTCAAGTATTATTTGCAAAAAAATTATTAAAAATAGGGGAAAACAATAGCTTAACATATCATGTCTCAAACTTAACATTTACGCTTATTATTTTACAATATATTAATAACTTAACATTTACACGTCTACAACATTAAATTGTTTAGTTGTCGTATCATAAATCGTATCATATATTGTAAAATACGAGGATACAGTGTGTTATCACTTTTCAGATAAACTAGTGAGACTATATTGAATTGCTCTTGTATCAAATTGTATCTAAGATACGTATTGCGTTTCATAAAATACTGACAACTACCACAGTAATGAAATGGGCTTTCATAATACCAATTGAGTTTCAACACAATTCAGAAGGACTTCTACAGATTGTAAAATGCACTTTAATTAAGTTTAACCCTGATTATACAAACATAACTCAAGGATAATCACCAGAAAAGAAAAGATTGGAAACAAATTATAGGTTAAAACTACAATACCTGCATCTTTATGACCAGTTGACATCACTCCCTGCTGAGTGGACTGTTGATGGGTCGAATTTGACTGCAGTTGTAAGGAGACAGGCGTGACAGCATTAAGACCTGATGCTTGGACTCCAACCCCCAACCCAACTTGAGGCGAGACAGCGGAGCTTTGAGAATTGAACTGAAAACATGATCAAAAGTCATGTAATGAAACTACTTGGCTATTATAATGAAATGAAACTGAGTAACTAAACTTTATTTCCAGATTAATATCATAAAACACAGCATGCAGCACTAAATCACCAACAAAAGGAACTTGAATTAAGAATAAGACCCCCAAAAGACTAAATTATGAGCATCATCAAGTCAAAATTTGGATTACAGTTAACAGCCAATGGCAGTGGTGGAGAGATTAGTGCAACACAAGATAAGAGGTTTTGTCATAGCTATAATTCAAGGCCTTTAAAAGTAACTTTAAAACCTTCAAGTCGATAACAGTATGATACATGATAGAGTGTGATGATAGTTCAGACACAGAAATGGAATGAGAAAAAGCCATAAAAAAACAGTAACTTCTCGTATTTTCACGACTTCAACTCAAAATCCATGAAACTTCTAACTTTAAAATTGCGGGACAAGTTTGAATCCCTAAAGACATTAGTGGACTCTAACCCTGGAAAAGAAAAACAAAAAAGAAAGTAGCTAAAAATTGATGTACTTATTTTTTATTAATAAAAAAGACGATCAATTTACCTAGAGGCAAGAAGGTAAGGAAAAACACAAAAATCATTAATACACACTGGAAAGAAAAAGGAAGTAGCTCAGAGAAAAGGAAACCCATAAACATCAGAAAACACCTGCTGCAGGAGTGGGTTTTGCTGCTGTGACGAGAACTGCTTGTGATTTCCTCCAGAAAGGGGAGGCATGCCAAGAATCGTACTCTGACCCTGTTGTTGCACCTGCTGGAATCTCTGCAAAAATTTCTCCCTCTGGTCTGGTGCAATTTCAGTTCTTCCACGAAACTGTCCCTGAAAATGCAAATAGTTAATTTCCAAAAAACAGAATAAAATACTTCAAGAATAGAATTATGTAACAATCCAAGACAATCACTTAATAGTTAATACAATACATCAAAGGTGAGCAAACATGTAAACAGGTCACCATTCTTCAAGGAAAGACATAGGTTCATTAAAGACATCAAAAAGGGCTGATCAAGAAAATATTTAATAAACTAACAACGCCTTTACTTCCATTGGATAGCATTGCAAAGCTCAATTTTTTTGGAGGGGTGATGCAGATAGTAAAGCTCAATGTCTAGCATGAAATGAGTTGTCTTAGCACAGCACCTTCTTTCAAGGAAAGTACTCAAAGGAGAACTATCCTGCTTTCCAAATGATTTCCGTATTGCAATTCTGGCTTTGAATGGCGTGAAGGTATTCATTCAAGGATGGAGGGGAGAATACAAAAAAAAAAACACAAAGGGAAAAAGAATGATCTGATGAGAATTACAACAACATGGATGCGTACTAGAGCTAGAGATTTGACAAGAAAATGTCAAAATCATTGAAACAAAAGATCTAGACAGCATCTGTTTTAATGGAAATTAACATACAAAAACTAAATTTCAACTTAAAAGAATTTTTTTTGAAACAGTTCATTTGGTAATTATGTTGATACCATATCATCATGCTTGCATCAGTAGTGATAATATCACAGATATAACAATCATGTGGATGCACACACTATACATAAAAGGATCTGCATGTGCATATGTTGTGCGCATCGCAAACGCATACCCAAAAAAAAATTATATATATATATATATATATATATATATATATATATATATAGAGAGAGAGAGAGAGAGAGAGAGATCAGATAAGAGACTTCAATGTCTACTTTTCTTGTTTAGAGCCAAATTCACGGGAGATATAGAAAGAGAAAAACTAATGGCTGAGGTCTTGAAGGAATGGCCGTCATATTTCTTGAAACAATGAAAGCAACTTATGACTAATACATGACATTACGCCGGTACGAGCTGACACTCGAGAGATATACACGATTAGTTTTCCAAAGTTAAATTTTTGCCTGTGGCATAAACTTTAACAGACCAGCGAAATTCAGAGCAGTGACCAAGAAGACGAGATAATTGTGAAATTAGAAGAACAAGGTTGCATACCGCTTCACTTTGGTTTTGGAAGGAACTTCCAGGCCTCCATTGTATCCCAGGAACTACAGAAGGGGAAAAGACCCTCCCAGCCATAGCTGCAGCCTCACCAACATTCCCATTGTCAGCCAAGTTAATTCCATCGTTAGCCTTGGCAGCCTGTGGTAACATCATTCTATTAGTCAGCGAGGAGACCAGAGGCTGCGCCATTGCACTGCTCCCAAGTCTCTCGGCTGAAGGAACTGCTGCATCAAGGACTCCAATGCTAGAAATTGCACCACCAGAACTAATAAGGTTACTAGTTGATAGTGGGCTGGTTAGACCACCTCTACCAATACCTCTTAGTCCAGTTTCAGACAGAGTCGGGGACGATTTACGACCAGGAAAGTTTGCAACCTCTTCTTCCTTCGACGAAATAGATACACTTATAGGAGATGACGAAACAATAGCACTGGTATTTTCCAACACCCCTTGAGCAAAACTTGGACCTGAAAGGATTGCTGAAGCAGTAGACACAGCAGGTAATATATGAGTTGTAGCATTCACAGTACCAGGTGTTGCATGGCTTGCTGTTGGTGTTGTTGGAGCAGAAGAACCAGCAATAATATTTTTGGAAGATGGAGTTTTTGGAATAATATCCGAACTAGTGTCTAGGGAAGCAGTCTCCTCAACTTGCTCCTCGACAGAAGAACCCTGTAAGTTTGAAGAAGTCGCCGCAGCCTGGAAAATGGCAACAACCATCTTATAAATTACTGTAGGTTTGATTAAGACGCATGAACACAAAAATTTCAGGAAATTAAAGAACATGATATTTTTTAAAACTCGTAGAAAAGTAAACATGCAAAATATAATATGATTGTCCTCCATGCAAGATATCAAAACCAACAAAACCCTGAAACTGTATACAGAAATAAGAGAACAAAATAGAAGAAAGCATCAGAAGAAAGAAAAATCCTCTCTTGGGCGACCTAAGTAGCAAAGACCCTTTAAAGAACAAAGCACAACCCATGAACAAAATTAGTCATCCATAGAAACAGCCCTACATATGCAATAAACTAGTCATATATAATCAAAACAAAGCCAAGGCACACCTTATCTCCATCACCAGCCATGTTATGAGCCTTCTAGAGTTAATACCCAACCTAACATTCCTTTCTTATAAGGGAGGTTAAAATGAAGCCAACGTAAAGCCCTCTAAATAACTATTGTTACCAACCTAAACTAATATGTGAGGAAATGCAATAGATATATCTATCTCCAGGGATGAGACAAGAACTAAAGAAGAATACAAAAGCCGTTTTAATATCCCCGTTTTATATTTTGCCTCCACGAACGAACAAAGATGAAGCAAAAGGAGAATAAAAATGTCTAGAGTAAGAGAGAGAGAGAGAGAGAGTATATAAACAGTAAGGAACAAAGAGTATTAATCTGGAGCACCAGAAATATGAGGTTGCTGAACTGCTAGTAGCCTAATAAATATCTTTTACACAGGCACTTCTTGACAGGTAAGTACACTTTGTGCGGAACTCAAAAGAAAAATAAATAAATTCACTTCTCCTAGTTACATATTCACTTCAAATCCTTCCACAACAACTAACAACTATCTTAATCAAAAATATTAGAAACTGAAAGCATGAAAGCTCATTCAAACACAACCTATATTATAGCCTAAATATTGCAAAATTAACTTGAAGCACACTAGTCTAAACCTTGAAACCAAATTCCTATTCCAATCAAATACTGAATCACCAAAGCAAAGCAGCTAAAATAAATTAAAATAAAAGATAAAATCCATTTTACATGATGGACAAATGTTTCAAAATTAACATTGAAGGAAAAAAGACGGGTGATTCGTGGATGCCAAAAGTCATACAGAAGTGCTACTGTAGCAGGCCCTACAAGAATCTTTAATTATGTACATACAAGTGGACCGGACACAAGCGTATGACACCAGTAGAAACTGCCATAAATCATCGCGCAAACGAAATCACATGATACTCCCTGGTAATTGTCCCTTGAATTGAAAAGATGTGCCAAGTCCAAACTAAAGAATTCTCCAAAAAGTTTCTCTGCTTTGTAATAATCACCTCCAAATTTAACCCTCTACTTTAAATACTGAGAAATAACATACCGGCGGTTGAGCTGGAGATGTCGTCAAAGAGGTTTTCAAACTTAAAACTGTACTGGTGACACCAACACCCTGCGGAAAAAGTAAAAGGAGGATACACTTTGATAAAAGCATCTTGGCATAGAAGAGCATACTGAGTGCATCTCTTTATACTACTATGAAGAGACAATCCGAATAGTAAACAGGCTTCCATGTGCCTAAAACTCATGTGAACAAGCCAAAAGATGCCATACACGGAATATGCATCAAGATACAAGCCTTCCAGATGTATATACGGAGCGGAGATTAATTATTTAATCAAAATCAGCTTTTATGCTAATACGCATCAAAATCATAGCTAGCTTATATCTACTGATAAAAATACTGAGGACGACTCCAAAATTTGGCAATCTTATTTATTTATTAATTCTATTTTCATATATATACTACCTCTGTTCTAAATACATAAAAAGATATTATATAGGACATAACAAATTCATTTCAAGCATTGTAGAGCTTCAAAGCTTCATGTACCAATATTAGCCATTATTTAAATTCATATTTGTAGTCATTCTTAGACAATTCTTTTGACCTATTCCGACTAGCCGCCCAGCCGAATCGACGCCGATTCATTGGCACTGAATAGCATAAGGCTTAATTAATGACAGCATTATGAAGAATAGAAATGTCACTTTTTCTCCTTTCATGCTAAGAATTTTCTTTATATAATATCAAGCCCTTTTTAACCAGACGTTTCTAGTTTCTAAGGAAACATTCTCTAGCACTCTGGTGTCTATATATAGACATTTGTGCAGTCAAGTCCAAACAAGAAACCAGATAGAGATATATGGAAAGTGGGAACTATTGAAGTCTTACAGCACAAAACCTTGTAACTAAACACCAATATGGCATATATTTTCCCAACCTGACAAAGCAACTGTGAATTTCTTATGCAACTATGGTAAGTCATTATAGTACTCAAACACGTACACATTTTAAAGATTGAAACATAAGTTTTTTGTGTTTGATAGAATAAAAAGAGTATAACAAGGGGACAATAAATCCACCCAATACAGACTAACAAGTAAATGAAAAACAGTAAAATCAATTTAAATTGCTCTCCAATCTCTATGCAAGTCCAGAATTGATATGCTTCTGAATACATGAACCAAAACGAGATGTTAATAAAGTGATTCTATGATTCTATCCCTTAATAGATTGAAGGGAAAAAATTGGACTTCAACACCTATGTTTCCGGCATATTCAAATTTGCTGAGGTAATAACAAGGCTCACCTAGATGTTAAAGTTATACAAAAAGCTGTTAACTGTGCCTTCCATGGGGTATATAACATTTGGTCTGTTTCAAATTAGACAATTTTAAAAAATATATGGACTAACCGGTACAGCAGAATGAAAGTGTGCAGGAGAGTGAAGAAAGCTCAAAAGCAAGACTTTCTAAGAAAAAAACATCAAAGCCAAGACTTATTAAAAAAAACACTGAAAGGCAAGACCACAATAAAGTCAAGCGAAGGCCCCCAAGTAAGCACACAGTATGTATCGGAAGACGAGCAAAGAATATTGGGAACATAAGAAAAGGAACCATCAGAGATAGAGAGCAATAAATCTAAGTTGTAATCAAAGCCAATAACTTGTACTAACGTCATAACCCACAATCATCCTCAATAAGGGGGAAGCTCTACACTTTCCTCACCAAATAATGGCCCCTGTCCTGCTCATTTCTTTTGAGGACTCAAGTACTCCATGTCCATTTCTCGCAGCATTTTGTTTAGATACAGGGTAATCTCAGGCAAAAAAAATCCCAGTACTATAAAGCAAATGTATTATATATATATATATATATATATATATAGATTTACATGTAGTACCACGATACGCCTATGGCTGACGGTTTTTTTGACTATAGCGACGGTTCACCCGTCGCTATAGCTATTCTGATCTATGACGACGGGTGAACCGTCGCTATAGCTCAAAAACCGTCGTAATAGGTTTATATATGTACTACATGTGTGTATATACATATAGCCCTATAAATATATATATATATATATATATATATATATATATATGAAAAGTAGATAAACATAAAATAAAACAAAACAAAATTTCAATTCTCATAAGAGAAAAAACATTCAGCAGAACAGTGTAAAATAGCAGAGAGAGTTCACCTTAACCAGGCCAGGGGGACCAACGGTAACCAGATCTTCGAGGGACTCCACCTTTTCTAGTGGTAAAGAGCTGTAAAGATCATCGACATCACTAAATTCTTCAAAGTCATCCTACAGATTAAGTGCAAAAAGAGAACAAAAAAAGGTTGACATAAAAACAAAAAATTCGACCGCAGTCCTTTATTAAATAAACAAATAGGTATAAACGTAATACAGAGAACCAACTCTGGCACATAATCCTAAATGTTTAAGTTGCTAGTAAATAATCAATCATCACACTAAGGATGATAACGAAACTTTTTACGAATTTAATAAAGAAACACCTGTAATGCTGCTGAATCATAACACTGACTAATGATGCAAATTCAATGCAATTAAAGTAAATTAAGAGGACCTGGTTACGTTCCACATAGTCATCCAAGAAATCCTTCACATCATTGACCTGCTCAGGACTCAATTCATCATTATCCAAAAGCCTCAAAATCAATTCTAACTTCATGATATGGGCCTTGTGTCGAGTAATAGAAGTCTCCAAATGTGTCTGAGAAATAAGCTCATTCATCAATCATAATGCAGAAAATAAGGGTTTTTTTTTTTTTTTGGGGTGATTCAATGGAGAGAAAATAATACCAATCTTGGTGGCCTCGTTTTCCCTTTCTTAACAAATAGCCCCTCCATCTCAGCTTCAAAGCTATCAACTTGGGATTCCAACTCTCCAACCTACTCAAGAACATAGATTATGTTACACGATTTCTTTATATGTTACCTTGTGATGCAAAAAAAAAAAGAAAAAAGATTAGAAAGTCATGTAAAAATTAAATAATAACATGAAAACGCTGGTGTATACTACTATAAGATATAATTTTATTTTGAGAATGAAAAATAAGACTTATGAACCTCCACCCATGTACATCTTTTATTCTTAAAATCGAATTATATCTTTTAGTAGCTATAAATTAGCATTTTCTTGCTATCATAAAGAATAGTCGGTACAACAAAAACTTGGTTCGTACCACATTGTTCAACCAATCTCTTGTCTCTGATTTAGCTTTCTCCTTTGGATCCTTCACAAGATAATAAATAAAGTAAAATTAAGTCAACACAGAGAACATAGCAAACTTATATACTTTATTTTTAAGTGTCATAATTTTTCACTTTAGGATCATTCCTCCATCAAAAACGTGAAAACAAAGTGTCTAAATTTGGGCTTTTGGAGCTTTTGGGACTTTTGGAATCCAAACACACTAGAGAATTTTGTTCGCCTAAACGTATCTTATTTTAAATACAGCTTATTTAACTCAAAAACACAACTTATAAAACCAAAATTATCCGCATCATTTTTGGTACGATGAGTTTGAGGTCATAAGCAGTTCAAACGCACAAGATCAATACCCCAAATGAAGCAAAACAAATAAGCCGAGAGTAACAAGTTCAAAGATAAAAGAATTTTTGTCAATAAGATAAAGAACAATCAAAAAACAAAAAAATGCCTTCAGTCGTAAATGAAATTTCATAGAGGCAATGCAAATAAATAAGATTCTTACCATGCTTCTTCCTGATACTAATTAACAAGAGTTTGAACAGA
Organism: Panax ginseng; assembly: GCA_020205605.1. NCBI lineage: Eukaryota > Viridiplantae > Streptophyta > Magnoliopsida > Apiales > Araliaceae > Panax > Panax ginseng. Next base: position 32,220,444 of record CM035140.1, read on the forward strand.
AAATAGTTCCATATGATCAATAAAAAAACCTTTTTCAACAAAAAATTAGTCATATGACACATTTCTTTACTTTAATCTGAAAATTTGACAAAAGTTTAATTTTCAAACGCCTTTATTTGCTTTCAGAAAAAGAGCTAGAAAGAAATGGGCCAGGAATGGACCAAAGATTTAAAATTATATTGAATGCAATTACAATGGCCCTAATGGCCAATATATAAAATAGGGTGCTTACTGTTTTAGGTTGTTGACCAAGACCTTCTTTGGAGAATGCTTTTGTCTTTGTTTCCTTTTCACATATCTTAAATCTTTCCATTTCACGCTCAATAAGCTTTCGAGCATCCATCAGAGCCTGCTCGTAAGAGGCACTGACCTATGTCAACAAAAAAATTATTAACTTCATAATGAAGAAGTACACGTCTGAAGAAAAATATAACGATATTCAGTATTACTTCAGAAATAACTTAATAAGATGAAAATTACTGACATGAGTAATGCAACAAAATTATTCAACTAAACAACAAAGGTATGTAAGAGATAAAATTGGGGACAAGGACCAATAATGTTCAAATTATCATTGTAGTAAATGACCCAAATAAGATGCGGGAAAGAATAAGAGTTCACAAAAGCTTACTAATAAACCCAAATTATACAATGTATCTTGTACTAACCTGACTTCAAAAAAACTGTCAAGCAACTCGGTTTCAAGCATTCAACAAAAATTTAAGGTGCAAATGTGAAGTTACCAGAACAACAGCAGGACATAAAATGATCAAACTGACCACCTTCTACATTACTTGTGACAAAATATAGATTCATTATTCAATTCCAAGTATAGTTGACAATGCTTAAATCAACAGAAACATCAATGGTGTAGTTAACCATGCCAATAATTTATCCATTGGCTCCAAGCCTCCAACCAACAGTAGTAACCCAATGCTTTTTAATCCCATGCTCCATGCGTGAACCTGTGCATCTATTTTCTTTAAGCATAGCCGGATTGTCATATTTTTCTGATAAACAACTCATCTAACAGCATAGCTAACATACTACTACCATTACATCACTTTTTTCTCCCAAATTCGTTTGAAATTTTAAAATTGTCAGAGATTCACTCCATATCTAAAACATGTCTTTTAAAACAGAAAAACAGATATACATGTCTGCTTATATACTCTCGCATATGCAATTAACTGTTATGTATTATATTTTGTTTCTCATTTAAGTTTATTTTGATGCTATTAGTCTAAATGATGATCTCATTTATACATAAACTTTCTAAATGTTTTTTCAAGACTTGATCTTGCAATTTATACAGGTGTTGTCCATCAAATGAGTTGTGGCTAGGGCTGTTCATTTCAATCGGTTTTTTCAGTTTTCCGATTTTCCAAACCGGACCGAACCGGTCGGTTCGGTATAAAAAAACAGTCCTTAAGGTGTTGTCCATCAAATGAGTTGTGGCACCGGTTTCGTTCGGGCGTTTTTATGGTTTAAAATATTATTATAATGATTAAATAATAAAAATAATAATAATAATAATAATAATAAAAATAATAATAAAAATAATAATTATATTAATTTTCGGTAAAAAGTACTTCAGAACCCGGATACTTACATAACGGTCCAAGCATATAGATTTTATACCGTCCGTAAAAACGTTGAACACCCCTAGTTGTATATGCTTTCAAAACATATTTATCTAAAGGAATCTCCTAGCTTATGGAAAAATAGCTAATATATTAAGAAATACTTACAAAACAAGCATATAATTTTATACAACTACTTTATCTAATATATATGCTTTCACTGTTTGCCTATGTAATTAGTAATATGGAGTTCCAAATTTATCATTACCTTTTTATTGTCATTTCTAGTATTACACAACATCACGACTAAATTGGGTACATTTGAAAACATAAATACCCTTAAAAGTCAGCGTTTTAAAAATGGATCTCTAATTATAAAAGGGAGGAAGTAACAATTACCATGCCAGCTAGTGATGGAAAATAACAATGTGCAAAAAATTACCATATCTCTTAATTCATGGAGATGAAGAGTGAAATTGAAATAAATTACTTTTTTTTTTTGAAGATAATATTACATTTAAACTGACCTTCTTGTCCTTAATCTCACTAGATTGAATCCATGTTTTGATCTGGTCTCTATACCTCTGAAGCTTCTTAATCTCCTTCTTCAAATCCGCCTCAAACTTCTCTTTCTGATTAGCATTGTCCGTATCATAAACCTAAACAACAAAACACAAATCAGTGATCGGAACTGAAACATTTGCACTTGAAACTGATTCCAATCAAAAACAAAAATAATAATAATTAAAAAACAAAAATAAACGAAACCTTATTCCATATGCTATCGAATAGATCAACGCCCTCTTGAACCTTCTTTAGTACTCTATCAATCTCGCCCTGCAGTTTTCTGCTTGCTCCCATTGTAATACTCGATCAAATTAGGGGATTTTATCATCCAAAAAACCCTAGCAAGCTATATAATGCAATTGATAGGTTTAGCTAAGTATTATGATTAACTGAAATTTTGTAAGGGTTTTATATATGCAGATTGAAAACGATGGATATAGCCGGAAAATCATAAAAAGAACGATGGGCCGGGCTTGTATGTAATCGGGTCTAGTTTGGTAATTTTCGCGCCTATATTTACCCGCCTTTCTATTTTAAGCTTTTATATTCATTATAAATAAATATCGGTACTTATTTTATTTTTAAATACTTTTATGGATGTCGCATTAAAATAAAAGAAATTGATATTTTCAAAAACTTTTTAATATTTTTACATAAAAAATATCGTTATAGATGTATAACGACGAAAAAAATCGTCGCTATAGAATTTATACCGACACTTTTCATGTGAAATATCATTTTTTTATTGTGGAAATATCAATTTTTTAAAATAAATTTTCATAATAAACTCACAGAACTTAATAATTAATAATCCGCACGATAAAAGTATGAGCAAGTTTTACAAATTATATATCAGCTTAATTTAAAAAATCACATATTTTTTGAATATTTAATATAATAATAATAATAATAATAATAATAATTTATTTAATTTTAAATGAAGTCATTATAATATGTCACTTTTGTTCCACATAATGGATATATGTTACATTAAATAATTAAAAAGAAAATTATTTAATTTTAAATGAAGTCATTATATATGTCATAATGATACCATGTTTCATATAACTAAAAAAATTGAATTACTGAGTCGACTCAATACCAACAAAAATGATTCAAGCCTTGTTGTGACATCCCCAAAATAAGTATACATCACTCATTTTGAGTCGCCAAATACATAGTACATAAATCAAATACAAACTTCTTTTATACAATACGACAACAGAGTAGCTTAGAGTTTTTACACGAATATTGTCTCATAGACAGTATTCAAACTCAAATGAAGTCTTCATTACATTTATTATCACACTATTTCATAAAAAAATTGAGGACTGCTATAGCCACTATCTCGGACCGTCACTTTGTTTCCCAACTAGTCCCAACTACGTTCTCATTTCCTGGAGAGAACAATGAAAGCAAAAGAGTGAGCTCAACTAGTCCAGTAAGAAATATTATGACTAAGATAATGCATAATAAATTATCGTTAGCCTTCAACAATGTTAAACTAATAAAATATAATAAACATCAAGTTTAATTGCAGCAGAACAAGCAATACATTAGAAAAGTCAAGTAGAGCATGATATCTACTATCTTCTATGATTTAAAAAGTTTTTCATCAACTTTATTGTTGAGACTCAACTTAATAAATAAACCACATCATCTAATCATCCCTGCACTACATGCCAAGGATATTCATGTAATCATCAATGGTAATGATCATACCAACAACTGTCCATCAATGCACTACGGGCCAATGAGGACTTTTACCACATCATTTGTAACATTACGATCATGATTATACCGAATAATTCTTGGTCATAATCATAACAATCAATAGTACATCTATGCACGTAAGCCACATATGACTTTTATCATAATATAAACATGAGGATGATGACAATGATATAAAAATTCAATTAAAAGAAAGCAAAGGATAAATTTTTTTAAAGATTTATAATTTAATTTATCCAGAATTCAATAATGTTCAAATTGTCAACATGATACTGCTTTGTGGAGTAAAATTCAAGAATAATATTGTATCAAAAATAATTTGGACAACAAAGAAATCAATTTTTTTTATGAATAATTCCCCGGGTGAATAGTATCCCGTGAATAGTACCCAGTAATAGTACTTTGTGAATAGTACCTGTGAATAATACTTTGTAAATAATACCCCGTGAATAGTATTCCGACATGAAAAGATCAATAATTATCAAAAATGCTCAGAATAATATTTCCATGAAAAGATACTGGATGAAGAGCAAATATCAAGGATATTCTACTAATTTCACGGAGTATAGCAACAATACTTCAACAGAATGAGTGTAGAATTAAGAATACGAAACGAAATAATATTACTCACATACTACTGAGTATGGAAGAAAATATTATTTCATACGAATGCTGAACAAAAATAATATCCCTTACCTCAGAAGAAGATTGGATACTAGAATAGTGAAGTAGCAGACTTCTCTTCTTCTTTTTCTCTATAGTTTCTCTCTCTATAATTGCTCTTGTGAGTCTTAGTGAATTGATGAGAATGAAAGAAGAATGAACTTCTATTTATAGGAAAATATAGTTTCGATAATTGCACGTTTTGGGGCTCAAAATATTACAGTATAATACCTTCATCTTTTCCTTCATTTTTAATTTAGTCCTGCAAGTATTATCAAACTTGCACCACCTCCCTTAATAATACATGAATATGAATCAATAGTACATTCATGTAAATCAATAGTTCTATACATGTGAAAAAAATAGTTACGGTATAGTACATTCGTCTATACCTCTATTTTTAATTTAGTCATGCAAGTATTATCAATCTTCCACCACCTCCCCTAATAATGCATGCATGTGAATCAATAGTTATAAGCATGTGAATTAATAACAATTAATTATTCATTTATCCGATTAATTACCCGATTGGTCAATATAACCTCCAGAAATCAATTATTATCGAAATAAATGTCGATTTCCACTAACACTAATAATTCCAGCACAATAGAAATATCAATTTCATCTTTTAATCAACACGAACTTATTCATCATTAATATTATAACTCACAATATTTAACAACCAGATCATTCCTAGGAAAAAGGAGCTTTTCGATAAGGATTTCTCCCTATTGGCGCGCAATTAGGTGACCAAACCTCTCCTCGACAGAACTTTATAGACATTGTCAATATTACAAATAATAATATGAATAACTTTGTCATCTCAATTATTGATTTAATAATAATAAATATTATGCAGATGATACTGTGAAATAATTGAATCAATAATATGAGAGATATTATCTTTTCGCAATATCTTGTAGCAATAATTGAGTATAAGCGAGTGACTTCTCACGTAAGCGTCAATAATCAATCTTGTGCTACTACTATGCAACCACGCCAGACATTGTTGTTTTACCACCGGCATTATTTCAACAGTTTTACGGTAAAACTTTCGCCGTTATTTTTATAAAAAGATAATTCTGTCGTTTTCTAACTCCAACAATAATTATGTTTGTGGGGTCCACCAATGATTGTGTCGTCGTACGAATATTCCCCGGCCAACCGAATATTTTATAACAACTTACTTACTTTTCAAAATTTGTAAATATTACCCACAACTATAAAATTATATAAAATCCACACCATTATATTCAAAAATATATTTCGAGAAAAATTAATCTTTATTCATAAAAGTTGGGGTCTTACAACCTCCCCTTCTTATAAAATTTCGTCCTCGAAATTAGGGTGCGTACCTGGTATGTTGAAGAGGTGAGGATACCTTGACTTCAATTCAGATTATAACTCCCATATCATTTCCTCAACATTGTGGTTTTTCCACAAAACTTTGACTTGAGGTATAACCTTGGAGCGTAGAATATGATCCTTCTTATCCAAGATTTTAACAGGTACCTCTTCATACGTTAAATCTTCCGTTATCTCATCCGGTTCTAATACAATAATGTGGTTCGGGTCTTTCACATATTTACGTAACATAGATATGTGAAAAAGCGTTATGAAGATTTAGACATACTTGACGCAAAAACGAGTCTATAGCTATGAGTTCCTACTCGATCGAGGATTACAAATGAGCCAATGAATCGAGGATTGAGTTTTGCTCTCTTTCCAAATCTCGTAACTCCTTTCCATGGAGCAACACGTAACAACACATGATCTCCAATATTGAATTTCATGTCCTTTCGATGAAGATCAGCATACCTCTTTTGTCGATCTTGTGAGGTTTTTATACGTTGTCAAATCGTTTGAATCTTTTCCGTAGTCATACGTACCAACTCCGGTCCCAACAACGTTGCTTCACCCACCTCATCCCAGTATATTAAAGAACGACACTTTCTTCCATACAATGCCTCAAATGGAGCCATACCAATACTTGCTTGATAACTGTTATTGTAAAAAAATTCCACCAATGGCAAGAACTTTTCCTAACTTCTTTTGAAGTCAAGGACACCGATTCTTAATAAATCTTCAAGAGTTTGAATAGTCCTCTCTGACTGCCCGTCCGTTTGAGGATGATATGCCGAACTAAATCGTAAATCCGTGCCCATAGCTTTTTGCAAACTAACCCAAAATCGTGAAGTGAATATTGGGTCTCGATCAGAAACTATGGATACTGGCATACCATGCAGTCTTATAATCTCATTTATGTATATACGAGCAAGACGTTCAAGTGAATAAGTTTCTCGTATTGGTAATAAATGAGCTGACTTGGTCAATCTATCAACAATGACCCAAATCGCATCTATGCCTTGAGAAACCTTGGGAAGACCAGTAATGAAATCCATGGTAATGTGCTCCCACTTCTATTCTGGAATTTCAAGTGGTTGCAATGGACCTTTTGGCACTTGATGCTCCGCCTTGACTCGTTGACAAGTTAGACACCTTGAGATAAACCCCGCTATCTCTCTATTCATATTGCTCCACCAAAATGTATGTCGAAGATCACGATACATTTTGGTACTTCGAGGATGGATTCCAAACGGTGTGTTGTGCGCCTCCATCATGATTTTATACTTTAAGTCAGAATCGTTAGGAACACAAAGTCTGGAGTTGACTCAAAGTATTCTTTCTTCATCGATTCTTGCTTCCGGAATAACACATTCTTGAACTTTCTTCTTCATACGAATCAGCTCTGGGTCTGTAGCTTGAGCAGCTTTAACTTTATCGATTAAAGTCGGTTCTACTCGTATATTTGCCATCATCACGTGGGTCCCTGAAGTCTTTAACTCTATCTCCATCATTTGTAAGTCATACAAAATGGGACTTTGCGTTGACAATATCGCACTCGTACCCGTATATGATCTTCTACTCAATGCGTCAGCTACTACGTTCGCTTTTCCAGGATGGTATTGAATGGTATGATCGAAATCTTTCAACAGCTCAAGCCAATGTCGTTGCCGCATGTTGAGTTCCTTTTGAGTGAAGAAATATTTGAGAATTTTATGATCCGTATAGATCTCCATCTTCTCTCCATACATGTAATGCCTCCAAATCTTAAGCGCAAAAATGACATCTGCCAACTCTAGATCATGAGTAGGATAATTTCTCTCATATTCTTTGAGTTGTTGTGAGGCATAGACTATGACTTTCCTATGTTGCATGAGAACACATCCTAACCCTTTGCCTGAAGCATCACTATAGATGACAAATCCCTCCGAGCCAGATGGTATTATCAGAACAGGTGATGAAATGAGTCTCCTCTTGAGTTCTTGAAAACTCTTCTCACATTCCTCGCTCCAACCAAATTTTGTATCTTTCCGAGTCAGTTGAGTTAATGGAGTAGCGATTCAAGAAAACCCTTCTACGAATCTCTGATAATGTGACGCCCCCAAAATAGGTATACATCACCCATCTTGAGTCGCCAAATACATGGTACATAATTTAAATACAAACTTCTTTGATACAATATGACAAAACGTAGCTGAGAGTTTCAACACGGATAATGTCTCGTAGAGAGTATAAAAACTCAAATAAAGTTCTCATTATAATTATTATCACACTATTTCACATAATAGTGAGGACTACTATAGCCACTATCCTCGACCATCACTCCGCTTTCCGATTAGTCCCCGGCCTATATTCTCATTTCCTTAAGAGAACAATGAAAGCAAAGGTGAGCTCAACTAGCCCAGTATGAAATATTATGACTAAGATAATGCAGAATAAATTATCGTTAGCCTTCAATAGTGTTAAACTGATAAAATATAATAAACATCAAGTTTAACTACAGCAGAACAAGCAATCCATTAGAAGAGTCAAGTAGAGCATGATATCTACTATCTTCTATGATTTAAAAAGTTTATCAACAGTTTTATCGTTGATACTCAGCTTAATAAATAATCCACATCATCGAATCATCCCTGCAATACGGGCCAAGGATAATCATTAGTATCACCAATGGTCATGATCATACCAACAGCTGTCCATCAATGCACTACGGGCCAATGAGAACTTTTACCACATCATTTGTAATATTTTGGGTCATGATTATACCGAATAATCTCTGGTCATAATCATACCAATCAACAACCCATCTATGCATTACGACCAAATATGACTTTCATCACAATATAAGCATGAGGATGATGACGATGATATAAGAATTCAATTTAAATGAGAGCAATGATAAATTTTAAAGATTTATAATTCAATTTATCCAGAATTCAATAATGTCCAAATTGTCAACATGATACTGCTTTGTGGAGTAAAATTCAAGAATAATATTGTATCAAGAATAATTTGGACATAAAAGAAATTAATTTTTGTCATGAATAGTACCCCAGGTGAATAGTAACTAAGTGAATAGTATCCCGTGAATAGTACTTCATGAATAGTAACCCGTGAATAGTACCCCGACAGGAAAAGATTAAAAACTATCAATAATGCTCAGAATAATATTTCCATGAAAATATACTAGATGAAGCGCAAATATCAAGGATATTCTACTAATTTCATGTAGTATAGAAGCAATACTTATCAACATAAGTGTAGAATTAGAAATATGAAACGAAATAATATTACTTATATACTACAGAGTATGGAAGAAAATATTATTTTTTACAAATATTGAACAAGAATAATATCACTTACGAATACGAACGAAATAATACACCTTACCTTAGTAGGAGATTAGATACTGCAATAGTGTAATAACAGAATACTCCTCTTCTTTCTCTCTTATTCTCTCTATACTTTCCCTCTCTATAGCTTGAATAAATTGGTGAAAAATAATGAAGAAATGAGCTTCTATTTATAGGCTTGGCAAAGTAAGGGTAAAATAGTCTTTTTGCCATAATTTATGACATCATCGATCATATTACATCATTGCTTACCTCATCGTCCGATGATATCATCGCTTACCTCATCATCCGATGACATCATCGCTTACATCATCATCCGATGACATCATCGCTTACATCATAGGAATTCAAATTCAATTTGTTCTCTTCCACCTCCTTTTATTTTTATACCATGAATTTACTATAATAATGTTACCATTCAAATTATAAAAAACATACTATTATATAATCACATCATACTACTATAATGTAATATTATAATAATATATTTGAATGAATTATTTTATCAGAAAAGATAAAATACCAACTTTCAATAAATGTCACATGCTAAAATTCCTCAATTTAAATCCACATTGAATAAATATTTTCTTATCATATATATCAATAATTAATTATTCACAAATAATATTACAAAATTACAATATCGACAACCAGGTCATTCCCAGGAAAGAGGAGGATTTCCAATAAGGATTTCTCCCTATTGGCGCGCAAATAGGTGACCAAACCCCTTTCCTCGACAGAACTTTGTAGACATTGTCAATAATGCAAATAATAATATTATTCAAATAATATAAATTATTTATTTGATAATTTAAAATACTGTGCAATGACAATTATTGAATCAATAAAATAAAATATTGAACAATAATTACTGTAACAATTATTGAGTAGTGACTTCTTACGTAAGCATCAATAATTCAAGATCCGTATAACACCGTGTGCTTCTTATGCAATCACGGCGTATTCTTGTATTTTTTATCATCGGGTATTTCAATAATTAACGGTAAAACTTTCGCCGTTATTTTTATAAAAAGATAATTTTGTCGTTTTCTAACTCCGATAATAATTATGTTGTGGGGTCTACCAATGATTGTGTCGTCGTATGAATATTCTCAGACAAAAAAATATTCCCCGACCAAACGAATATTTTATATCAACTTGCTTACTTTGTAAAATTTATAAATATTACTCACAACTATAACATTATAACAAATTCACACCTTAATATTCAAAAATATAATTAGAGAAAAATTAATCTTTATTTATGAAAGTTGGGGTCTTACAGATAATAACCAGCTAAGTCGAGAAAGCTAAGTACTTTGGTCACTAACTTATGTTGCTCCCAGCTTTGAATTGCTTCAATCTTTGTCGGGTCAACAGATATTCCATGATTTGATATCACGTGCCCAAGGAATGCTACTTTCTCAAACCAGAACTCGCATTTCTTTAACTTGTCATATAGCTTATTTTCACGAAGTTTTTGGAGTATCAACCTCAAGTGTTGCTCATGATCTTCACGGCTTTTGGAGAATATAAGGATGTCATCAATAAAAACAACCATGAAATGATCCAAATATTTCTTGAATACTCGGTTCATCATATCCATGAAGTCAGCATGAGCATTAGTCAATCCAAAGGACATGACTATGAATTCATAATGCCCGTACCGAGTTCTGAAAGCAGTCTTTGAAATGTCATCAGTTTTAATCTTTAACTGGTGATATCCAGAACGAAGATCGATATTTGAAAAGAATTTAGCTCCTTGCAACTAGTCAAACAGGTCATCAATGCGAGGCAACGGGTATCTATTTTTGATGGTGACATGATTCAACTCCCGATAATCAATACAAAGTCGCACACTTTCATCTTTTTTCTTTACGAATAAAACAGGAGCACCCTAAGGAGACGTACTAGGACTAATGAAACCGATGTCTAACAATTCATGTAGTTGGGTTTTTAACTTTTGAAGTTCAATAGGAGCCATTCGATATGGGGCTTTGGAAATGGGTTTTGTACCGGGTTCAAGATCGATACAAAATTCAATTTCAAGCTCTTGGGGTAGGCCAGTAAGTTCTTCAGGGAATACATCAGGAAATTTATTAACAATAGAAATATCATTCAAATCTAACTTATTTTTGTTTAAATTTGTGACATGGGCTAAGAAAGCTTGATATCCGTTTTTCAATAAACGAATAGCTTTATGGCTTGATATGACAGTGATTGACTTTAGTGGGTTGGTTTCTTGAATTCGCATAATAGGTTGGTTAGGAATATAAAAGCTAACAACCTTACAAAAATAATCAATTTTAGCATGATGAGTAGTTAAACAATCAATTGTAAGACCCCAACTTTTATGAATAAATATTAATTTTTCTCAAAATATATTTTTGAATATTATGGTGTGGATTTGATATAATGTTATAGTTGTGGGTATTATTTACAAATTTTGCAAAGTAAGCAAATGGTTATATAATATTTGATTGGTTGGGGAATATTCGTTTTAATAGGGATTATTCGTACGACGACACAATCATTGATGGACCCCACAACGGAAGTATTGTCGTAGTTAGAAAATGACAGAATTATCTTTTTATAAAAATAAAGGCAAAAGTTTTACCATTAAATTTGTTGAACTACCCGGTGGTAAAATGCGATGTCTGGCGTGGTTGCATAGTAAGCACGATATTGATTATTGATGTTTACGTGAGAAGTCACTCGGTTATACTCAATTCTTTTCACGATAATTCTTTGCATAATATCTCTCATATTATTGATTCAATTATTGTTACAGTATCATCTGCATAATATTTATTATTATTAAATTAATAATTGAGACGACAAAGTTATTCATATTATTATTTGCAATATTGACAATGTCTAGAAAGTTACGTCGAGGAGAGGTTTGGTCACCTAATTGGCTTGATAGGAAAAAATCCTTATCGGAAAGCCCCCTCTTTCCTGGGAATGATCTAGTTGTTAAATATTGTGAGTTATAATATTAATGATGAATAATTTTGTGTTGATTAAAGATGAAATTGATATTTCCATTATGTTGGGATTATTAGTGTTAATGGAAATGGACATCTATTTCGATAATAATTGATGTCTGGAGGTTATATTGACCAATCAGATAATTAATCAAATAAATGAGCAATTAATTGCTATTAATTCACATGCTTATAACTATTTGTTCACATGTATGTACTATTGATTCACATACATGTATTATTAGGGGAGGTGGTGCAAGATTGATAATACTTGTATGACTAAATTAAAAATAGAAGTATAGATGAAGGTACTATACCGTAACTATTTTTTTTCACATGTGTGTACTATAGATTCACATGAATGTACTATTGATTCACATGATATACTATTAGGGGAGGTGGTGCAAGTTTGATAATACTTGCAGGACTAAATTAAAAATGAAGGAAAACATGAAGGTATTATACTGTAATATTTGGAGCCCCAAAACGTGCAATTATCGAAACTATATTTTCCTATAAATAGAAGTTCATTCTTCTTTCATTCTCGCCAATTCACTAAGACTCACAAGAGCAATTATAGAGAGAGAAGCTATAGAGAGAAAGAAGAAGAGAAGTCAGCTACCTCACTATTCCAGTATCTAGTCTTCTTTAGAGGTAAGGGATATTATTTTGTTCAGTATTCATAGGAATAATATTTTCTTCCATACTTTGTAGTATGTGAGTAATATTATTTTGTCTCGTATTCCTGATTTTACCCTCATTTGGTTAAAGTATTTCTTCTATACTTCGTGAAATTAGTAGAATATCCTTGAAATTTGCGCTTAATCTAGTATCGTTTCACAAGGATATTTTCTTCAAATTCTTGTTAAATTTTAAGCTTTTCATGCCGGAGTACTGTCCATGAGTAGTATTAATTTTTATGGTACTATTCACAAAGTACTATTCACGGGGTAGTATTCACAAAGTACTATTCATGGGTACTATTCACAAAGTACTATTCACTGGTACTATTCACAAAGTACTATTCACGGGGTACTATTCCCGAGTCCCGTCACTCTGTTCCCCGACTAGTCCCAGCTACGTTCTCATTTCTTGAAGAGAACAATGAAAGCAAAAAGGTGAGCTCAACTAGTCCAGTAAGAAATATTATGACTAAGATAATGCAAAATAAATTATGTTTAGCCTTCAACAATGTTAAACTAATAAAATATAATAAACATCAAGTTTAACTGCAGCAGAACAAACATTCCATTAGAAGAGTCAAGTAGAGCATGATATATACTATCTTCTATGATTTAAAAAGTTTTTCATCAACTTTATCGTTGAGACTCAGCTTACTAAATAAACCACATCATCTAATCATCCCTGCACTATAGGCCAATGATATTCATGTAATCATCAATGGTCATGATCATACCAACAACTGTCCATCAATGCACTACAGGACAATGAGGATTTTTACCACATCATTTGTAACATTACGGTCATGATTATACCGAATAATCCATGGTCATAATCATAACAATCAATAGTACATCTATGCACGTAAGCCACATATGACTTTTATCACAATATAAGCATGAGGATGATGACAATGATATAAGAATTCAATTAAAAGAAAGCAAAGGATAAATTTTTAAAGATTTATAACTTAATTTATCCAGAATTTAATAATGTCCAAATTATCAACATGATACTTCTTTGTGGAGTAAAATTCAAGAATAATATTGTATCAAAAATGATTTGGACAGCAAAGAAATCAATTTTTCTTATGAATAATTTCCCGGGTGAATAGTACCCGAGTGAAATGTATCCTGTGAATAGTACTTTGTGAATAGTACTCGTGAATAGTACTTTATGAATAGTACCCCGAGAATAGTACCGTAAAAATGAATACTATTCATGGACAATACTTCGGCATAAAAATCTTAAAATTTAACAAGAATGTGCAAAAAATATCATTGTGAAACGATACTAGATAAAGCGCAAATTTCAAGGATATCCTACTAATTTCACGGAGTATAGAAGCAATACTTTAACAAAATGAGGGTATAATCAGGAATACGAGACGAAATAATATTACTCACATACTACAGAGTATGGAAGAAAATATTATTCCTTATGAATACTGAAAAAAAAATATCTCTTACCTCGGAAGAAAGATCGGATCTTTGGAATAGTGAAGTAGCAGACTTCTCTTCTTCTTTCTCTCTATAGATTCTCTCTATAATTGTTCTGGTGAGTCTTAGTGAATTGGTGAGAATGAAATAAGAATGAGCTTCTATTTATAGGAAAACATAGTTTCGATAATTGCACGTTTTGGGGCTCAAAATATTACAGTATAATACCTTCATCTTTTATTTCATTTTTAATTTAGTCCTGCAAGTATTATCAAACTTGCACCACCTCCCCTAATAGTACATCATGTGAATCAATAGTACATTCATGTGAATCAATAGTTTTATACATGTGAAAAAAATAATTACAATATAGTAGCTTCATCTATACCTCTATTTTAAATTTAGTCATGCAAGTATTATCAATCTTGCACCACCTCCCCTAATAGTACATGCATGTAAATTAATAGTACACACATGTGAACAAATAGTTATAAGCATGTGAATTAATAGGAATTAATTGCTCATTTATCCGATTAATTACCCGATTGGTCAATATAACCTCCAGACATCAATTATTATTGGAATAGATGTCGATTTTCACTAACACTAATAATCTCCACACAATGGAAATATCAATTTCATCTTTAATCAACACGAACTTATTCATCATTAATATTATAACTCACAATATTTAACAACCAGATTATTCCCAAGAAAGAGGGGTTTTCCGATAAGGATTTCTCCCTATTGGCGCGCAATTAGGTGACCAAACCTCTCCTTGACAGAACTTTCTAGACATTGTCAATATTGAAAATAATCGTATGAATAACTTTGTCGTCTCAATTATTGATTTAATAATAATAAATATTATGCAGATGATACTTTGACAATAATTGAATCAATAATATGAGAGATATTATATAAAGAATTCATTGTAGCAATAATTGAGTATAACCGAGTGACTTCTCACGTATGCATCAATAATCAATACAGTGTGCTACTATGCAACCGTGCGTATTACTGTTCTTTTACCACCGGGTAGTTCAAATATTTAACGGTAAAACTTTCGCCATTATTTTTATAAAAAGATAATTATGTCATTTTCTAAATACGACAATACTTTTGTTGTGGGGTCCACCAATGATTGTGCCGTCGTACGCATATTTCCTATTAAAATGAATATTCTTCGACCAATCGAATATTATATAACCACTTGCTTACTTTGCAAAATTTATAAATATTACCCACAACTATAACATTATATCAAATCCACACCATAATATTCAAAAATATATTTCGAGAAAAATTAATCTTTATTCATAAAAGTTGGGGTCTTACAAGTACCTTATTAATAGTAATATGAAATGAAATAATATCACTTAAATAATATAGAGTATGAAAGAAAATGATATCTTCTTACGAGTATAAATAATATCCTTTACGAATATTGAAAGAAAATAGCATCATTTACGATAAAAAATAATATCCTTTACGAATGTTGAAGGAAAATAACATCATTTACAAGAAAAATAATATCTTTTACGAATGTTAAAAGAAAATAACATCCTTTACGAGAAAAATAATACCATTTACCTTAGTAGTAAACTAGATCTGACTGGTATAACGAGTATTATCTTGAGAAAATCTTGCACTATAAACTACACTCAAAGTATCTTTATTCTCAAAAGAAATCATCACAATATTATAGAAGAACAATTTTTGATATGGTGATGGTGTACCTCATCATCTGAAATAGCCTTCTTCCTTTTATAGGCAAGGTTGGGAGGTCACCAGCTTCAAACTTTCAATATACAAATTTAACAAAGGCCAGTCATTGTACAAAATGTCACAATATGCCAAAGTTTTTAAAAGAAATAATGCACACACTTGGAAAGTTTGGCAATGAGGGACCACTATTGAATAAGGAATCTGCAGCATACTAATTTTGAAAAACAAAGGAGTACTAGACAAAGCTTCTCACCTTCACATGCTTATATATATATATATATATATATATATATATATATATATTATAATATTACTATTTAAACAATTATAAATTATAATTTATACTATTATAATAGTATATTTGAATGAATATTTTCTCGAATAAGATAATTATGGCTTCATAGAAAAAATATGTCAAACTTTTAACAATTGTCTCATACTAAAATTCCTCTATTTATATCAAAATTGAACAAATATTTACTTATCATATTTATCAACAATTTTTATTTTATCAATTGTTTACAACTCTTCAATCTTTCAATAATTATTCCTAATTAATATTATAGAATTACAATATTGACAACCAAATTGTTCCCAGGAAAGAGAGGGCTTTTCGATAAGGATTTCTCCTTATTGGCGCGCAATTATATAACCTAACCACTTTCATCGACAGAACTTTATAGACATTGTCAATAATGTTTTCTAATAATATCATTTTAATAATATGGGTGACAATTTTTAATTTAATAATGAGAAATATTATTCAGTTGTTACTGTGACAATTATTGAGTCAATAATATAAAATATTATTCAATTATCACTGTAGCAATTATTGCATTAATAATATGAAAGACTTTGCAATTTTTAATGTAGCAATTATTGAGTCAAACACTAAGTGACTTCTTACGTAAGCATCAATAATCAGAGATACTGTGCACTATCGTGTGCTACTGTGCAATACTGCGTACCACTATGGAACAACGCGTATTACTGTACTTTTATCACAGAGTATTTCAACAGTTTAACGGTAACAATCTTGTCGTTATTTTTATAAAAAGGTTATTTTTGTCGATTTCTATATTCGACAATTATTTTGTTATGTGGGGTCCACCAATGATTATGAAGTTGTACGAATATTCCCCGACCAAACGAATATTTTCCGACACAACGAATATTTTATGACAACTTGCTTACTTTGTAAAATTTGCACATATCACCCATAACTATAACATTTTATCGATTTAACCATTTGCTGAATAGAAATATAATTTTTTTTGAATACTTTCATTTTATAAAATTCGGGGTCTTACATTGTAACTACCACCTGACTTCGGGCCACTGCACGGAAGATTGTCGACATCTGAAGAATCTGATCGAGAAGAATGTGCAGAACGGGATTTGGTTCAATACGTTATTGGGATAGAATGTTCGGGGAAGAATTCAGGTAATACAGATCAAGAGCAATAGGTGAATCCACGACCACAACCAGATCAGAGTCAGACAACTCGACGTGTGGTAGATGTCATAACAACCGATTCGACTGGGAAGACGATTGGGAAAAAATGATGAGGAGTATTGGATACTGTCTTAACCGTGTTTGATCAACATGCTAGAGGAGATCTACTATACCCTGGCACGATTATTTCATTTTTTGATGAGGATTACTAGTTTGAACCCATCGAACCACATGAAGGTGCGTTGGTTATTACGACACAGGTCATGTTAATTGATATGATGCGAATTATGATCGATAATGACTCTTCTATCGACATATTGTATGCCCAAGCATACCAGAGGTTGGATTTGGAGGGAAGGAAGATGGAAGTTAGTTAGGAGCCCTCATTGTATGGGTTCGGCAATGACCCAATGTGTGTGGTGAGGAATATCAAGTTGTTGGTCGTCTTCGGTACAACTCCCCAACATATTGAAGTAGACATTAAATTTTTTATATTCATCGTACAACGCCATATTAGAGAGGTCGACGCTAACAATTTTGCAAGCGTTGACCTCCATACCCCATTGAGAGCTATCGTTAGTACTCCAAAATTAATACCTTACTTCTACATTACTAACACAAAAGTTAGTATAACAATAAGTAAGGATCGATCCTACAGAGAGTGATATGTTTTATATTTATCTTAGTGTTTCTAATGAAAATAGTGGTTTTAAGTTGTTTAACTAAACTAACGAAAGTAAATTGATAAGATTAATCAATGAGTTAAAGCTTCAGTTCAATATCGCTTTTCACAATTATGAAATAATTAAGTTAGACGATACTTATCCTTTAATGAAATTAATAACCCTAGATAACCGCAATCGCTAATTATCCAGAATTCTCATTAGGTTTTAAATCTAATATGACAATCGCCCCAATAGACCCTAACTATCATATAACCTAGAACTATCAGTCTAGATTTAATACAAGATCATAATGAAGAATTAGAGAATTAAGTTATTCCAAGCAACAATCACACAATCATGGATTATTTAACGTGTTTTCTGATAATCTTAGCAATACTCAAAAGTTTTTCCACAATCATGCATCACTAATTGCTACTTATGATCAAATATAATATCGTTTGCTTAATACTATATCTTAATCTAACAGATGATATTAATCTTATTAATTTAACTAGACAAATCAAATCAATCAAATAGAATAACATGCAATCAATTAAAGAATATTATTAGAATAATCTCATGCAAAAAATAATAAATAACTTAAACTTGATAAAACCATTAATTATAAAGAAGGTTCAACATCTCTGAGAACTAAAATAGAGAATTTAGCTAGACATGCTTTCAATATTCCAAAAACTAGGGTTTGAAATTGAATGTAGATTCCTCTATTGTTTGACAAAAAAATATGTATTTATATCCTAGAATAAAGTTTTAATACCCCAACTTTTTATGAATAAAGATTTATTTTCCTCTAAATATTATTTTGAATAATAATGTGTTGAATTGATATAATGGTATAGTTATGGGTGATATGTGCAAATTTTACAAAGTAAACAAGTTGTCATAAAATAATCGTTTGGTCAGGAAATGTTCTTTTCGTTGGGAATATTCGTATGACGACACAATCATTGGTGGACCCCACATAACGGAATAACTGTCGGATATAGAAAGCGACAGAAATAACCTTTTTATAAAAAATAACGACAAACTTTTACCGTTAAACTGTTGAAATACCTAGTGATAAAAGTACAGTAATACGAGTGGTTGCACAATAGTACATGATATTGTACAGTATCTCTGATTATTGATACTTACGTAAGAAGTCACTTAGTTTTATCCAATTATTGCAACAGTAGTTGCTGCATAGTATCCCATATTATTGATTCAATATCATCTGTCCAAAATGTACGCAGCAACCCAAAGTGTGTTACAATTGCGGAAAGGAAGGTCACTTAGCTCAATTTTGTCATGTAGCGAAGTCAAGTCCAGCAGGGACGGTGGCACCAAAGGCTGTCCCGAACAAGTGAAATTCAATGGTTCAAGGGATAGCGTTTTTTGTGACTTCCCAAAAAGCGAGGAACCCGAACGAAGTTATCACGGGTAAGCTAATCATAAACTCTTGCGAAGTTTATAACTTATTAGATACCGGTTCTACCCATTCTTTTATTTCACCTGCTTGTGCTCAACGTTTAAATTTGACTCCAGAGAAATTAGACTTTAACTTATCTGTTGAAACTTCTTTGGGAGAAACCTTCATTACATCCACCATTTATAAATCTTGTTTGATTCAAATCGACACTTTCACATTACCTGTTGATCTCATCTCTTTAAAAATACTTACATTTGATGTAATTTTAGGTATTGATTGGTTAACTACTCATCATGCTAAAATTGATTGTTTTCATAAGGTCGTTAGTTTTCATATTCCTAACGAACCTATTATGCGAATTCAAGTAACCAAACCACTAAAATCAATCACTGTTATATCAAGCCATAAAGACATTCGTTTATTGAAAAACGGATGTCAAACTTTCTTAGCCCATGTCATGGATTTAAACAAAAATACGTTAGATTTGAATGATATTTCTATTGTTAATGAATTTTCTGACGTATTTCCCTAAAAACTTCTTGGCCACTGTTAGAGTTTATGACCTAGAGGCCAATTATTTGATATAATTGCTTAACGTTTTGATATTATATTTGATTGAATAAATAAATGATTTTATTATGGTTTTATTTACTGCGTAATATAATTGTTAACATAATAAAATTCCTTAGAATAGTGATACAAATTATATAGTTTCAAGTATGTGACTTGAACATGAGATTATAATTACAATTAGTATCATTGTTCTTAAATGTCCCTAATGAGTATCATTATTGATGGGACAACAATGATGCATTGAGACTAGTATGTGGATGATTGATGACCAAATCTCATTGGTCATAAATATATGAGATATTAAGTCAATGCATAGGTACATGTTAGAGAACGATGTCTTGGGGCGGACCCACCATGAGAATTTATATGGAGCATTATGCGAAGTGTCATTAGCAATTCTCATAGTGACAATGATGTAATGGTCCTCCAGGCACGAAATTGTTATATTACTACACGAGAATTTATGTACTTTGATATCATCAAATGTCACCTTTAATAGGTTGACTATAAAGGTGATTATTGGGTTCATCATGAATCGTGTGAGAAATATGAGTGATCTAGATGGAATTTAACCATCCTATATATTATGGGTGATATCCATAGGCCTCTTGATTGAGTAGGACTATGAAATGCATGGCCATGCTCAAATAGTGATTTGTTTCATATAGTCTACTCATTGATCAAGAAAACTCAGATTAAATTATGAAGAGTATGACACATTCCATGACTCGAGTTTAATCTAGGATATTAAGGTTAAAAGGATTAAATTACATTGAAACATTAGTCATGAAAAGGTTGTATCGAATCATCGATCTTATTATTACTTGGGTAGCAGTGATGCATTACTAGATGTCGTTCACTGTTTATAATTTTATAATATGATTTTAAAATTATTGCCAACGTAATAATAACCTATAGGGTCACACACAAAGAACGTTATTAAAAGAGAATTAATTTAAATTGTAAGGATTTAAATATATCAATATGATTGATAGTATTTGTAAGACCCCAACTTTTTGAATAAAGATGAATTTTCTATAATTATCATTTTTGAATATTATGGAATAAATTTAATATAATATTATAGTTGTGGGTAGTATTTATAAATTTTGCAAAGTATGCAAGTTGTTATATGATATTCGATTGGTCGGGGAATATTTGTTTTAGCAGGGAATATTCGTACAACCATTTAATCATTGGTGGACCCCACAATGTAATTATTATTTTGATTAAGAAAACGACAAAAAATACTTTATAAAAATAACGGCGAAGTTTTACTCATTAATCATTGTTGAACTACTTCTAAGTAGTAAAAGTCAAGAATACGCTGTGGTTGCATAAGAAGCAATACCAGTATTGATTATTGATGCTTATGTGAGAAGTTACTCGCTTTTACTTATTTTATGGACCCCCATTTACCCATCTTTCAAAATAAGCGGTAGAAATTATTTAAAGGTGGGGCCACACATGGGGCCCATATGTGTTGAAAAATTGATTTTTGAAATAGGGGTGAAAGGAAGTTACGAAAGGAGAGATAAAATATATTTATAAGTATGGTATGTGTATATATATAATGTGAGTGGAAGAGTGATGATATGATAGTGATAGGTGTGTGTGTGTGTGTGTGTGTGTGATAGTGATGTTAGTGGAGGATGGTGGAAAAGGTGGTAGTGGTTTTCTTTGTTGCTTTATTGCATTATAACTTGTGTTGTATATTATATATATATAACATTTGATTGCTTTGATCTGATTGGATGAAGGATCGACTTTTTGCATCCTTAGGTTATAAGAATTTTATCCAGTGAATTATCATTGGTCTGTGATATTTCCTTACATTGCCTCTTCCATTCTTCTATAAATAGAAGTTCATTCCTTCATTATTTCATTTAATTCACCGAAAACTCTGAGAGAGAAAATTATAGAAAACTATAGAAAAGTATTCTGCTACTTCCCTACTCTTATATTCAGTTTCTTTTACGGTAAGGGATATTATTCTTTTGTATTTGAGAAGAGAACTTCTGTTATTCCATTTCTTTATTATTCTATTGGAATAACCTCGTGGTGACATTCTTCATTAATACCCTATACGTGGTGACATTCTTCTATTATTCTATCCTTATTATTCCGCTTTTTGGAACGTATTCTTATTTTCCGCTGAACATCCTTTCAGGGGACTTTAATTCGGGTTCCGCTTTTTATTATTCCGTTTTTATTAACCGCTGAACATCCTCGTCGTTTTTTTGGGACTGGTTCCATCTTTATTATTCCATTCTTTATTATTCTGTTGGAACATCCCGTCGGTGTGATTTTCACCTGACCTGGTTCCATTATTATTATTCTGTTGGAATAACCTGCCTATGCGAAGTACCGCATGCATGGTGATTTCTGTTGTTATTCCATTCCTTATTATTCTCATTTGGTTAAAATTTTGACTTTTATACTCCATGAAATTAGTGGAATATCCTTGATATTTGTGGCTTCATCCAAGTGTTTTTCATGGAAATATTCTTCCGAGAAATCTAGAATTTTACTCTACAAAGCAAAGATCATGGTGATAATTTGACGTTATTAGTTCCGAATAACTTAATTCTTGAACTTGTTTTATTGAATTTTATATCATTGTCATCATCCTCATGTTTATATTTTTTGAAAGTCATCGTGGCTCGTAAAGCATGGATGGACTTGGTATGATTATGATTGTGGATTATTCTATTGTAATCATGACCATAATGTTACAAATGATGTGTAAAAATCCTCATTGGCCGTAGTGCATTGATGGATGAGCTTGTTGGCATGATCATGACCTATTAATGAATACACAAATATCCTTGGCCCGTAGTGCATGGAATTTGTGGTCGCGACCCTAATGAATATCCTTGGTCAGTAGAAGGGGGATGATGTTGATTATTTATTAAGATGAGTCTCGATAAAAGTGATGAAAACTTTTAAATCATAAAAGATAGTAGATTTTTATTCTCTACTTGACTCTTTTAATGGATTGTTTGATCCACCGCAGCTTAAACTTGATGTTGTTATATTTTATCGTTTAACACTTTGTTGAAGGCTAATGATAATTTATTCGCATTATCTTAGTCATAATATTTCTACTCGGGCTAGTTGAGCTCACCCTTTCTTTCATTGTTCTTTTCGTGAAATGAGAAATATAATGGGACTAGTCTGGGAACAGAGTGATGGACCGATGATAGTATTAGTAGTCCTCACTATTCGTGAAATAGTGTGTTAACAATTGTAATGAGGACTCCTTTTGAGTTTGTATAATCTCTAGTAGACAATAATTGTATTCAAACTCACAGCTTATGTTTTGTTGTATTGTACCCATGCTTGTATTAGTAAGTTTTATTTGAATTTTGTACCACGATATACGGCGACCCAAGATGGGTGATGTATACCTAATTTTAGGGGCGCCACAATTGGTATCAAAGCTTAGGGATATGATCCTGGCTAAGATGTGAGACTAGAACTAGGAGGGAGAGATGGGAATTCCTTCGCTAGTAGGACCTACTTAAATTTATTTTGTATTTAAATTGGTTGGTCGAGTTTAGAGATATTATGTTACATGTCAATTAACCTTTTGTTTAAGTGGCAAGATCTCAAAAATGACATCCGAAAATGTTGAGAATAACAATGGAGCATAAGAGACCATTGAGTCTCCACATATCAATAATCGAGGAGAATGTGCATTAGAAGGCGATAATCCTCATGCAAAAACAACAACATCGACCAAATGATGAATGATGGATTGTTCAGAGGGTTTATGTAATTCATGCAACAAAGAAAGTAGAGCGGCTCCCCATTCCAAAATGTAGGTGGAAACACTAGAAACTCTCAAGGCGGTCACCGCTAAACAGCTTCAAGGAGTGGGACCACCGGGAGTTTAAGGGAGAGCCAAAACCACTTATGGCGGAAGCATGGATAAAGCAGATCACCAAGATATTTGATGTCTTGGGATGCTCCGAGGAGCAAAAGGTTCCCTTCACGCCTTTTATGTCATGCTTGGAGAGGCGACATTGGTGGGAATCGGTAAAACGTACTCAACTCCGCCGTCAGATCAAGATGTATTGGGAGAAGTTCCAAGAGTTGTTCAACGACAAATACTTTCCCGAAAGTATTTGTCAAATGAAGGAGGTGGAGTTTATCAATTCGAGCAAAAACAATACGACCGTGTCGCAATACGAGGCAAAATTCATGGAGTTATCCGGTTCATATCCCACTTGGTGGATAATGAAGAGAGAATGGCGCGAATGTTTTTAAGAGGTTTGAAGTTTGATACGCCAACATCTTATTTCTCATAAACCGTGTTTGTATTCAGATGTTGTAAATAGGGCTCATTGGTGGAGCGCGATAACGAGTCAACGCAACCAAAAGAGAGAGAAATTTCGCAAAATGATAATACTAAAGGAGAAAGCAATCATCAAGTGGTGACAACAAGCGTGGAGGGAATCAACAAAGCCGTAAATGGTAACCACTTGGTGGTAATCAAGGACAAAACAATAAGAATGGACATTTCAAGAAGAGGAGATTCAATAATGATGGAAAGACGCCAAGACCAAAGACCGTTGTTAAGGAAGGAGAAAGACCACCTATCATATGCTTCAAATGCGGAGGGAGGGACACATCAGTCCAAATTCATGCGATGCCATCCAAAGCGTGTTATAATTGTGGAAGAGAAGGTCACCTAGCCCGATTTTGTCGTTCACCGAAGACAAGTTCTGCTAAGATGGAGGCACCAAAGGCTGTCCCAGAAAAATCAAAGCTGGTGGTGCAAGGGAGAGCATTTGTCGTGACCTCCCAGAAAGAAAGGAACCCGAACGAGGTCATTACGGGTAAGCTAATCATAAACTCTAGCGAAGTTTATACTTTATTTGATACCGGTTCTATCCACTCTTTCATTTCTCCTACTTGCGCACAACGTTTAAATTTGACTCCGAAGAGATTGGACCTTAATTTATCTGTTGAAACTCCATTGGAAGAAACCTTCAATACCTCCACGGTTTATAAGTCTTGTTTAGTTCAAATCGGCACCCTCACGTTACCTGTCGATCTTATTTCATTGAAAATACTTGCATTTGATGTAATTCTAGGGATTGATTGGTTAACTACACATCATGCAAAAATTGATTGTTTTCGTAGGGTTGTTAGCTTTCATATTCCTAACCAACCTATTATGCGAATTGAAGCAACCAAACCATTAAAATCAATCACTGTCATCTCAAGCCATAAAGCTATTCGTTTATTGAAAAACGAATGTCAAGCTTTCTTAGCTCATGTCACGATCTAAACAAAATACGCCGCTTTTAAATGATATTTCGTTGTTAATGAAATGAATATTCCTCAAGAACTTCCCGGCCTACCCTCAGAGCGTGAAATTGAATTTTGTATCGAATTTGAACCCAGACAAAACCCATTTCCAAAGCCCCATATCGAATGGCTCTATTGAACTTCGTGAGTTAAAGACCCAATCGCAGGAATTGTTAGACATTGGCTTTATTCGTCCCTAGTACTTCTCCTTGGGGTGCTCCTGCTCTATTCGTGAAGAAGAAAGATGGGAGTATGCGATTTTGTATTGATTATCGGGAGTTGAATCATGTCACCATCAAAAATAGGTACCCATTGCCACGTATTGATGACCTGTTTGACCAAATTGCAAGGAGCCAAATTCTTTTCAAAGATTGATCTTCATCCGGATATCACCAATTGAAGATTAGAACCGATGATATTCCAAAGACGGCTTCGTAACTCTAAGACGGCATTATGAATTCCTAGTCATGTCCTTTCGATCGACTAATGCCCCGCCGCTTTCATGGATATGATGAACCAAGTATTCAAGGAATATTTGGATCACTTTGTGGTCGCCTTTATTGATGACATCCTTATTTATTCCAAAAGCCGTGGAAGATCATGAGCAACACTTGAGGTCGATACTCCAAAAGCTTCGTGAATATAAGCTTTATGCCAAGTTGAAGAAATGTGAGTTCGCTTGAGGAAGTAGCATTCCTTGGGCACGTGGTGTCAAGTCATAGAATATCCGTTGACCCAAAGAAAGATTGAAGCTATTCAAAGTCGGGAGCAACCTAAATCGATGATCAAGTACGTAGCTTTTCTTGCTTAAATTGGTTATTATCGGAGATTCGTGGAAGGATTTTTTTCTAATCGCTACTCCACTAACTCAAATTGACTTTAAAGATACAAAGTTCGGTTGGAGCGAGGAATGTGAGAAGAGTTTTCAAGAACTCAAGAGGAGACTCATTTCAAGACTGTTCGACAATACCATCCCGTTCGGAGGGATTTATCATCTACAAGTGATGCTTCGGGCAAAGGGTTAGGATGTGTTCTCATGCAACATGGGAAAGTCATATTTATGCCTCACGACAACTCAAAGAATATGAGAGGAATTATCCTACTCATGATCTAGAGTTAGCAACAATTATCTTCGCACTAAAGATTTGGAGGCATTATCTTGTATGGGGAGAAGGTGGAAATCTTTACGAATCATAAAAGCCTCAAATATTTCTTCACTCAAAAGGAACTCAACATGAGACAACGTCGTTGGATTGAACTGTTGAAAGATTATGATCATACCATCCAATACCATCCCGAAAAGTTTAACGTGGTAGCCGATTTATCGAGTAGTAAGATCATATGTGGGTACTAGTGCGATATTGTAAACGCAAAGGCCCATTTTGTGCGACTTGCAAAGGATGAAGATAGAGATAAAGACTCCAGGGACCCATGTGATGATGGCGAACATACGAGTGGAAACGACTTTAATTGATAAAGTTAAAGTTGCTCAAACTATAGACCTGGAGCTGATGCGTATGAGGAAGAAAGTGCAAGAAGGTGCGATGCCGGAAGCAAGAATCGATGAAGAAGGAATACTTCGAGTCAACTCCAGACTTTGTGTTCCTAACGACCCTGATTTAAAGTATAAAATCATGATGGAGGCGCACAACACACCGTTTGCAATCCATCCTGGGAGTACCAAAATGTATCATGATCTTCGACATACATTTTGGTGGGGAAATATGAAGAGAGAGATAGCGATGTTTATCTTAAGGTGTCTAACGTGTCAACGAGTCAAGGCGGAGCATCAAGTACCAAAAGGTCCATTGCAACCACTTGAAATTCCATAATGGAAGTGGGAGCACATTACCATGGATTTCGTTACGGGTCTTCCCAAAGTTTCTCAAGGAATAGATGCGATTTGGGTCATTGTTGATAGATTGACCAAGTCTGCTCATTTCTTACCGATACGAGAAACTTATACACTTGAACGTCTTGCTCGTATGTACATAAACGAGGTTGTAAGATTGCATGGTATGCCAATATCCATAGTTTCTGATCGAGACCCAAGATTTACTTCGCGATTTTGGGTTAGTTTGCAAAAAGCTATGGGCACAGATTTACGATTTAGCTCGGCATATCATCCTCAGACGGACGGACAGTCGGAGAGGACTATTCAAAATCTTGAAGATCTATTAAGACTCTATGTCCTTGATTTCAAGGGAAGTTGGGACAAGTTCTTACCGTTGGTGGAGTTTTCATACAACAACAGTTATCAAGTAAGTATTGGCATGGCTCCATTCGAGGCATTGTATGGAAGAAAGTGTCGTTCTCCAGTGTGCTGGGATGAGGTGGGTGAAGCAACATTGTTGGGACCGGAGTTGGTACGTATGACTACGAAAAAGATTCAAACGATCCGACAACGTATAAAAACATCACAAAACCGACAAAAGAGTTATGCTGATCTTCATCGAAAGGACGTGGAATTCGATATTGGAGATCATGTGTTGTTACGTGTTGCTCCATGAAAAGGAGTTACGAGATTTGGAAAGAGAGGAAAGCTCAATCCTCGATTCATTGGCCCATTTTAATCCTCGATCGAGTAGGAACCGTGGCCTATAGACTCGCTTTTACCGCCAAGTAGTCTCTCATGTTCATAACGCTTTTCACATATCCAAGTTACGTAAATATGTGGAAGACCCGAACCATATTATCGAAAGTTAGAACCGCATTTAAATAGCGGAAGATTTAACGTATGAAGAGGTTCCTGCTCAAATCTTGGATAAGAAGGAACATATTCTACGCCCAAGGTTATACCTCAAGTCAAAGTTTTGTGGAGAAACCACGATGTTGGGGAAATGACGGGAGTTAGAATCAAATGAAATCAAGGTATCCTTACCTCTTTGATATACCAGTATCGCATTCTAATTTCGAGGGTGTAAATTTCTTAAGAAGGGAGGTTGTAAGACCCCAACTTTTGAATAAAGATGAATTTTCTATAATTATCATTTTTGAATATTATAGAATAAATTTAATATAATGTTATAGTTGTGGGTAATATTTATAAATTCTACAAAGTATGCAAGTTGTTATATGATATTCGATTGGTCTGGGAATATTCGCTTTTAGCAAGGAATATTCGACAACCAAATAATCATTGGTGGACCCCTACAAATGTAATTATTGTCTGATTAAGAAAACGACAAAAATACTTTTATGAAAATAACTATGGAAGTTTTACCAATTATCATTGTTGAACTACTCTAAGAAGAAAAGACAAGAATACGCTATATGGTTGCATAAAGAGTAATACCAGTATTGATTATTGATGCTTATGTGAGAAGTTACTCAGTTTTACTTATTTTATGGACCCCCATTTACCCATCTTTCAAAATAAGCAGTAGAAATTATTTAAAGGTTGGGCCCACATGTGGGTGCCACATGTGGGGCCCATATGTGTTGAAAAATTGATTTTTGAAATAGGGGTGAAAGGAAGTTACGTAAAGGAGAGATAAAATATATTTATAAGTATGGTATGTGTATATATATAATGTGAGTGGAAGAGTGATGATATGATAGTGATAGGTGTGTGTGTGTGTGTGTGATAGTGATGTTAGTGGAGGATGGTGGAAAAGGTGGAAGTGGTTTTCTTTGTTGCTTTATTGCATTATAACTTGTGTTGTATATATATATATATATATATATATATAACATTTGATTGCTTTGATCCGATTGGATGAAGGATCGACTTTTTGCATCCTTAGGTTATAAGAATTTTATCCGTGAATTATCAAGGTCTCGTGATATTTCCTTACACGGTGCCCTTCCATTCTTCTATATAAATAAGCTCATTCCTTCATTATTTCTTACTTAATTCTTTCAAACTCTCTAGAGAAAACTTATAGAAAACTATAGAAAAGTATTCTCGCTACTTCCCTACTCTTATATTCGATTTCTTTTACGGTAAGGATATTATTCTTTTGTATTTGAGAAGAGAACTTTCGTTATTCCATTTCTTTATTATTCATTGAATAACTCGTATCACGCTTAATACCCTATACGTGGTGACATTCTTCTATTATTCTGTCTTTATTATTCCATTGGAACATCCTGTCTGTGCTATACGCCGGACCTTGTTCCGTTTTTATTATTCTGTCTTTATTTTTCGTTGGAACATCCTGTCTGTGCTATACGCCGGACCTGGTTCTGTTTTTATTATTCTGTCTTTATTATTCCATTGGAACATCCTGTCTGTGCTTTACGCCGGACCTGGTTCCGTCTTTATTATTTCATTCTTTATTATTCTGTTGGAACATCCTGTCGGTGTGATTTTCACCTAACCTGGTTCCATTATTATTATTCTGTTGGAATAACCTGCCTATGCGAAGTACCGCATGCATGGTGATTTATGTTGTTATTCTATTCCTTATTATTCTCAATTGGTTAAAATTTTGACTTCTATACTCCATGAAATTAGTGGAATATCCTTGATATTTGCGCTTCATCCAGTATTTTTCATGGAAATATTCTTCTGAGAAATCTTGAATTTTACTCTACAAAGCAATATCATGTTGACAATTTGGACGTTATTAGTTCCTAAATAACTTAATTCTTGAACTTGTTTTATTGAATTTTTATATCATTGTCATCATCCTCATGTTTATATTTTTTGAAAGTCATCTGTGGCCTATAAATCATGGATGGACTTGGTATGATTATGACCAGGGATTATTCGGTGTAATCATGACCTTAATGTTACAAATGATGTGTAAAAAATCCTCATTGGCTCGTAGTGCATTGATGGACAGTTGTTGGCATGATCATGACAATTGATGAATACACAAATATCCTTGGCCCGTAATGTTACACATATGATCTTCTACTCAATGCGTCAGCTACCACGTTTGCTTTTCCAGGATGGTATTGCATGGTATGATCATAATCTTTCAACAGTTCAAGCCAACGACGTTGTCTCATGTTGAGTTCCTTTTGAGTGAAGAAATATTTGAGGCTTTTATGATTCGTAAAGATTTCCACCTTCTCCCCATACAAGTAATGCCTCCAAATCTTTAGTGCGAATACAATAGCTGCTAACTCTAGATCATGAGTAGGATAATTCCTCTCATATTCTTTGAGTTGTCGTGAGGCATAGGCTATGACTTTCCCATGTTGCATGAGAACACATCCCAACCCTTTGCCGAAGCATCATCATAGATGACAAATCCCTCCGAACCGAGATGGTATTGTCAGACGCAGTCTTGAAATGAGTCTCCTTTTGAGTTCTTGAAAACTCTTCTCACATTCTCGCTCCAACCGAACTTTGTATCTTGAAAGTCATTTGAGTTAGTGGAGTAGCGATTCGAGAAAATCCTTCCACGAATCTCCAGATAATAACCAACTAAACCGAAAGCTACGACTTTTGATCAACGATTTAAGTTGCTCCCGACTTTGAATAGCTTCGATCTTTCTTTGGGTCAACAGATATTCTATGACTTGACACCACGTACCCAAGGAATGCTACTTCCTCGCCGAACTCACATTTCTTCAACTTGGCATAAAGCTTATATTCACGAAGCTTTTGGAGTATCGACCTCAAGTGTTGCTCATGATCTTCACGGCTTTTGGAATAAATAAGGATGTCATCAATGCACTACGGGCCAATGAGGACTTTTTTCACATCATTTGTAACATTACAGTCATGATTATACCGAATAATCCCGGTCATAATTATACCAAGTCCATCTATGCACTACTGAGCCACAAATGACTTTCAACATAATATAAACATGAGGATGATGACAATGATATAAGAATTCAATAAAACAAGTTCAAGAATTAATTTATCCAGAACTAATAACGCCCACATTGTCAACATGATACTTTTTGTAGAGTAAAATTCAAGAATGCTCGGAAGAATATTTCCATGAAAAGATATCTTTGGATGAAGCGCAAATATCAAGGATATTCCACTAATTTTATGGAGTATAGAAGTCAAAGTTTTAACCAACCGAGTATAATAAAGAATGGAATAACAAAAGAAATCACCGGTATTCGATAGAGCCTTGCAGCAAAAGTTATTCCAATGAGAATAATAAATAACGGAACAGTCTGCCAGAAACGCATGCATGCGTGATATTCCAGCGTAATAATAAATAATGGAATCAGTCCGTCAGTAAACGCGCCGATGATGGGATATTACGAGAATAATAAATAATAGAACCGGTCAAAGCATAAATGCACGACAAGATATTTCAATAGAATAATAAATAATGGAACGGTCTGAAATTGTAAACGCATACGGATAGGATATTCCAATGTAATAATAAAGAATGAAATAATGAAGAATTTCACCATGTATGCGGTACTTAGCATAGATTGGTTATTCCACATAAATATAAATAATGGAATAATGTAAGAATTTCACCATGTATCGCAGATTGCAGATAAAGCAAAAGTTATTCAACATAAATATAAAGAATGGAATAATGAAGAATTTCACCAAGTATAGGGTATTGGCAGATATCTGAGTTATTCCAGCAGAATAATAAAGAATGGAATAATGAAGTTCTCTTCATGAATAAGAAAGAAATAATACCTCTTTAGTACAACAAATAATATTCCTTACCTTAGAAAGAAGAATCTTGGATATAGAAGTAGTGAAGTAGTAGAGAACACTTTTCTTCTTTCTCTCTATAGTTTCTCTCTCACAAGTTTCGGTGAATTAAGTGAAGAAATAATGAATGAATGAGCTTCTATTTATAGAAGAATGGACCGTTTATAAGTAACTAACTCATGAACGGTCCAGATTGATTTACTTTAATTTGACGGTCCATATTTAAAGCAAAATCTTTTAAATAAAATATAATATATTCTATTTATAATCTAATAAAACGAATAACTTTATAAAAATTTTTACTATGCAAACATTATGCAGGCACTATGCAAACACTATGCATAATAAAATATAATATATTCTAATTATTGTCTAAAAAAACAGATAACTTTATAAAAGTATTCTATTTTATATAAAAAGATTTTATTATGCAAAATACTATGCAGACACTATGCATAATAGAATATAATATATTCTATTTATAAAATAACTTTATAAAAGTATTACGTTTTATATAAAAAGAATTTCTGTTTTATTACATTAATAATACCAATAAAACAAACTGAGTGACTTATCACGTAAAGCATCGATAATCAATCTTTGTGTCTTTCTTATGCAACGCAGCGTATTCTTTGTACTTTTTACTACCGAGAGTAGTTCAATGTGATTAACGGTAAAACTTTCGCCATTATTTTCATAAAATATTTTTGTCGTTTTCTCAATCCGATAATAATTCCGTTGCGGGGTCCACCAATGATTGTACCGTCGTACGAATATTCCCCGACCAATCGAATAGTATACAACAACTTGCATACTTTTCAAAATTTATAAATACTACCCATAACTATAACATTATATCAAATCCACACCATAATATTTAAAAAAATTATTTTGAGAAAATTAAATATTTATTCATAAAATCAGGGGTCTCACATCAGCAATGCCGTTAAATAAAACAAATCAAATGAATAATAATATAAAAGAATTACCTTATGAATTTCTTTTTAATTCCTTATGCAAAACTCAAAAATTTCATCAGATCTTTCTTTATCTTCTTTGTCTCTTATGCTTCTCTTCTGAATTTTTTTTTTCTCTTTTAGCCGCCGCATGCCCACTTCGTTTCCTCAGTTCGCATATAATAGTTAGGTTTTACTTGTTTATTAATTTATATATTTGATGAATTCCCTAATTTAAATAGGATTCAAAATTACACAAATATAAATTAAACCCAATTAATTTTTGAGGCCCAAATTAATGTAACCCTTTATTTATTATAATCCACATACATTAAATACAATTGGACCCAAACATAAGAAAAACTCAATTAAAATATTAATATAAATACATAAATTTATATGTTATTTTTTTTTATTTTTTTTTGGGTATTACATTATAAATTACAAAGGACGGAGATAGAGTTAAAAACTTCAGGGACCCACGTAATGATGTCAAATATACGAGTAGAACCGACTTTAATCGATAAAATTAATGCTACTCAAGCTACAGACCCGGAACTGGTTCGTATGAAGAAGAAAGTACAAGGAGGTGTTATTTCAGAAGCAAGAATCAACGAAGAGAGGAAAGCTCAACCCTCGATTTATTGGTCTATTTGAAATCCTCGACCGAGTAGGAACTGTAATAACCCGAGAATTTAGATATTTATTAAAATCTTAAAAAGATTTAATTAAGGTTAAATATCAAACCTAGACAGAAAATAAGTGTATGTATTTAACATTTTTAGGAATAAATTTTGTGAATTTAAAAACTTTTGGTAAAGGTTTACAGTGTTAAGAGTATCTGTGTATATGGTCATATGTGTGTACAGTATGTGGTTATGGGTCAAGGATTGACCGGATAAAGTATATCAGTCACAAACCCTAATAATATTTTAGAACCGCGACGTTCAATGAGAAAACCCTAACGAGTGTTAAGAAACCCTATAATCGGTTCTAGAAACTCTAGTTTCAGTTTCGAGAAAGCCGAAACCCTAATTCGGAATATTAAAACCCTAATTGAGAAGTTTAAAATAAGTATAAGATTTTTATGTTATTGATTTTATATTTAATTAGGGATAGCCCTAATTGATTATTAGAAAAACCTAATTGTTAGTTTAATAATTTTAATGTTAATTAGGAAACATTAATCCTAATTTTCAAGATATAAGTAATTAGGAAACCCTAATCTAAATTAGGAAACCTAATTTCTAAATGAGAAAGATTATTTTTTTTATGTAAAACCCTAATTAGTGGGTTATAAATGTGAGACCCCAGATTTTATGAATAAATATTTAATTTTCTCAAAATATTTTTTTGAATATTATGGTGTGGATTTGATATAATGTTATAGTTGTGGGTAGTATTTATAAATTTTTGCAAAGTATGCAAAGTTGTCATATTATATTCGATTGGGTGGGGAATATTTGTTTTATCAGGAATATTCGTAAAGCGGCACAATCATTGGTGGACCCATAATGTAATTCATTATACGATCGAGAAAACGACAAAAATATTTAATGAAAATAACTACGGAAGTTTTACCGATTATCTTGTTGAACTAATCGGTAGTAAAAGTACAAAGAAGACGTGTGGTTGCATAATAAGTACACAAGTATTGATTATTGATGCTTATGTGATAAGTCACCATTTTGTTTTATTGGTATTATTAATGTAATAAAATGTAATACTTTTATAAAGTTATTCTATAAATGAATATATTATATTCTATTATGCATATTCTATTATGCATAGTATTGCATAGTTGTCTACATAGTATTTTGCATAGTAAAATCTTTTTATATAAAATGTAATACTTTTATAAATTTATTCTATAAATAGAATATATTATATTTTATTACGCATAGTGTTTGCGTAGTGTTCGTGATAGTGTTTTGTATAGTAAAATCTTTTTTATATAAAATGTAATACTTTTATAAAGTTATCATTTTATTAGACAATAATTAGAATATATTATATTTTATTATGCATAGTGTTTGCAGATAGTGCTCGCATAGTGTTTTGCATACTAAAATCTTTTATAAAGTTATTCGTTTTATTAGATTATAAATAGAATATATTATATTTTATTTAAAAGATTTTGCTTTAAATATGGACCATTAGATTAAAATAAATCAATACGGACCGTTCATGAGTTAGTTACTTATCGATCCATTTTTCTATAAGTAGAAGCTCATTCATTCATTATTTCTTACTTAATTCAATCAAAACTAGAGAGAGAAACTATAGAGAGAAAAAAAGAAAAGTGTTATGCTACTTCACTACTTCTATATCCAAAGACTCTTCTTTCTAAGGTAGGGAATATTATTTGTTGTACTCATAAGGGTATTCTTTCTTTCTTATTCATGAAGAGAACTTACATTATTCCATTCTTTATTATTCTCATTGGAATATCCCGTACATGCTTTTTCTGTGGGACCTAGTTAAAATCTTTATTATTATTCATTGGAATATCCTCATGCATGCGTTTACTTTGGGACCTGGTTACATCTTTATTAGTATTTTGTTGGAATAACCTGTCTATGCGAAGTACCGCATGCATGGTGATTTCTGTTGTTATTCCATTTTTTATTATTCTGTTGAAACATCCTGTCGGTGTGATTTTTGCCTAACCTGGTTCCGTTATTTAGTATTCTATTGGAATAACCTGTCTATACGAAGTACCGCATATATGGTGATTTCTTTTGTTATTCCATTCTTTATTATACTCAGTTGGTTAAAGTTTTGACTTTTATACTCCATGAAATTAGTGGAATATCCTTGATAATTGCGCTTCATCCAGTATCTTTTCATGGAAATATTCTTCTGAGCATTCTTGAATTTTACTCTACAAAGCAATATCATGTTGACAATTTGGACGTTATTGGTTCTTAGACAAATTAATTCTTGAACTTGTTTTATTGAATTATTATGTAATTGTCATCATCCTCATGTTTATATTATGTTGAAAGTCATCTCAGTATTCGTAGTGCATAGATGGACTTGGTATGATTATGATTAGGATTATTCTAAGTATAATCATAACCGTAATGTTACAATTGATGTGGAAAAAGTCCTCATTGTCCCGTGGTGCATTGATGGACAGTTTTTGGTATGATTATGGCTATGGATTCTCTTTGGTCAGTAGTCAAAAGATGAATTGTTTTATGGCATGATCAGATAGTTGATGAAAACAAAATTATTCTTGGCCCGTAGTGCATGGATAATTGTGGTCGTGATCTTAGGAATATCCTCGGCGTAGTAGTGGGGGTGATTCGATGATGTGGATTATTTATTATTCGAGTCCCCAATGATAAAAGAGATGAAAAACCTTTTAAATCATAAAAGATAGTAGATTTTATTTCTACTTGACTCTTTTAA
The DNA here is from genome assembly GCA_020205605.1 of Panax ginseng. Taxonomy (NCBI): domain Eukaryota; kingdom Viridiplantae; phylum Streptophyta; class Magnoliopsida; order Apiales; family Araliaceae; genus Panax; species Panax ginseng. Next base: position 32,256,930 of record CM035140.1, read on the forward strand.
TGGATTGCTTGTTCTCAAGCAGATTAAACTTGATGTTTGTTATATTGTATCGGTTTAACACTTTGTTTAAGGCTAATGATAATTTATACGCATTATCTTAGTCATAATATTTCTTCTTGGGCTAGTTGAGCTCACCCTTTCTTTCACTTTGTTCTCTGTGAAATGAGAATATAGCTAGGGCGAGTGGGAGCGGAGTGATGATCCTAGATGGTGCATTAGTAGTCCTCACTATTCTGTGAAATAGTGTGATAATAATTGTAATGAGGACTCCTTTTGAGTTTGTATACTCTATAGTAGACAATATTTGTATTCAAACTCACAGTTTATGTTTTGTCGTATTGTACACGACAGTTGTGTTATCAAGTTGTATTTGAATTATGTACCATGTATCTGGCGACTCAAGATGGGTGATGTATACCTAATTTTGGGGGCGTCACAATAAACCTAATGACCAATTATGACCCTAATTGTTAAATTAGCAAATTTAATTAGAAAATAATAATCCTAATTGCCAAGCTTAATTTATGATTAGGAAATTATAATATAATTATCAAATCCTAATTATAGTTTAGAAATATTAATTTTCTATTTTGAAAACTTAAATTGGAAATCCTAGAAATTTATTTTTAAAACCCTAAGGGCTCAAACCCTAAACCCTAAGGGTTGGAGCATTTGACAAGTTAGCCACTAAAAGTAAAAACCAAATGACCAAAGTGCCCTTTTTAATATTTTAATGAGGTGGAGTGTAGATCTAGCACTACTTGTGGTTGGTGAACAACCCTAGGCTAGCCATTTGGTCTAGAAAGCAACTTTAATCAACCAACAACTGATCACATGATCAGCCATTGCATTTCATCATATTACATATAGATTAAGAGAGAGAGAAAGCTTACTTTAATTTTCATTTGAGCCAAGTCCATTCTCTCTCCCCCATCCGAAATTCTAGAGTGAAATTGAGTGAGAAACAAAACCAATGTCAACCTTTAACTTGCCAAGAACAAACATCATGATCAGAATCAAGATCAAGCTCAAAAATGAGGTATAAACCCTAAAATTCGAAATCCTTAGATTTGATGTTAGATGTTATGATTTGTTGTTTAAAGTTGTGTTAGAGGGTGTTAATAAGTGATCTGGGTTGTTAGATCATGGATCTATAACATCTAGAGGCAAGAAAATCAAGTTTTTATAAACTGACTTTGAATCCTAAAATGTTGTCTGACAGCCATATGTCAAGGCTCATAGATCCTAGTATGTTAATTGTTTGTTGTGTTTTAAGTTATAGACTTGTAGTGGGACAACCCCAAAATAGGTCCATTCCATCCAACCCATTCTGAGTCGCCAAATACATGGTACAGAAAACAACTACAACTTTATTACAACAATTGTCGTGCAAAATACAACAACACTTAAACTGTGAGTTTAAATACAAATATATACCAACTGTGACTCATGTCCCAACCGTGGACAACACCTTATAATGACACCTTACATAAAGGTATAGTCGAAATCTGTTTTAGAAATTAAAATATTTGAGAAGTGCTCAAGGAAACCTTCGTAAATGGGAGACCATGCGTCTAGGTTATTATAGATATCATATGGCCACAGAATTATCCTTGGTTGACCCAATAGACCCCAAAGAAAAATGAGAAAATTACTATCATATTCTTCCCAATGGTGAGTCTTCTCTTGACATATCATTATCTCCACTGTCTCTAATTGGGTATTATACTCCAAACAAACACCAAGATTATATAGGTAGTGCTTATAAATATACTCAACAAGTGGATGAGTACAACCCTGTCTTATGATGACACGAGGTTGTATGTCATTAGACATCTTGTATGATAGTGACAAAACACCCTTCCAAGTTAAATTCACCTCACCCTCAACATCTATAGACCACCGTTCTATTCCCCTGTTATTCCCCGCTTGTCCCAGCTACACTTCTATTACCTGAAAGCAATTGTGAAGCAAAAGGGTGAGCACAACTAGCTCAGTAAAGAATATCATGACTAAAGAAAAATAAATTATCAATAACCTTCAACAGTAATAAATCAGAGATTTAGAACATATGGTAGATGATAAAACTTTTCAACCATAGTTGCAGCGGATCGAGCAATCCATTAGAAGAGTCAAATAGACCATAAAGTCTATTATCTTCTCCATGTTAAAAGTCCACCAACAATGTTTTATCCCTGTAACATCAATCAACAATTCCTGTCCACAATCACATGTATAACTCATAATCGTAATTGTGGTTCTAAATTTCTCTTCTCATCCAAGACGAAGATAATTTTCATCACCTGTCTTTACCTGAAACATCAAAGATCATGGTTATACCAAATCACAGTTCCTGTTCATAATCATACTAATAAATTCATCTTTGAACTACGGGCCAAAGATATTCATCAGCAGTTCATCTTTGCACTACATGCCAAAGATATTCATCAATAATTCATCTTTGCACTACGGCCAAAGATATTCATCAATAAGTCATCTTTGTACTATGGGCCAAAGATATTCATATCTCAAAGAAATATATAATCATTTCAGAATTTATATAAACAATAATTATAACCATGTTGATCAATTCACCTTTGCATTTAAGTTAAAGATATTCAATTATAAATTCAATGGTCATGATCATACCAGTCACAATTCAACTTTTCACTACTGGCCAAAGAGAACCCTAGTCATGATCATACCAATAATCTACCCATCTTTACACTCCAGTGAAAGAGAATTTCAACATCAGGGTTATAAAAATGTTATATATGATAATAAAATCAATATAATCAATACATAGTTTTAATCTCCAGAGTAATATTCATAAATCAACTATAATTTGGTTTAAAAAAAAAAAACCAATTTTGTAGTGAATAGTAGTGAATAGTAAATGAATAGTAACTCGTGAATAGTAACTCATGAATAATAACTCATGAATAGTAACTGTCGTGAATAGTAAACGTGAATCGTGAATAGTGAATAGTAACTCGTGAATAACTCATGAAAGTAACCTTGAGCATGAAAAAGTTTCAAATTTGATAAAAATTTCAAACCAATATTTCAACATAATGATATTGAAGAAATAATATCACTTACGAAGAAAATAACATCCATTTCAATTCTTAAAAATCCCTCCCTTACCATCCCTTACCTCAAAAAAGAAGACTTACTTACATTTGGAATAACGTTGAACGAACTTGCACCAGTATAGCAACACTAAAGATATTAAAATACTCACAAGAATACACTCGATAATATAGAGATAAATAGAGAGAAAACTTGAGTTTACGGTGTGATTTTCAATTCTAACCTAAGCACCTATTTATAGGAAATTGCTTAGAACACCAAAAGTAGAAAATTTAATATAATAATATATATTTTTTCTTAACTTCCTCGCACCTTACACTTATGAATTTTGTTCAAATATCACCACACCTCACCAACAAGTACTAAAAACGTTTTTTCTTATTTAATTTATTTAAAACTTCAAAAATAATAATTAATTAATTTGAACTTCAATAATTCATAATAAATAGCCCTTTTATCGAGAAAAATTGAATCTTGCGACTTTTTATAGGAAATTAAATTCTCTACAACTTTACGAGAAGAAAGTTTTTCCAAATTCCAAGCGTAAATTGGACAGAAATCCACACACGGGGCGATTTTACGGTTTATAATCAAATTTTAGTCAAGAAATGGATCCACCAACATGTTTAACATGTTTTAAACATTTTTTGCAACAAAAATACTCTTCCTCCTTATATACTCATATATCCCACATTCATTGTAAAAATATCACCATTATTATATTATAATAATATAATAAAATATTATTTTATCGAGAAAAGATAAAATATCAATTTTCAACAATTGTCACTTTAAAAATTTTCTCCATCTATATCCACATAAAATGAATATTTTCCTCATCATATAAATCAATAATTAATTATTCACAAATAATATTACGAGAATCACAATAATGATGATCGGCGGTTCCATGAAAGAGGGGCTTTCAATAAGAATTTTCTCCTTCTTGTGACGCATGATTAGGTGACCAAACCTCTCCTTAGATAGAACTTTCTAGACATTGCCAATAATGTTATCTAATAATATTATTAGGATAATATAAATTATTGATTTGATAATGGAAAATCTTGTGTAGTGACAATTATTAAAACAATAATAATATAAAATATCAACCTATGACAATTATTAAATCAATAAAATAAAATCTTTGAGCGATAATTCTTTGTAACAATTATTGAGTAGTGCCTTCTTACGTAAGAATCAATAATTGGTGCAATACCGTGTGCTACTGTGCAACAACGCGTATTACTGTATTTTAACCACCGGGTATTCCAACAGTGTTAACGGTAACAACTACGCCGTTATTTATAAAAATTCCCTTTTGTCGTTTTCTTCATCCGACAGTTATTCTGTTATGGGGCCCATAAATTATCTTTGCTTGCAGTAATACGAATATTCGAAAAAAGAATATTCCACGACCAAACGAATATTCCCCGATAGAAAAGAATATTTTATAACCACTTGCATATTTTAAAAAAAATTCATATATCACCCTTAACTTTAACTTTTATCAATTTAACCATTTCTCTGAATAGTAATTATAAGAAAAAATTGAATACTTTTATTTCATAAAATTCGGGGTCTTACAATCTCCCTCCTTATGAAATTTCGTCCCAGAAATTTACGTACACAGTATTTCAAAGAGTTGAGAATACCTTGCTTTCATTTGATTCCATCTTTCCTGTCATCATGATTTCTCCATTGCTCATCTCTTGTATTTGGATATCATTCTAGAATACGACTTCAAAAACAAAGGTTAATTTAACAAATTAACATATCACATAATATCCCGATATTATGGTGACCAACAAATAAGCTTAGGTAGGACACTTTAGCGAAGGATTTACTCATCTCTCCCTCCTAGTTCTAATCCCGATCTCCGCTTGGAGATCATATCCTAAGCTCGATACCAAATGTGACAACCCCAAAATAGGTCCATTCCATCCAACCCATTCGAGTTAAGCAAATACATGGTACGAGAAAACAACTACAACTTTATTACAACAATTGTCGTGCAAAATACAACAACACTTAAACTGTGACTTTAAATTTAAATATATACCAACTGTGAATCATGTCCCAACTGTGGACAGCACCTCATAATGACACCTTACGTAAAGGTATAGTCGAAATCTTTTTTAGAAATTAAAATCTTTGGGAAGTGCTCAAGAAAACTTTCGTACATGGGAGGCCATGCGTCTAGGTTATTATAGATATCATATGGCCACAGAATTATCCTTGGTTGACCCAATAGACCCCAAAGAAAAACGAGAAGATTACTATCATATTCTTCCCAATGGTGAGTCTTCTCTTGACATATCATTATCTCCACTGTCTCTAATTGGGTATTATACTCCAAACAAACACCAAGATTATATAGGTAGTGCTTGTAAATATACTCAGCAAGTGGATGAGTACAACCCTGTCTTATGATAACACGAGGTTGTATGTCATTAGACATCTTGTATGATAGTGACAAAACACCCTTCCAAGTTAATTCACCTCACCCTCAACATCTATAGACCAGATTCTATTCCCTGTTATTCCCCGCTTGTCCCATCTACACTTTTATTACACGAAAGGAATTGTGAAGCAAAAAAGGGTGAGCACAACTAGCTCGATAAAGAATATCATGACTAAAGATAAATAAATTATCAATAACCTTCAACGATAATAAATCGGAGATTTAGAACATATGGTAGATGATAAAACTTTTCAACCATAGTTGCGGTGGACGAAGCAATCCATTAGAAGAGTCGAATAGACCATAAAGTCTATTATCTTCTCCATGTTAAAAAGTCCACCAACAATGTTTTATTATCCTGTAACATCAATCAACAATTCCTGTCCACAATCACATGTATAACTCATAATCGTAATTGTGGTTCTAAATTTCTCTTCTCATCCAAGACGAAGATAATTTTCATCACCTGTCTTTACCTGAAACATCAAAGATCATGGTTATACCAAATCACAGTTCTATTCATAATCATACTAATAAATTCATCTTTGAACTACGGGCCAAAGATATTCATCAGCAGTTCATCTTTGCACTACATGCCAAAGATATTCATCAATAATTCATCTTTGCACTACGGCCAAAGATATTCATCAATAAGTCATCTTTGTACTATGGGCCAAAGATATTCATATCTCAAAGAAATATATAATCATTTTTAGAATTTATATAAACAATAATTATAACCATGTTGATCAATTCACCTTTGCACTTAAGCTAAAGATATTCAATTATAAATTCAATGGTCATGATCATACCGATCTGATTCAACTTTTCACTCTTGGCCAAAAGAGAACCCTAGTCATGATCATACCAATAATCTACCCATCTTTACACTCCGGTGAAAGAGAATTTCAACATCGGGGTTATAAAAATGTTATATATGATAATAAAATCAATATAATCAATACATAGTTTTAATCTCGAGTAATATTCATAAATCAACTATAATTTGGTTAAAAAAGAAACCAATTTTGTAGTGAATAGTACCGTGAATAGTAACTTCGTGAATAACTCATGAATGTAATCATGAATAAATAAATCGTGAATAGTAACGTCGTGAATAGTAAACGTGAATAGTCGTGAATAGTAACTCGTGAATAGTAACCCCGACATGAAAAAGTTTCAAATTTGATAAAAATTTCAAACCAATATTTCAACATAATGATATTGAAGAAATAATATCACTTACGAAGAAAATAACATCCATTTCAATTCCTTAAAATCCCTTACTATCCCTTACCTCAAAAGAGAAGTACTTCTGACTGGAATAACGTTGAACGAACTTGCACCGTATAGCAACACTAAAGATATTAAAATACTCACAAGAATACACTCGATAATATAGAGAGAGAAATAGAGAAAACTTGAGTTTACGGTGTGATTTTCAATTCTAACCTAAGCACCTATTTATAGGAAATTGCTTAGAACACCAAGCAGAAAATTTAATAAAATTTAATATAATAATAATTTTTTTTTTCTTAACTTCCTACGCATAATTTAAATTTGTCCAAATATCATCACCCACCAACCACCAACAAGTACTAAAAAACGTTTTCTTATAAAAAAATTTATTTAAAACTCCAAATAATAAATTAATTGATCTTGAACTTCAATAATTCATAATAAATAGCCCTTTTATCGGAAAATTGAATCTTGCGATTTTTATAGGAAATTCAATTCTCTACAACTTTGCGAGAAGAAAGTTTTTCCAAATTCAAGCAGAAATTGGATAAAGAAATCCACATACAGGCGATTTTACATTTATAATCAAATTTTTAGTCAAAAATGGATCCACCAACATGTTTAACATGTTTTAAACAATTTTTGCAACAAAAATACTCTTCTTCCTCCTTATATACTCATATATCCCACATTCATTGTAAAAATATCATCATTATTATATTATAATAATATAATAAAATATTATTTTATCGAGAAAAGATAAAATATCAATTTTCAACAATTGTCACTTTAAAAATTTTCTCCATCTATATCCACATAAAATGAATATTTTCCTCATCATATAAATCAATAATTAATTATTCACAAATAATATTACTGAGAATCACAATAATGATGATCGGCGGTTCCGGGAAGAGGGGGCTTTCAATAAGAATTTCTCCTTCTTGGCGGCATGATTAGGTGACCAAACCTCTCCTTAGATAGAACTTTCTAGACATTGTCAATAATGTTATCTAATAATATTATTAGGATAATATAAATTATTGATTTGATAATGGAAAATCTTGTGTAGTGACAATTATTAAAACAACGATAATATAAAATATCAACGCAACAATTATTGAATCAATAAAATAAAATATTGAGCGATAATCTTTGTAACAATTATTGAGTAGTGCCTTCTTACGTAAGAATCAATAATTGGTGCAATCTAGTGTCTTCTTGTGCAACAACAGCGTATTCATGTATTTTAACCACGGGTATTCCAGCGGTGTTACTTGGTAACAACTACGTAGTTATTTATAAAAAATTCCCTTTTGTCATTTTCTTCATCAAGCGGTTATTACATTATGGGGCCCACAAATTTTTGCTGCCGTCGTAAACGAATATTTCCGACAAAAAGAATATTCCATGACCAAACGAATATTCCCCGTCAAAAAGAATATTTTATAACCACTTGCATATTTTGAAAAAAAATTCATATATCACCCTTAACTTTAACTTTTATCAATTTAACCATTTACTGAATAGTAATTATAACAAAAATTGAATACTTTTATTTCATAAAATTCGGGGTCTTACAATCTCCCCTCCTTATGAAATTTCGTCCTCGAAATTTACGTACACAGTATTTCAAAGAGTTGAGAATACCTTGCTTTCATTTTTGATTCCATCTTTCCTGTCATCATGATTTCTCCATTGCTCATCTCACCGTATTTGAGGATATCATTCTAGAATCTGACTTCAAAACAAAGGTTAATTTAACATATTAACATATCACATAATATCCCGATATTATGGTGACCAACAAATAAGCTTAGGTAGGACACACCTGAAGGAAGGATTTACTCATCTCTCCCGTCCTAGTTCTAATCCCGATCTCCGCCAGAGATCATATCCCTAAGCTCTGATACCAAATGTGACAACCCAAAAATAGGTCCATTCCATCCAACCCATTCCAAGTCGCCAAGTACATGGTACAGAAAACAACTACAACTTTATTACAACAATTGTCGTGCAAAATACAACAACACTTAAACTGTGACTTTAAATTTAAATATATACCAACTGTGAATCATGTCCCAACTGTGGACAGCACCTCATAATGACACCTTACGTAAAGGTATAGTCGAAATCTGTTTTAGAAATTAAAATATTTGGGAAGTGCTCAAGAAACTTTCCGTACATGGGAGGCCATGCGTACAGGTTATTATAGATATCATATGGCCACAAAATTATCCTTGGTCATTAATAGACCCCAAAGAAAAAGCGAGAAGATTACTATCATATTCTTCCCAATGGTGAGTCTTCTCTTGACATATCATTATCTCCCTTTGTCTCTAATTGGGTATTATACTCCAAACAAACACCAAGATTATATAGGTAGTGCTTATAAATATACTCAACAAGTGGATGAGTACAACCAAGTCTTATGATGACACGAGGTTGTATGTCATTAGACATCTTGTATGATAGTGACAAAACACCCTTCCAAGTTAAATTCACCTCACCCTCAACATCTATAGACCAGATTCTATTCCCTGTTATTCCCAGCTTGTCCCGGCTACACTTTTATTACACGAAAGCAATTGTGAAGCAAAAAGGGTGAGCCACAACTAGCTCGATAAAGAATATCATGACTAAAGATAAATAAATTATCAATAACCTTCAACGGTAATAAATCGGAGATTTAGAACATATGGTAGATGATAAAACTTTTCAACCATAGTTCTAAATGATCGAAGCGATCCATTAGAAGAGTCAAATAGACCATAAAGTCTATTATCTTCTCCATGTTAAAAGTCCACCAACAATGTTTTATCCTGTAACATCAATCAACAATTTCACATCCACAATCACATGTATAACTCATAATCGTAATTGTGGTTCTAAATTCCTCTTCTCATCCAAGAGCGAAGATAATTTTCATCACTGTCTTTACGAAACATCAAAGATCATGGTTATACCAAATCACGATTCCTTCATAATCATACTAATAAATTCATCTTTCAACTACGGGCCAAAGATATTCATCGCCGATTCATCTTTGCACTACATGCCAAAGATATTCATCAATAATTCATCTTTCTGGGCGAAGACTTCTGACCAAAGATATTCATCAATAAGTCATCTTTGTACTATGGGCCAAAGATATTCATATCTCAAAGAAATATATAATCATTTCAGAATTTATATAAACAATAATTATAACCATGTTGATCAATTCACCTTTGCATTTAAGTTAAAGATATTCAATTATAAATTCAATGGTCATGATCATACCAGTCACAATTCAACTTTTCACTACTGGCCAAAGAGAACCCTAGTCATGATCATACCAATAATCTACCCATCTTTACACTCCAGTGAAAGAGAATTTCAACATCAGGGTTATAAAAATGTTATATATTATAATAAAATCAATATAATCAATACATAGTTTTAATCTCCAGAGTAATATTCATAAATCAACTATAATTTGGTTAAAAAAAGAAACCAATTTTGTAGTGAATAGTACCCGTGAATAGTAACTCGTGAATAGTAACTCATGAATAATAACTCATGAATAGTAACCCGTCGTGAATAGTAACCCGTCGTGAATAGTAACTCGTGAATAGTAACCCCGACATGAAAAAGTTTCAAATTTGATAAAAATTTCAAACCAATATTTCAACATAATGATATTGAAGAAATAATATCACTTACGAAGAAAATAACATCCATTTCAATTCCTTAAAATCCCTTACTATCCCTTACCTCAAAAGAGAAGTACTTCTGACTGGAATAACGTTGAACGAACTTGCACCGTATAGCAACACTAAAGATATTAAAATACTCACAAGAATACACTCGATAATATAGAGAGATAAATAGAGAGAAAACTTCAGTTTCTGGTGTGATTTTCAATTCTAACCTAAGCACCCTATTTATAGGAAATTGCTTAGAACACCAAAGTAGAAAATTTAATATAATAATAATATTTTTTTTTTCTTAACTTCTCATTATTAACTTATTTTGTCCAAATATCACCAACACACCTCACCAACAAGTACTAAAAACGTTTTTCTCATTTAATTTATTTAAAACTCCAAATAATAATAATTAATTAATCCGGAACTTCAATAATTCATAATAAATAGCCCTTTTATCAGAAAATTCGAATCTTGCGATTTTTATAGGAAATTAAATTCTCTACAACTTTACAGAAGAAAGTTTTTCCAAATTCCAAACAGAAATTGACCGAAATCCACATACGGGCGATTTTACAGGCTATAATCAAATTTTAGTCAAGAAATGGATCCACCAACATGTTTAACATGTTTTAAACAACTTTTGCAACAAAAATACTCTTCTTCCTTATATACTCATATATCCCATATTCGTTGTAAAAATATCACAATTATTATATTATAATAATATAATAAAATATTATTTTATCAGAAAAGATAAAATATCAATTTTCAACAATTGTCACTTTAAAAATTTTCTCCATCTATATCCACATAAAATGAATATTTTCCTCATCATATAAATCAATAATTAATTATTCACAAATAATATTACAGAATCACAATAATGACAATGACGGTAGGTTCGAGAAAGAGGGGCTTTCGATAAGAATTTCTCCTTCTTGGCATGATTAGGTGACCAAACCTCTCCTTAGATAGAACTTTCTAGACATTGTCAATAATGTTATCTAATAATATTATTAGGATAATATGAATTATTGCTTCCGATAATGGAAAATCTTGTGTAGTGACAATTATTAAAACAACGATAATATAAAATATCAACGCATGACAATTATTGAATCAATAAAATAAAATATTGAGCGGTAATTCTTTGTAACAATTATTGAGTAGTGCCTTCTTTACGTAAGAATCAATAATTGGTGCAATCACAGTGCAACAACGCGTATTCTTCTTATTGCAGTGTTAACAACAGCGTATTTATAAAATTCTTTTGTCATTTTTTTAACCATCGTTATGGGGTATTCCAGCGAATATTAGCAAAAGAATATTAACACGAATATTCTGTCAAAAAGAATATTTTTAATTTATTTTGAAAAAAAAAACTCCTTAACTTTTATCAATTTTTTCTTTGAATCAAAATTGAATACTTTTATTTCATAAAATTAAGTGGTCTTACATTATGGGGCCCTGAACTTGAATCAGGCCCTGGCAAGATCGTATGAATATTCCCAGAGAACGAAAAGAATATTCCACGACGAAACGAGTTATATTTGAAATGGTAAAGTAAGTATTTTATAACCACTTGCATATTTTAATTTGATAAAAAAATTCATATATCACCATTGTTGTTGGGAATATTAACTTTAACTTTTATCAATTTAACCATTTCTTTGAATAGTAATTATAAGAAAAATTGAATACTTTTATTTCATAAAATTTGGGGTTCTTTCAATAATTGATGCGTTGATATTTATTTTATTGTTGTTTTATAATTGTCACTGCAAAGCATTTCCTATTATCAGATCAATAATTCATATTATTTGAATAATATTATTAGATAACATTATTGGCAATGTCTAGAAAGTTCTGTAAAGGAGAGGTTTGGTCACCTAATTGCACGCCAGTAAGGAGAAATTCTTATTGGAAAGCCCCCTCTTTAATGTGATTCTGTAATATTATTTGTGAATAATTAATTATTGATTCATATGATAAGGAAATATTTATTTTATGTGGATATAAATGTTGGATATATTTGTTGTGGTTAAAAATGAAAGAGTTAATGTTGAGGTGTTTTATCAGTATTTTTGTCGGAATGAAGGTATTAAAAATTAAACTAGTGTTTTTGAGATATATTGCGTGAGTTATAATTTTAAATCCGACCGTTGGATCGTTGTAATTTTTGGATATGTTATACATATATAAGTTGAGTATATGTCCACAACTTTTGAACCGTTAAAAATGAACGTATGATTTGTTATGAATTTTAAGAGGTGACTGGTTCAGAAATTGTTAAAGTATCCGAATTTAGCATTTCGGTGAAAAATTCTAGAATTGAGTGGGCCCCACTTGTGGTTGATGAAGAAATGTGCTGAATTTTATTTCAAATGTGGTGGGTGGGAATAGTAGCAGGTAAAGCCATCAGGTTGCAGGTCAAGTCTGCTAACATTTTCCTATAAATTGAGGGCTAAGTTAGAATTAAAAATCACACCAGAAACATAAGCTTTATCTCTTTCTCTCTCTATATTATCGAGCGTATTTTGAGAGTATTTAGATACTTTGTGAGTTTCTATTTTAGTACAAGTTTCACACAAGACTATATCCCAAATTCAATGAAATACTAATATTTTAAGGTAAGGGATGTTATTTTCTTCATATATGATATTATTTCTTCAATATCATTATGCCAAAGTATTGATCCGAATTTGTATCAAATTTGGAATTTTTGTGTTGGAGTTACTATTCACGATACTCGGACTATTCACGATATCTTGAGACTATTCACTTAATACAAAGACTATTCATAGAAAAATGAAATTTTCTTCTTTTTGTCCAAGATGTCTATTATGGTTACTATTTTTGATTGTATCCATGTTTTGATCTTTATTCTTGAATTTTGCTTCAAAATTGGTTATTATGGAGTATTATTGATCTTGGATAAACTTTTATACGAATCCTTACTATTTGTCCTTCTGTCTCACTGGATTCATATTTTTTTAAATATTTTTTCATCATCCTCAGTCCTAAATGATGATATTACTGAATATCTTTGGCCTGTAGTGCAAAGATGAATGATTAACTGATGAATATCTTTGGCCCGTAGCGCGAAGATGAACAGTGTTGAGATGAACATGACCAACTAGTGATACAAATGAATATCTTTGGCCTGTAGTGCAAAGATGAATATTGATTAAAGATGTATATTGATTGTTGTTACATGGATAAAGTTGATGATGGACTTTTAAATCTTATAAGATAGTAGAACTCATTCTCTAGTTGACTCTTCTAATGGATTGATGTTTCCGCTGCAGTTGTTGATCTAAAACTTGTTGTCTATTATATTTTATCAGATTTTTCTCTGTTGAAGACTAATGATAATTTGTTGTATATTATCTTAGTCATAATATTCTTTTTGGGCTAGTTGAGCTCACCCTTTTCCTTTTTGTTCCATTTTTCTTCTCGGGATGTGAGAACATAGCGAGGATCTAGTGGGTAATGGAGTGATGGTTCTAGAAAGATGTTTTAGCAGATCCTCACTATTTACGTAAATAGTGTTTGAATAATTGTAATGAGGACTTATTTGAGTGTGGATATTGTCTAGAAGACAATATTTGTATTTAAACTCACAGTATGTGTTGTCGTATTTTGCACAAAAATTGTATTATTGAAGTTGTAGTTTGCTTTCTATATCATATATTTGGCGACTCAGAATGGGTGTTGTATACCTATTTTGGGGGCGTCACATGAACTACACATATAAGTCATTAGAACACCTAGAAACATTACAGAATTAAAATTAATCGCGGTCAAATATGCGTTGACCAACTGCCTTGGACAAATTCTGGAAAATCCAGAATTCGTTGAAGAACAATTCTTGTCATGTATTTTGACCGGCTCAGATCTTGAGCTGGTAATGTTGTAAAGCTATAAACGTGTTATATTATTGTACCCTGGCATCAGGGCTACAAGATAGAACCTCTAAATCACACAAACTAAGCACGGAAAACAAAGATTTAAGGTGGCTAAATAGGAACCTTCAATTCTGGAAATTCCAGAAAAACGAAGAACAACCTAGTCAGACATTTTGAAGACTTAGATCTCTATAATCTGATGTTATATGTCCATGGAATAAGTTGGTGACTGTAGTATTACATTAGTACTACAGTTATAACTAAATCAAAAGCCCAGAAACATAATGAACAAGAAATTGAACTGGTCAAATTAGCAACCTTTAACACTGACATGAAATTCTGGGCTTGATGAAGAACAGGCCAAGAACACCTATAGCGATGGGTCTGTCGCTATAGGTCCCTTTAGCGACGGTTTTATTAATTTTGAATTTTTGATTTTTCAGAAATTAATTAATAAATAGATAAAATGGTTTTTAATTATTAAAAATACATAATAAAGTATGAAAAATTATTTTAAAGTTGAAAAATAGTTTTTAATTATTTAGAGTATATTTCATAAATATTTAATATTTTTGGAATATAAATGGTATTTAATTTATTTAATTATAATATTAAATAAATTATTTAAAAATAATTTTAATACATGAAAAATCATGAAAAAATATATTATGGTATAAGAAAAAATTTTAAGTTATTTTTGAGGACTTCTAATATTTTGTGATGAATTTTATTAATTAATTAATATTAATGATAATTAATTTATTTACTAAATGTATTAAATAAATTATGGAAAAATAGAATTAATGCTTTAAAAATCATATAAAAATGATTTAAGTGTTATAAAATATTTTAAGTTATAAAATATAACTTTTGATATTTTGTCATGAAAAATGTTAATATTTTAATATTAAAAGCGATTATCTGATAATACATTCAATCTGCTTAAAATCATATAAATATGATTTTAAGGTATTAAAAATACCTTGTGATATTATAAATATATTATAATATTATTGCATGTATATTTAATAATAAAAAGATATTAATGATATTAGAATATTGTGGTATTTAAATTAGATAAATACGATTTTTATGATTGAAAAATCAAGATAAATGATAATAAGTATCTGAAAATTATTGCAAGTCTATGAAAATTATTTTGACTGATTAATAAATTACCTAAGATAATTGTTAAGTGTTTAGGCAGAGTTTAATTGAACTTAAACTCGATAATTGTCCGACTAGGCCGTCGGGATGTAATAATAGTACCGAACACAACTCAGACTGCAATAGTTTAACTCGATACTAGGTCTTATGTGTTGTATAGACTGATAAGATTATGTGGTAATGTGTTTAGGTTATTTTATACTGTGATGATATTATTCTAATGTTTAGAGATCGGTATTATCTGTATTAGGTCTTCGGATAAAGCTAAGTTATATTTCGTAACGATAATGAACGGTACAGGCAAGTTTTTCTTAACTCTACTAAGAGTTGTTTCATTCAGATATGCTTATGGTTAATCATCGTCGATTGCCATGTAAAATTGTACTCTGTACATATTGTATGTATAAGTCAGGTATGAAAGGCTGATCACTTTCATTACCATTCGGTTCAGATATATTTGTTCATGTTTAATACTTGTTCAGTCAAAAGTTTGTTCATGCTAATTCACAACTACATTGTTGAATTATAGTCTGCTTATTATTCAGACTCTTTCAATCATGATATACCCTTAAATAAAATTTAAACTTGTTAGGCAACTTTCATGCTCACCCTTGCTATATCATGATAAAACATTGCAGATTAAGGCGAATGCGTCAGATACAAGGAAAGGTTAAAGACAATTCTAGTTTAAAGTTATTGTGTGCGATTAGATTTGTAATAGTAATGTATGATAATATCTTTGTATGTCAGATAGGATAATGAATTGTGTATAAGTTATGGTTACTCAACCTTGGAGATAATGTATAATGTTTAATGTATAAACAATTTATGTTTATATCTTCCGCAATATTTAGAAATAGTGCACCAGATTCGCGGTGATTTGTGACCATGAATTTGGGGGCGCTACAGGAACTGTGGCGTATAAACTCGCCTTACCGCCAAATATATCTCGTGTTTATAACTTTTTTCACATATCTATGTTACGTAAATATGTGTAAAACCCCAAATCACATTATTGAATTAGAACTAAATGAGATAGTGAAAGATTTAACGTATGAGGAGGTACCTGTCAAGATCTTGGATAAGAAAAAATATATTCTATGCTCAAAGGTTATACCTCAAGTCAAAGTTTTATGGGAAAAACCATGATACTGAGGAAATGACCTGGGAGATAGAATCTGAAATGAAAACAAGGTATCCTCACCTCTTCGACATACCGGGTACGTATATCAATTTCGAAGACGAAATTTCATAAGGAGGGGAGGTTGTAAGACCGCAACTTTTTATAAATAAAGATTTAATTTTCTCTAAATATTATTTTGAATAATAAACTAGGTGTTCATTTGATATAATGGTATAGTTATGAGTGATATGTGCAAATTTTACAAAGTAAGCAAGTTGTCATAAAATAATCGTTTGGTCGGAGAATATTCTTTTTGTCGAAAATATTCGTATGACGGCACAATTATTGGTGGACCCCACATAACAGAATAACTATTGGATATAGAAAGCGACAGAAATTACCTTTTTATAAAAAATAACGGCAAAAATTTTACCGTTAAACTGTTAAAATACTCGGTGATAAAAGTACAGTAATACGTGTGGTTGTACAGTAGCACACAGTATTGTACAATTTCTCTGATTATTGATGTTTACGTAAGAAGTCACTTAGTTTTATTTAATTATTGCAACAGTAGTTGCTGCATAATATCTCATATTATTGATTCAATATTATCTGCACAATATTTTATATTATTAAATTAATAATTGAGACGACACAGTTATTCATATTATTATTTGCATTATTGACAAAGTCTAGAAAGTTCTGTCGAGGAAAGGGGTTAGGTTATTTAATTGTGCGCCAATAAAGAGAAATATTTATCGAAAAGTCCCCACTTTCCTGGGAATGATATGGTTGTCAATATTGTGAGTTATAATATTAATGATAATAATTGTTGAAATATTAAAAATGTGTTGATTGAAGATAAGTGATTTGTGGTAAATATTTATTTAATTTTTGATATAAATAGATGGGTTTGTCCTGAAGTATTTGTTGTAAGTTTGGCTTATTACATGGACCCCCACTTACTCATTTTTCAAAATCGCCAATAGAAAGTTGTCTCAGTTTTGTTTTATTATTATTATTATAATAATAATAAAACATAAAACTTTTTATATAAAACAGAATACTTTTTATAATATATATAAAGTTACTTATTTTATTAGATTATAATTAGAATATATTATATTATATATACAGTTTTTGTTTTATTAGAATATTTTATTGCACAGTGATGAATAGTAAAAATCAAAAAAGTCGCCGAATTCGTTCGTGAAAAAAGTTTTTGTTCATCCGTGATTATTTTCTTAAATAGTGCCCTGCCATTCTTTTATAAATAAGTTGCTTAGTTAAGAAATGAAAATTACACCAAAATCAGAGAATTTTTCTTCTATAATATTGTATGTATTTTTTTCTAGTATAAAAATACTTTGAGTGTTACTAATAGTGCAAGATTTCCTCAAGACTATCTCCGCTATACCAGTTAGATTTAGTCTCTTACTAAGGTAAGGAATATTATTTTCGTTCAATATTCGTAAGGAATATTATTTTCGTTCAATATTCGTAAGGGATATTATTTTCGTTCAATATTCGTAAGGGATATTATTTTCGTTCAATATTCGTAAGGAATATTATTTTCTTCCATACTCTATAGTATATAAATGATATTATTTTGTTTCATATTCCTAAATCTACACTTACTTTGATAAGTATTGCTTCTATAATCCTTCAAATTAGTAGAATATCCTTGAGTTTTGCGCTTTATCTATTATCGTTTCACTGGAATATTGGTCTGAACTTTTTTATTAAATTTTAATATTTTTATTCGGGGTACCATTCACAGAGTACTATTCACTCGGGGTACTATTTACGGGGTACTATTCATGACAAAATTGGTTTCTTTTCTGTCCAAATTATTTTTGATATATGAATATCATTCTTGAATTTTACTCCACAATTAGCTATCATGTTGACGATTTTGACATTCTTGAACTCTGGATGAATTGAATTATAAATCTCTAATATTTATCCTTGATCTCACTTGATTAATTCTTTATAGTATTGTCATCATCATTATGCTTATATTGTGATGAAAGTCATATTTGGTCTGTAGTTCAAAGATGGACTGTTGATTGGTATGATTATGACTAGGAATTGTGTATTGGTATAATCATGACCTGAAATGTTACAAACAAATATTTTGGTGAAAGTCATCTTTGGCCCGTAGTGCATAGATGGACAGGTGTTTGGCATGATCATGACCACTGGCGATACAAACGAATATCCTTTGCCCATAGTGCATGGATAATTTGTTGATTTGAAACATTTATTGATTGGTTTTACAGGGATACAATATTGATGATGAACTTTTAAATCATAGAAGATAGTAGACATCATGCTCTACTTGACTCTTCTAATGGATTGTTTTTTCCGTTGCAGTTGTTGATCTAAAACTTGTTGTCTATTGTATTCTATCATATTTTTCCCTGTTGAACACTAAAGATAATTTAATTTGTTCTACATTATCTTAGTCATAATATTTTTTACTGGATTTGTTTAGCTCACCCTTTTCCTTTTGGTTCCATTGTTCTTCTCAGGAGGCGAGAATATAGTTGGGACTAGTCGGGGAGTGGAGTAATGGTCCAAGATGGTTATTTTAGTAATCCTCACTATTTTGTAAAATAGTGTAATAATAATTGTAATGAGGATTGTATTTGAGTTTGGATATTTTCTACTAGACGATATTTATATTAAAACTCACAGCGTATGTTTTGTCGTATTTTACACGATAATTAATAGTTGTATAAATGAAGTTGTATTTAATTTCTGTACCATATATTTGGTGACTCAAAATGGGTTGTGTGAACCTATTTTGGAGGCGTCACAAAAGTCTTAAGTCTCTGAAAAATAATAATCCAAATCCGAGTAGAATTCCATAAGATTTTTGTCCTGAAAGTTTTTCTTAATTTTTAATTTCCCGATGAACTAGTCTGGGCGAGTTTGTTTGTACTAGGGAGCTCGACGGGGCGAGCATGGCAGAGAGGTCATGGTCGGGGCGAAGTTAGAGCAGGTTAAGGCGAACTTAGGCAGAGATAAACTCGCCGGGGCGAGTTCAATGTATTGCCAGGGCTCGCAGGAACTAGCTTGCCTGTTTTCTGACTTTATTTCCTTTTTCCTCTTTTCAGCTCCAATTTCTCATATAATCATCAAATACCTTAGTAAACTCATATTGACATAAAACATGCAATAAAACTAAACATAAAGGAATTATAATCAACGAATATTGTACAATCATCAAATTTTCCCACATTTAGCCTTTATAAAAATGAAAACAAATGTCATATATCATTTTTTAGTTGAATTCTATTTAGCCTATCAAAAGGTTTCAAGTTCTAAATCACGAGTATCAACACTAACTGAAAGATATTCGACTAGCACATCATTAATCAATGTATAACAACAATTTTATGCTTCACCATTAAACTTCTCTGAATCAAATTGTATCCCCATAAGGATCTTTCATATGATCTACACACATACTCAACTCAATTATCATGGAACAAAGTCATCACACTAACTCAGAACTTAGAACATATTTTCTCTGCTATTCATTTTTTCCTTTTCATCAGAACCCGCAAATTCACTTTTCTTTTCCAGGTGAATGCATTTTATGCTCCATTTCACCTTTCTCATTCTTTCTTAAGTGAATAAATTTTATGCTCCATCTCACTTAGCTACATGTATTTATGGGAGAGTGCATTTTACGCTCCATCACAACCCATTACATGTTTCTCTTTTGCACTATTCTTTTTTTCAACTTTTCCAATTTTTCTTTTTTCATATGGTCTTACAAATGACATAAATAATAGTTAAATAGTCCTAAATAATGAAATCAATGCACATAGAGAACTCCATAAGCACATAGATAACTCAGCCAAATAAGCATATTTCTCATATTTGAGTACTCATGCCACAAATATTCAATTCAAATCAGTTACTATGAATCGTGACTTAGTTCTCATAATTCATTAATCAATTAATCAACAAACAAAATCTAAAATTTAGCATTAATTATCAATCTATGATCTTAACCTTTAAAAACTTAGTAAAATATAATCATAGAACCAAGGCCAAAATTTTTCAATTTTATCAATTTTTTCAAAATTCTCAACTTCCTCCATATGATAACCTTCGAAGAATGGTTTTAACCAGTGACCATTTACCTTGAATATCTTTCCTGTCTTTGGATTTTGTATATCTATAGCACTATGAGGAAACACATTACAAATAACAAATGGACTTTCCCAACGAGACCTCAACTTACCTGGAAACAATTTCAAATTATAGAGAAGAACTTTTTGTCCAACAGTGAAATTTTTTCTTAAAATATGCTTGTCGTGGAAAGCCTTTGTCTTATTCTTGTACAGTCTAGAACTCTCATATGTTTCATTCTGCAATTCCTCCAGCTCTTGTAACTGTAACTTTCTATGTACTCTGGCTTGATTCATGCCCATATTACATTGCTTAATCGCCCAGAAAGTTTTGTGCTCTAGCTCCATAGGTAGATGACATGGTTTTCCAAACACCAACCTATAGGGGGACATATCAATGGGAATTTTGTATGCGGTTCTATAAGCCCACAATACATCTTCTAACCTCAAACTCCAATCTGTTCGGCTTGACTACCTTTTCCAGAATGGACTTTACCTCACGGTTGGACACCTCGACCTGACCATTGCTTTGTGGATAATAGGATGTAGAAACCTGGTGCAACATGTTGTATTTCTTGAATAGTGTTGCTAACATCCTATTACAAAAATGAGTTCCTCTATCACTGATGATAGCCCTCGGAGTTCCAAACCTGACAAATATATTAGATTTGACAAAATCTACAACAACTTTAGAATCATCAGTCTGAGTGGCTTTAGCTTTCACCCATTTGGAAACATAATCAATAGCCAAAACAATGTAAAAATTACCATAAGAAGTGGAAAATGGTCCCATAAAATCAATACCCCAAACATCAAAGTTCTCAACAATTAAAATAGGGGTTTGTGGCATTTGATTTCTATGTGATTTATTACATGTCTTTTGACAATTCACACATGATTTACAAAACAAATAGGAGTATTTTAAAATTGTTGGCCAGTAAAAACAACTTTCTAAAATCTAACCACATTCCATATTCTTCCGAAAAATCATACTGAACTCGAATTTTCGCCATAACTTCGTTATAACTTATTCTTAATTCGTTCCTCTTAGAACATTTCTTACACTTCTACATCTCCTAACCAAACATATATCAACTAATCTATATACGATGGTTTTAAACTTGTCCATCAACAACTTGTTCTTCGTGTTCTTCGTTCGTTCATCATTTTTTAATAGTTATTTTAACTACGATTCCACTAATTCTTCCTTATTCCACCGGATCATTTATATAATTTATACAAATAATCCAACTATCAAAGCACTTCATATAACATATGAAAGCTTAAAAGAAATAGATGAAAATAAGGTGTTGATTTAATATAATGTTACAGTTGTGGGTAATATTTATAAATTTTGCAAAGTAAGCAAGTTGTTATAAAATATTCGATTAGTCAGGGAATATTCATTTTAATAGGGAATATTCGTACGACAACACAATCATTGGTGGACCCGACAACGAAATTATTGTCGGAGTTAGAAAATGACAGAAATAACTTTTTTATAAAAATAACGGCAAAAGTTTTACCGTTAACTATTGAAATACCCGGTGGTAAAAGTACAATAATACGCGTGGTTGCATAGTAGCACACGGTATTGGTTATTAATGTTTACGTGAGAAGTCACTCATTTTTATTCAATTATTGCTACAGTAATTGATGCATAGTATTTCACGTTATTAATTCAATTATTGTTACAATATTTTATATTATTAAATCAATAATTGATATAACAAGTTATTCATATTATTATTTGCATTATTGACAATGTCTAGAAAATTCTGTCAAGAAAAAGGGTTAGGTTATCTAATTGCGCGCCAATAGAGAGAAATCCTTATCAGAAAGCTCTCTCTTTCCTGGGAATGATCTGGTTGTTAATATTGTAAGTTATATTATTGATGAATAAATTTTGTTAAAAATATTGAGGGGATTTTTATAAAGTATTTGTTGTAAATTTGGCTTATTGCATGGACTCCCACTTACCTATTTTTCAAAATTATCGGTAGAAAGTTATATATATATATATATATATATATATATATATATATATATATAACTCCTACTTCCTTTGATTACTTATTTATATACTTAATCGATTCACGTGAATGGTGGTACAGGAGAATGATTATGGTTATATATATATATATATATATATATATATATATTATATAAGTTTTATTTTATTAGATTATAAATAGAATATATTATATTTTATTTAAAGTTTTCGTTTTATTAGAATATTTTATTGCATAGTGCATTATAAGAAACCAAAATTTTTAAATCATTATCTTCAGTGCGTTCGTGAGAAATTTATCGTAATGTCAGTGAATTTTCTAATTTAAATAGTATTCTTCCATTCTCTTATAAATAGGATGCTTAGTTTAGAATTGAAAAATCACACCAGAATCAGAGAATTCTTCTTCTATAATATTGAGCGTATTTCTTTCGAGTCTTAAGAAGCTTTGAGTGTAGAAAACAGTGAAAGTTTTCTTCAAAAATATCTCTGTTATACAAGTTGGAATACTCTCATTTTTAAGGTAAGGGGTATTATTTTTGTTCAATATTCGAAAGAAATAATATTTTCTTCCATACTTTGTAGTATATAAGTAATATTATTTCGTTTCAGATTCTGAATTCTACACTCATTTTGTTAAAGTATTGTTTCTATACTCCATGAAATTAGTATATATCCTTAAAATTTGCACTTTATCCAGTATCTTTTCATGGAAATATTATTCTGAGCATTCTTGATAATTTTTTATCTTTTCATGCCGGAGTACTATTCACGGGGTACTATTCCTGAAGTACTATTCACTCATGTACTATTCACCCGGGATACTATTCGTGACAAAAATTAATTTCTTTTTTGTCCAAATCATTTTTGATACAATATTATTCTTGAATTTTACTCCACAAAGCAGTATCATGTTGACAATTTGAAAATTATTGGATAAATTAAATTATAAATATTTAAAAATTTATCATTTGATTTCTTTTAATTGAATTCTTATATCATTGTCATCATCATCATGCTTATTTTGTGATGAAAGTCGTCTTTGGCTTACGTGCATAGATGGACTGTTGATTGGTATGATTATGACCAGAGATTATTTAGTATAATCATGACCGTAATGTTACAAATGATGTGGTAAAAGTCATCATTGGCCCGTAGTGCATTGATGAATAGTTGTTGGCATGATCATGACCATTGGTGAAAACATCAATATCCTTGGCCCGTAGTGTATGGATAATTCGTGGTTGTGATACTAATGAATATCCTTGGCCTGTAGTGCATGGATAATTCTGTGATGTGAATTATTTATTGAGCTGAGTCTCAGCGATAAAATTGATAATAAACTTTTTAAATCATAGAAGATTGTAGATATCATGCTCTACTTGACTCTTCTAATGGATTGCTTGTTTCGATGCAGTTAAACTTGATGTTTATTGTATTTTATCAGTTTAACACTGTTGAAAGTTAAGGATAATTTATTCTGCATTATCTTAGTCATAATATTTCTTACTAGGTTAGTTGAGCTCACCCTTTTATTTTCATTGTTCTCTTCAGGAAATGAGAACGTAGCGGGGACTAGTCGGGGAACAGGATGATGGTCCGAGATGGTTGTTTTAGTAGTTCTCACTATTTAGTGTGATAATAAATGTAATGATGATTGAATTTGAGTTTGGATATTGTCTATGAGATAATATTCGTGTAAAAACTCAACTATGTTTTGTCGTATTTTACACGACAGTTGTATTAATTAAGTTTGTATTTGAATTTTGTACCATATATTTGACAACTCAAGATGGGTGATGTATACCTATTTTGGGGGCGTCACATAATTGTTGACAAGACAATTAATCAATTAAGAACAAGACGTAATGGACAATCCATAAATAACCAACAAGGAAGCAATTTAATTTAACTACACATCAAGTTCCATTGTAATCTTAAAATAAAAATTAATTCATATCTGACATAATAAATATCATCCACAAATTATCCATAATCCAAGAATTACAAAATAAAAAGAGTAAAGAAGAGAGATAAAACTCTTTTTAAGAAATCTTGAATCCCCTTCTTGAGCTGTATATCTAGATCCTCCTTCGTGCTAGAGAAAGTGCTTCAAGCCTTTAATCTTGCCTCCAATCCTTAGGGTTAGCAAAAGTTCTCTTCTATGTGTCCAAGATGATGTATTTATATCTCCCAAATAAAGTCCTAACACTTTAAGAAGTAGCAATTCAAGTCCCCTTCAGATTCTTTAAAAATTTAAAACTTAAAATATCTCTCTCTGAATGACGCACCGTTGCGCCAGATGTAAGACAAAGATCGTAATCGTCATGCCGTGGATCGAGACAACTTCTGAAATCCGCGCCAGGATTATACTTGGGTCGGCGCTACCGCGCCACACTAGCACACAAGTTTCCTTTTGGCCATTTCCATTTACTTTCTTCCCACGAAGTCCAATCCCAAGTTCCATGCAATGCAACCTACAAAAACACACAAAATGCATCAAAAGTAACGATAAACACTCGAGGTTATACACGATTTCAAATTTAAATGTATCTGATTTGTAAGTACAAATTAAGGAGAAATTGTCGATAATCCTTAACTTTCAAATAGAAGATCAGATAGTGTTGAGTCTAACCGTTATCGAACACTCACAAGTGTTTGGTAAGAAAGTCTAAAAAAGAGTACCAAGTACGAATCAATACGGTAAAAAGTTCAACCTTTGCCAAAGTCAAAAATAGCCTCACTCTAAGAGCTAAACAACACTTCAATAACACTTTAACAACTACTCCCCCATTCCTAAATAAGTGTCATTTAAGGTTTTTGCACATGGATTAAGAAAGTCATTTAATACTACTCCCTCCGTTCCTAAAAGATTGTCGTTTTAGAAGAAAAAAATTATTCCAAAAAGTTTGTCGTTTACAACTTTCAAGAAGAATAAATTATTTACTTTTCTATATTACCCCTACCTTCTCTCATTGTCTCAAGAAATTTTTTTCCTTGTATTAATAGTTTTTAACTTCCCATAAAGGGTTAGTGATGGAATTTCAAATAAATTTTACTTGGTAAATGATACTTTCTTAATCTATGTGCCAAAACCTTAAACAACAATCTTTTAGGAACGGAGATAGTATCATTTAATAATTAAAATATGTGTAAAATTTCATCACTATTCCTTTATGAGAAGTTAAAAAGAATTTTTTAGAATGAGAGAAGGTAAGAATAATATAGAAAAATAAATAATTTATTTTCTTAAAAAATTATAAACGATAAATAAATTGAAATAAATATTTTTTTTAAACGTTAATTAAAAATAGAGAGAGAATTATTCAATTGTGATTCGCTAGTCTAAGCGACCATAATACCATGTACTGGACCAAGTGTTCATTGAGTTGGTGTTATCTGTCAAGTGTAATTGACTTGAATCGATTCACAGTGATTCATTGCAATAGATCACAGTGATTTAGTCTTCTACATCCTTATGTTAACTAATTAAATATATTATTAATACAAAATTATTATCTTAAAATGAAAATAAATTTAAATTTGTAATTTAAATTTGAGAATTTTAAAATAAACTCTTGGTAGTCCGATAATAACGGCGTGGGATCTGACCCATATGATAAGCTCTTGGTATCTGCCTCCTCAAATGCGCCGATTTGTGTCAGTGATCAACCAACCATTTACAGGTTCGTATTCAAACTTCAGTTTCAATTTTTCCAATTCACTGTTAAAATTCGCCCAAAAATTACGTATTTTGCTGAAGAACAATTTAGTATCTGATATAAGAAATGGATTATACCAATATCACTAGGCTGGGCGTAAATGTCAATTCCGAATTTTATTTTACAAATTTTAATTCTATTTGTTTCTAAGATTGTTCATATTTGCAGTTTATTTTATAGCTAGATTGAATGAGATTGCTAAAGAATGTGAGAGATGGCATTGATATTATTTATTATGATATGAATATGGATATTTAATCCCCACAACAGGATGTACTGTTTCTAAGTCCGTATAATACAATTAAATATTTAAATTGCTGGTATTATTATAAAAATAAATAAATAAATAACAAACTATTTAAATGAATGAATGTTCAATGACATACAATCTTTATATTCTAATTAGAAACGTACCAACTTACCATTGTATTTTTTTTTCATGATATTTATGTGAAGTTACTCTCGTAAATAATCTATCACTCCAATTGTCCATCCTTGGCAAATTAAAGTAATGTCGTCATAAAATTTCCCCACTTTCCTGTATGTTTTCTACAAGTTTGAAGAGCTATGTATAGATTATGTTTTCTTATGAACCATTGATATGGAATTTGAATTTGTAATGCTTTAGTAATTCAACGATCTTGAAGTAGTGATTGGTTTAATTACAGATGGACAGGCTCATAGCTATGTGAAAGTACCCTTCTCGTTATATATGTATCTACTTGTCTGTTTTACTTTAAATGTTGGGTCGTTCAGGAAGCCTTCATGGCTTAATAAATTTTCTGGAATTTGTTTCCATTATTTGAAGTAGATAACTTATAATTGCTTTGGTATGGTTTTACAATTTTTTATTTTCAGGAATCTTAAATTTTCACTTATGATATAGTAATTTACCAGTGTTAGTTACTAAAAAAATTTATACCTGATTTTAAGTCTCTGAAGACTATCGGATATTGAAGTTAGCTGGACAAAGTGCCCAAATTTTCTGCTTCACTGGAAATACTCGGGAGATTTATCAGCATAGAATACGAAGGGTTAGTTTTTGAAAGTTTCTTTTAGCCAAAGATTTCATGTTATAACTTCGGTTTCCACTCTCTTATTGTTGCTGATCTGTTCATGATTCCATCAGAAGAAATAAAAAATGCAAGCAACGCATTTGCCTTTTAACATTTAAACTCTTGGACAAATATTAGCTTGTAATATTACATATGTTGTAAGTATAGTCACAATTGAAGTTCTAATGCAGTAGAATTTTGTTGGTATAACTTATTCTCATTCCGCTCTTAACAAAGAGAGAACCAGGTTTCATCTGAATGCTGAAGTTCCATTACTTCTCTAATGTAAAAACCAAAAAATGATCTAGCAGCTTCGAATGAACATGTTCCACTCCTTTTCCCTCGACTGGACCGTCTCAGCACCAGCTGAAACCATTCAAGTCGAATTGCTTGCATCTTGAAGCAGTGTCGTTTTCATCATGGATATTCAGGTCTAGCTTTGGTGCAAAGCAGGACAGCTGAAATCCTTCAAAGATATTTTCATTCTCTGGTTTAATCGAATCTCTTCTTTTGGCGGTTTGGTCAAGAAAATTGACATCCGCATTCCTCTTCTTAAATACTTTTTCCGTATAGCTGCTGTTGCCATTCCAGTTTCCTCCCTGAACTCCAACACTCATCGATAAATCACTAGCATGTACTTCTACATCAAATGCTTTCTTTGAATCGTTTACTATTGGTGACAGGGACTTTCTATTCTCTTTCAGGTCTTTGCACCATCTGAATTCAGTCTCTTGGTCCCTTTGGGAACCTCCAATGGAGGTCAAACAGCTATCTAATGAACAATTCGTCGGCTGGTTTGATTGTGTTTGCTGTGGACAGAAGCCTGAAACATCTTTCATCCCGGAAAATGCAGAATTTAGGCATTTGGTGGATACTTTTGAGACCAACTCAGATAGCTGGACCTTCGCAGCCTCTAGTCCAACTGTGCCCAAATTTTGTCTTCCAAGCGTATCTTGCGCTTTCTCCAGCACCGCTTGCAGGTATTTCCCTTGAGCTTCTATTCGTAGCTGTAAATGTCGTTGTACCTATCAGTTCAGAATTAAATGTGATTTAAAATGTTGTTCAAAAATTGTTTGAGAACTTTGGGTGGAATTAGAACTTGAAAGAAGTGAATAAATTTTAATTGTTTGAATTGTATATTGGCTGCATAAAATGCATATATAATTTTATATGCTATGTATGCTCAATCTCAAAGTTACTAGATGAATAGTTGTAGCCATCAAATATGTTTGAAATTTTTCTTTTTCTTTTTACTCTGGAGATTTCTTGTGAAATATTCTGATGTTTAAAAAGAAATACTATTATCTGATAATTGTGCAGCGTATTGTACCTCAAGCTGCTCATGTAGCCGTCTCTGCACTTCAATTTGCATCTGTATTGCTTCACTTATATGTAAACTTCAATATAGAACATCTTGTAGTTAGAGTACAATCTTTGAAATATTAAATTATGAAATATAAAATAATTAAGAAAAAGTATGATAATGCTCTTGCGCTCATACTTATTATTTGTTTGAGGTCCAATGCTTGAATTACTCGTGTGAATTGTTCCAGTTGATTCAGGGATCCTTTCTCCCGCCATTGCAACCATTCCTACATTAGCAAATCATTGTTATGTTCTACCCCCCAAAACTGATGTATAATATGATGTGTCCATTGATATATTAAAATCATACCAGTTTTGTTTGTCCCAGTATTTGCTTGTCCTGGTAGATTTTTGCTGAGCCTGTACTTCTGCCAGCCAAAAAACAAGAGTTAATGAAAAGATAGGACAATGCATGTATTTTCATAAAACCGCAAACCTTTCCTTCCATTTGACACATCAATTGGCAACCATAGGATATACCCCGGATGGCCTGAAGTTTAATATGAAGAAACTTTCTAAACTAATCATGGGTAAAATATATACCTGAAGATGACTTTTTAGGTGGTATAAGGTAAGTCCTTGAATCCCCATTAGTTTCAAAACTGATTTAGGAGTAGCCTCTGCAAAATAGAAGAGTAGACACTTCAATAGGTAAATAATAGTAAAAACTTTGCATGGTGCTATGAAACTTTAACTTAGTTTTTTGCACTCACTATCAGCTCCTCCAAGCTGATTGACGGCTTCTATAAACCGCTCGTGAAGGTCTGGTGTCCATTTCAATCTAGGCTTTGCATCAGTTGAAAGTACAAGTCCCGAATCTCCTGTAGCATTCCCACCTTGCAGGAACAAATGTCTTTCTGGCGTGGACATTCTTGAAGAAGGTTGGATATTATTTGCTTGATACTGTTGTTGATGATACATTTTGCCTTCAAAATGATTGCTTTATGATTAGCTTCATGGTACTACTGCTACACAATAATATGTCCCTACATTATGAAAAGTTGTGGGTTTACCTGCACTCTTAGTTCTGCTCACCGCTGAATTGTGAAATTTGATTCTTCTGATACTTGGTAAAATAGAAAAAATGTTGTCTAGTACAACAGCTCAAAAATGTTGTCTACTACAACAGCTCTTATCTATTACCTCTCTTATTGACCAATTCTCTGACAAACCAAGGGTGTGCTCAAGCACGTCCTTATAAAGAAAATGGAGAAAGGATTGTGGGGGAGGTGAGGAGAGGGAGAGTCTTACGAAGGCATAGAATCTTGGAAAGACCGAATATTGAATGGAACACACAGCCCAATCCAATATTCACAGCAACTCATAAAGAGATCTTGTCCTTCCAGTACTAAGCATCTGTGGGACCTATTCCTAAGCTCCACTTTCCATTCTCAGTTAGCACTATCAGTCTAAATATATATCTTCCTGCAACGCTTAACACCTTACCATAGATACAAGAATAGATCCACCAGTCGTTTCTGTGCATTCAGATTCGTCATCTGGGGAAGTTGGGGAATCTTATTCCCAGATTTAAGAGTATAATTTTCTGACCTGGACAGGGAGAATCCACTATCTCTATTGTGTTTAAAACCTTCAAAGCCATCTTCTAAAACTCCTATCACATTGTTCTTTTTACCACCTTGGACTTGCAGTTGTATTTTCTTATATTATCACAGTAGTACCTTTTAAATTCAGTTGAATTGCAATTAAAGATTCGTTTTAAGTTTGTTTAATTACGAGGGTGCAGACAAGCGGAAAAGAAAACTCAAGTGGTTTGTTTTTGTAGGAGAAGATTCTGTTGACTGGAGCATTTGGAACTTGGAATTGGATACATACAAGAGAAAGGTAGAAAAAATTGTGAAAGATGCTCCTCCTTAAGATTGTCTAAAGGGCCAAGAATGGAATAAGGAATACATTCATTGTTGTCTCCTTCCATAAGTTTGGTACTTATTCAGCCTAGACAGAATTTAGATAGATTGGAAGAGGGCCCCAATTAAACCTTTTCTATTCTTCAATTGGTACAAGGAAGATGGCCCCACATTGAAGCTGCTGGGACCCTCTCAATTGAAATTAATGGATTGTACTTTCTCAATACTTGCATTTGATGAAAAGCATGACAAGTCGTGGCCTGGTGAGGACCATTTCCTTTCCCTTGACTCGAGCTTCGTTTGGCTTTGCAGATTCTTGGGTATGAATCTACTACCTACTTGCTTGTTGTATATGTTTAATGATTGCTTTTTTTCTTTCTTTATTATTTGCACAGTAGATTAAATCTCGTCAGTTGTAAGGCATGCGTCTATATGACATACAAATAGACGATATCCTGTATATAGTGAATACAACTTTACAACACTGCATGAACATATGTATATTTGTGCTAATTCATAATAATTGATAACATGTGCATTCTGAAAAGTCAACTGTTAATTATAATTTATATACATCTAAACATGAATACACAGAGTAAATTTATGCTATAAATGGTATCTCATATAGTAGTTGATTTATGTGAATTCTAAGCAAAAAGAGTCCTGCAGACATACCTTTTTTACAGATATGATGGGTGATGATATGCATGCTTGTTTATTGCATGACAATACACATCTTGTTCTATAGTTATTAGTCAGGAAGTATATGAAAATAGGAGTATAAAATACAAAGAATAATATCTGTATGATTAACAGCTCAAGTAGAATAAATGATTAAATTCATACTTTAAGCAAAAGATCAGATCTGCCAACTGCCAAGTCACCTCTAATCTAACAAACACGAAAAAATAATGTGAATAAAGAACATCCGATTTACATATCCCTTTTTAAGGAATGCTTTTTAGCGTCTAAAACAAGCATTTCTAGATTATGCAGAAGTTATATGACATCTTTCATCTTTCATCTTCCATTCTTCCTTATCTTCTCCTGTATTTGTTCTTTAATCTATATACGTCTTAGTTTTAATGTCTAAACCGAATTAGTTATAACTGAAGGTTTAAGATAAATCAATATATTCTGATATATCAGAAAGTTTATGCAGTTTGGGGAATCTGTGGGAGCCTTTCTTTAGGTAAAGTGTACGTTAAAGAAATTCCTTAATAGTTTGCTGGCATGTGGATAGGAATAAATTGCACAAAAGAGCATGATTTTATGCCTTGCAATGTATGATGTTAAATAGCTCCCATTATATCCTATTCCATATATTCTTTAATCATATTACATACAGCTAGTGTCTAAAAATAATTACTTGATGCCATTGGATTGCAGAACAAACTATATTGAAGAAGGGAAAATGATATATACTGCAAATTTATGTATCTATTTTTTGGGAGTGATTAGCATGAAGTTAAATTTGGTCAATTGACTAATACAGTGTCAACTTACCATGAAATTAACTTTATAGTAATTGGATCCAATTTTTTGTGGCCGGTTACGTGGACGAGTATTAGTGGTAACTCTTATAAGGAGATATATAATATAGTGGTATAGCTCTATTCAATAATGTAGATATATAGTAACTGGTATAAAATCCAATAATGTATTTGGCAGTAATTCTAAAAAAAGAACTTGGTAAAAGAGACTAAACTTCAATTCCATTGTCAATATAACGCATGACCATGATATTTGTGCATATATTATGTAGTAAAGTCAGAATTTCCCTATATCTATTTCTTATGTAACCTTTTTTACCCTTGATATATGATGATTTTTGGTGGTGATGTCATAAATTTTATGGGATGTTTCTTATGCTGTTATAACCAAACCATAAATAAACCAACATGTTGCTGCAACTTTCAGTTCATGTCTTCTTGAAGGATTCAATTGTCTTTCCAGTATTGGTACATGTAAAAGTAGTCATCTTTTTCTTGATGTTCCCATAAAGCCTTTACTGCAATTCTCTTTATCTCTGAGTTTGTAAGTTGGCTTTCATTTGTATGGTACGAGGGGAGTATCTACCTTTTACCAATTACCAAGTAATTGCCATCATATTCTCTCTGTGTGTCTGTGTGTGTGTGTATATATATATATATATATATATATATATATATATATATATATATATTTCTAGCTTTGGGGAGATGGAAACATCTATTTCAAAACTTATTTTTATTTTTTAAACCGACCTTTTTAGGGGCTCTTATCTAAATATGTGCACCTCCATTCAAAAAATTATATATCGTAAGTTGGATTCCTATTTTCTCTTTTTGCAGAGGTTCGAACCTAAGGCCTCCTATTTTGTCTCATTTTTTTATAGGTTCGAATTTTTGGTGTAAAACTGATCCACCAAAGTAAACATGTATATAACAACATTTTTACTCTTGTTTTTTAATGATATTTATTGCTTGATCTGTAATTATTGTTCTAACTTTATGAGTATAAATGTATTTATAATTTAATGAAACTCCTGGTGTCTGATAACTAATTTTCAGTATTATTTACATTGGATAGCAAAGTCAAATGTAATGAATATTTGTTTTTTTTTGGTGATATTTATGGTTCTAACAGCATAATTATTGTTTTGACAATGTTTATAAAAGCATATTTAATTTAATTTTGAGACAGAGAAAGGACCAGATGAAACTCCTCAAGAAAAGGAACAACAAATAGCATATAAGCAACATTCAAATTCAAATAAAAAAAATAATAACACTAGCAGCAGCATATAAGCAATTATGGATAGTCAATTATTAGTGAAAAATGCATGGCAAAAGGCAGATGCTAATTGGTTGTGATGTGTTGACCACATTGGACTAGGATTGGCCGGAACATAAAGAAAGAAATGACCACGGAATGATATTCCAACCTTTGGAAAAATAAAGTTGCGGAGGGGAAAAAAGAAAAGTTGGAAAGATATTCCATGGGAATGGAATTTGAGAATCTTAACTCAAAAGTAAAAGGCAATGGGGCGGGGCTGGGTTGGGTTGGGTTGGATTGTATTCTCAAGCCAAGAATTTTTGTTATTCTTTTCAACTCAAAGCCACATAAAATGGGTTCCCACTCCCCACTTCCCATTCATTTTTTTAACTTCTACCTAAATATAGACTAGGATGCCTTTTCTACCTAAATATGTAATGCAACTTTCTTAATATTTTAGTATGTTTAGTTACTTCTCCCCAAATTTTATTGTTGAAAAATATTTACTTCATTATTAACTTTGGAAAATCAATTTAATTTTTAATTTTTCAAATTTTAAATTGTTAAGATTCATTAAAAATTATGAAATTACTAGTACTGTGTTGATAGTTTATAATAACTATCTCGTTATATTGACTACAATTAAATGAATTTATGTTCATTTTGAGTTTGAAAATATTTTAAATTGACTTGTAAAAACCAATAATGATATTATTATTCCTAGTGGTATATAGGCACGCACAAACGAATTCGGGTCTATTAGGCTTTTACCATTGACCAGGTCGGGCCAGACCTATTCTTAATTTAAAGAAGGCCAGTTCAAGCTGGTCCATGCAGCTGAAATCATGATCTTGTGTAGCCTGAAAGGCAAGGTTAGGTCGGTTCGAGCTACCCCTTTTTTTTAAAAAAAAATTAATATTAAAAATATAAATTTAAAACTAATATATTAAATTTTAAGACATCATTAATAAATAATTAAATTTTAAACTTCAGTAATGTATTATTTAAAACTAATATATTCATTGATGAATAATTATAATTTTAAATTTTAAAAATTACAAATAAATTAAACAATAACAAACAATTATGAATTTTGTCTTCAAAATTTTAAAATATTGCTATCCCCCTTTTTTGGGGGGTTGGGGTTAGCCAAATGAATTTGATCCATTTTATTTTATTTGGGTTGGATTGGGCTGGGCAAATGGACTTGCTCTATTTTATTTTATTTTCTTGGGCTTTGGTTGGGTTGAGAAATCACGTGCTTTTTGTGTACATATAAAGTAGTCAATCTTTCTCTTGATCTTCCCATAAAGCCTTTAGTGCAATTATCTTTTATCTCTAAGTTTGTAAGGTTGTATTATCATGTCAAAGAATTTTTGTTATTCTTTTCTACTCAAAGCCACATAAAATGGGTTCCCACTTCTCATTCATATGTTTAACTTCTAACTAAATAAGTAAATATAGAGTAGGATGCCTTTTGCTACATTCACAATCAATGTTTTGTCCTTATATGTAATGTAACTTTCTTAAAATATTCTACCATGTTTGGGCAAACAAAAAATTTGACACAAAAAGTTTTAACTTTTTTTTAAAGAGCTTGAGAAAGGAAGGATTGAAATTGTCGTTTGAAGGGATAATTTAGATTTGAGCAATGTTAGAATATCTCCAACAGACTTTTCAACCACTTTGGGATACTCAAATAGGTGAGTCACATCAGAAAAATTATATCCAACAGCTTCTTCAAACTGTCACGTAGATCAACAAATATTCTTCTCTCTTCAAATCTGCAACCTACTTCTTACTCTTCAATCTACAATTAAAGGCTAAAAATATTTATTACGCTCATTAAATTGAAAAGACTGATAAGACACAAAATATGAAAAATGCTCTTCAAATTGCCACGTAGGTCAACAAATATCAATTTGAAGAGTTTTTTTTGTTACTACTCTTGGAGATGCTATTAGAGGTTTCAAATGTTTGTCTCAAATGAGTCTCAAATTACAAGGCATATAATATTTTAATAATAATATATGACATGGCCAATCATAAGATTAAACCAATGTTACGATGACACATTATTTAAAACATTTTTTGAGACAAAATTTGAGACCCCTAACATCACTATTTAAATTTTATGCTATTTTTTTCTTCTTATTTTGGTAGATTTATGGTGGAAAATTGTATAGACATTTTAGAGAATTGCTATGTTTAGCGAGATCCCTTTAATGTGAATAATTGTGGTATTAACAAAATAATATTAAAAATAGTTCTCCCAAAATTTTATTGTTGAAAAATGTTTGCTTCCTCCGTTCTAAATTCGAAATTATTTTAAATTTAAAATTAATAAAATTTATTAAAAATTATGAAACAACAAATATTATAATTAAATAACTTAAAATATTTATTGTTATATTAATTAAAATTAAATAAATTTATATCAATTTTAATTTGAATATATTTTAAGTTGACTTTTAAAAATTAATAATGATCTTATATTTTATTTCTTCCAATGGGCTTGCACTTTCTAATTTGTGTTATTGTCAAAAGAATTAGGAACAATTACATATTCTATTACATTTTTAAAAATAATTACAACAATAGTTCACTCATAAAATATTTACATAATTAATACACTTTTATATTTATTTACAATATTAGTGCAATTAAGATTCCTTAATTTAGGGAATTAGTATGCAATTAGGATTCCTTAATTTAGGAGATTAATATTGATTTACTTATTAAATTAAGTAATTAATAAGTAAATTATATAAAGACACCTTCTCTTTCCTTAATAAAAATCACGCTTCCTTCGCCCTTGTCAGTCTTCTCCTCCTCCACCATTAACAGTCCCAACTTGTTAACGTCATTCTCCGCCCTTCTCCTCCACCCTCCTCCACCATTAACGTTGTAAGACTCCAACTTTTGTGAATAAAGATGAATTTTCTATAAATATCATTTTTGAATATTATGGAATGAATTTGATATAATGTTATAGTTGTGGGTAATATTTATAAATTTTGCGAAGTACGCAAATTGTTATATAATATTCGATTGGTCGGGGAATATTCGTTTTAACAGGGAATATTCGTACAACGGCACAATCATTGGTGGACCCCCTAACGGAATTATTGTCGGATTGAAAAGCGACAAAAATACTTTATGAAAATAACGGCGGAAGTTTCACAGTTAAGCTGTTGAAACACTCGGTGTTAAAAGTACAATAAACAGCGTGGTTAGCATGGTAAGTATTACGGTATTGATTATTGATGCTTTTGTGATAAGTCACTCGGTTTTGTTTTATTGGTGTTATTAATGTAATAAAAGCAGAAAAAACTTTTTATATATAAAGCAGAATACTTTTATAAAGTTATTCGTTTTATTAGAAGCTAATAGTAAAATCTTTTTATATAAAAAATGAATACTTTTATAAAGTTATACATTTTATTATTAACCATAATTAGAATATATTATATTTTATTATGCATAGTGTTTGCATAAGTACTGCATAGTATTTGCATAGTAAAATCTTTTATAAAGTTATTCGTTTTATTAGATTATAAATAGAATATATTATATTTTATTTAAAAGATTTTGCTTAAAATATGGACCGTCAGATTAAAATAAATCAATCTCGACCGTTCATGAGTTAGTTACTATGCATTCCATTTTCTATAAATAGAAGCTCATTCCTTCATTATTTCTTACGAATTTATTGAAACTCTAGAGAGAAAAATTATAGAGAAGCTATAGAAGAGTATTCTGCTCCTTCCCTACTCTTATATTCAGTTTCTTTTACGGTAAGGGATATTATTTGTTGTACTCATTAGGGGTATTCCTTCTTTCTTATTGGTGAAATTCTTTTGTTATCTCATTCTTTATTATTACATTGGAATAACTTTGTATCTGTGAGGATACCCTATACTTGGTGAAATTCTTACGTTATTCCATTATTTATTATTACATTGGAACATCCTTTGTGCGTTTCTGTGGGACTGGTTCCATTCTTTATTATTACGTTGGAATATCACGTTTGTGTGTTTTTCTGTGGGACTGGTTCCATTCTTTATTATTCTGTTGGAATATCGTATACATGTGTTTTATCTGGGACTGGTTCCATTCTTTATTATTTTGTTGGAATATCCACATACATGCATTTTTCTGTGGGACTGGTTCCGTTATTTATTATTACTGTTGGAATAACTGCATGCATGTCTTTATCGCATGCACTGGTGATTTCTTTTGTTATTCCATTATTTATTATACTCGGTTGGTTAAAACTTTGACTTCTATACTCTATGAAATTAGTGGAATATCCTTGATATTTTGCGCTTCATCCGATATCTTTTCATGGAAATATTCTTACGAGCATTCTTGAATTTTACTCTACAAAGAAGTATCATGTTGACAATTTGGACGTTATTAGTTTCTGGATAAATTAATTCTTGAACTTGTTTTATTGAATTCTTATATCATTGTCATCATCCTCATGTTTATATTTTGTTGAAAGTCATCATGGCTTGTAGTGCATAGATGGACTTGGTATGATTATGACCAAGGATTATTCGGTGTAATCATGACCGTAATGTTACAAATGATGTGATAAAAGTCCTTATTGGCCCGTAATGCATTGATGGACAGTTGTTGGTATGATCATGACCATTGATGAATACACGAATATCCTTGGCTGTGGTGCATGGATAATTTGTGGTTGTGATCTTAATGAATATCCTTGGTAGTAGCGAGGGTGAGGATGATGTGGATTATTTATTAGTTTGAGTCTCGGTGATAAAAGTCATGAAAAGCCTTTTAAATCATAGAAGATAGTAGATTTTATTTTCTACTGACTTCTTTAATGGATTGTTTGTTCATTTATGATTAAACTTGATGTTTGTTATATTTTATCGGTTTAACACTTTGTTGAAGGCTAATGATAATTTATTACGCATTATCTTAGTCATAATATTTCTTCTTGGGCTAGTTGAGCTCACCCTTTCTTTCCTTTGTTCTCTTGAGAAATGAGAATATATTTGGGTCGAGTCGGGGAGCGGGTGATGGACGAGGATGATAGTATTAGTAGTCCTCACTATTCTGTTAAATAGTGTGACAATAAATGTAATGAGGACTTATTCTAAGAGTTAATATTGTCTAAAAGACAGTATTTGTATTAAAACTCATAGCTCTCTTGTTGTATATTAAAGATTGTATTTGTATTCTGTACCATGTATTTGGCGACTCAGAATAGGTGATGTATACCTATTTTGGGGGCGTCACAGTTGGTATCAGAGCTTAGGGATATGATCCCTAGCTAAGATGTGAGACTAGAACTAGAAGGGAGAGCAGGGAATTCCTTCGCTAGTATGACCTACCTAAGTTTTTTTGGTATTTAATTGGGTGATTAGGAATATAGGGATAATATGTTACATGTCAATTAACATTTTGTTTTGTGGCAATATCTGAAAATTACATCGAGAATGTTGAGAATAGCAATGGAGCATGTGAAGCCAGTTGATTCACCACATATCAATAATCGGGATAATGTACATCGTGAAGGCGACAATCCTCATGCAAACAACAACACAACGACAAATGATGAATGATGGAATGTTCGAGAGGCTTTATGCAATTCATGCAACAATGACGAGAGCGGCTCTGCCCAAAATGTAGGTGGAACCTTTGGAAACTCTCGGACGGTCACCGCTAAAGCAGATTCGAGGCTGGGACCACCGAGTTTATTGGAGAGCCAAACCACTTAAGGCGGAAGCATAGATAAAGCGAGATCACCAAGATATTTGATGTCTTGGGATGCTCGAGGAGCAAAAAGGTTCCCTTTGTCGCCTTTATGTTATGAGGAGAGGCGGATTCTTTGGTGGGAATCGAAGAAAAAGCGTACTCAACCCTGCTGTGATCGAAAATATCTTGGGAGAAGTTCCAAGAACTATTCAACGACAAGTACTTTTTCGAAAGTATTCGTCACATGAAGGAGGTGGAGTTCATCAAGTTGGAAGCAGAATAATATGGCCGTGTCGTAATCTGAAGCAAAGTTTTGCCGAGTTATCCCGGTTTGCATCCCACTTGGTGGATAATGAAGAGAGAATGGCGGATGTATTTAAGAGGTTTGAAAGCCAGGAGATCGTCGACATCTTATTTCTCATAAATTGTGTTTGTATTCGGATGTTATAAATAGGGCTCAATTAGTGGGCGAGATAATGAGTCAACTTTGACCAAAAGAGAAAAAGTAAGCAAAATGATAATACCGGTGAGAAGCGATCGTGAAGCGGTGACAACAAGCGTGGAGGAATCAACGTGCCATAAATGGTAACCATTCGGTGGTAATCGAGACCAAAGCAATAAGAATGGACATTTCGAAGAGGAGATTCAACAATGATGGAAAACGTCAAGACCAAAGACCGTTGTTAAGGAAGGAGAGCGACCACTATCATATGCTTCAAATGCGGAGGGAGGACACATCGGTCAAAAAGCAGCGATCTTAGTCAAAGCATGTTATAATTGTGGAAGAGAAGGTCACTTAGCCGATTTTGTTGTTCACCAAAGACAAGTTCAACTAGGATGGAGGCACCAAAGGTAGTCGAGGA
The DNA here is from genome assembly GCA_020205605.1 of Panax ginseng. Classification (NCBI taxonomy): domain Eukaryota; kingdom Viridiplantae; phylum Streptophyta; class Magnoliopsida; order Apiales; family Araliaceae; genus Panax; species Panax ginseng. Next base: position 32,297,135 of record CM035140.1, read on the forward strand.
AAAGTCAAAATTTGGTAGTCTGAGGAGGCGTTTGTTGTGACCTCCCGAAAGCAAGGGAACGAATGAGGTATCACAGATAAGCTTATCATAAACTCTAGCGAAGTCTATACTTTATTTGATACCGGTTCTACCCATTCTTTTATTTCTCCTACTTGCGTTCAACGATTAAATTTGACTCCGGAGAAATTAGACTTTAACTTATCTGTGGAAACTCCGTTGGGAGAAACCTTAATTACATCCACTGTTTATAAGTCTTGTTTGGTTCAAATCGGTACCCTCACATTACCTGTCGATCTTATTTCATTGAAAATACTTGCATTTGACGTGATTCTAGGGATTGATTGGTTAACTACTCATCATGCTAAAATTGATTATTTTCGTAAGGTTGTTAGCTTTCATATTCCTAATCAACCTATTATGAGAATTCAAGCGACCAAACCATTAAAATCAATCACGGTCATCTTAAGCCATAAAGCTATTCGTTTATTGAAAAACGGATGTCAAGCTTTCTTAGCCCACGTCATAGATCTAAACAAAAATATGTCAGTTTTGAATGATATTTCTATTGTTAATAAATTTCCTGACGTATTCCCTGAAGAACTTCCTGGCCTACCCCCAGAGTGTGAAATTGAATTTTGTATCGACCTTGAACTCGGTACAAAACCCATTTCCAAAGCCCCATATCGAATGGCTCTTATTGAACTTCAGGAGTTAAAGACCCAACTACAGGAATTGTTAGACATTGGCTTTATTTGTCCTAGTACTTCTCCTTGGGGTGCTCATTACATTCGTGAAAAAGAAAGATGGGGAGTATCGACTTTGTATTGATTATCGGGGAGTTGAATCATGTCACCATAAAAATAGGTACCCATTTGCCGCGTATTGAAGACTGTTTAACCGATTGCAAGGAGCCAAATTTTTTCAAAGATTGATTTTCGATTACGGATATCAACAATTGAAGATTAGAGCAGATGACATTCAAAGGCGGCTTCCGAGAACTTCGGTACGGGCATTATGAATTCCTAGTCATGTCCTTTGGATTGACTAATGCTCCTCTTGCCTTCATGGATATGATGAGCCAAGTATTCAAGGAATATTTGGATCACTTTGTGGTCGTCTTTATTGATGACATCCTTATTTATTCAAAAGCCGTGAAGATCATGAAAGCAACACTTGAGGGTGACACTCCAAAAGCCGTGAATATAAGCTTTATGCCAAGTTGAATAAATATGAGTTACGGCTTGAGGAAGTAGCATTCCTTGGGCACGTAGTATCAAGTCATGGAATATCAGTTGACCCGGCGCAAAGATTGAAGCAATTCAAATTTGGGAGCAACCTAAATCGATGGATAGAAAGACGTAGCTTTCTCGAACTTATTTGGTTATTATCGGAGATTCGTGGAAGGATTTTCTCGAATAGCTACTCCATTAACTTCGGTGACTTCGGAAAGATACAAAGTTCGGTTGGGCGAAGAATGTGAGAAGAGTTTTCAAGAACTCAAGAGGAGACTCATTTCATTTTTGTTACGACAATACCATCGGCTCGGAGGATTTGTCGTCTCTGATGATGCTTGGTAAAGGGTTGGGATGTGTTCTCATGCAACATGGGAAAGTCATAGCCTATGCCTCAAGACAACTCAAAGAATATGAGAGGAATTATCCTACTTTCATGATCTAGAGTTAGCAATTTATTGTCTTTACACTTAAAATTTGGAGGCATTACTTGTATGGGGAGAAAGTGGAGATCTTTACGGATCATAAAAGCCTCAAATATTTCTTCACTCAAAAGGAACTCAACATACGACAACGGCGTTGGCTTGAACTATTGAAAGATTATGATCATACCATCAATACCATCTGGAAAAGCGAGCGTGGTAGGTGATGCATTGAGTAGAAGATCATATGCAGCAATCACGAGTGCGATATTGTCAACGCAAAGGCCCATTTTGTGTGACTTGCAAAGGATGGAGATAGAGTTAAAGACTCAGGGGACCCATGTGATGATGGCGAATATCTGAGTAGAAATGACTTTAATTGATAAAGTTAAAATTTGCTCAAGCTACGGACACTGGAGGTGATGCGTATAAGGAAGAAATGTAAGAAGGTCTTTATCTTAGGAAGCAAGAATCGATGAAGAAGGAATACTTGAGTCAACTCCGGACTTTGTGTTCTAACGACCACGATTTAAAGTATAAAATCATGGTGGGGCGATAACACACACCGTTTGTAATCCATCTGGGAGTACCAAAATGTATCATGATATTAAATCATACATTTTGGTGGAGCAATATGAACAGAGAGAGATAGTGTTGTTTATCTCAAAGGTGTCTAACTTGTCAGCGAGTTAAAGCGGAGCATCAAGAACCAAAAGGTCCATTGCAACCACTTGAAATTCTCAGTGGAAGTGGGAGCACATTACCATGGATTTCGTTATCGGTCTTCTAAGGTTTCTCAAGGTATAGATGCGATTTGGGTCATTGTTGATAGATTGACCAAGTCTGTTCATTTCTTACCGATATCGAGAAACTTATACACTTGAACGTCTTGCTCGTATGTACATAAGCGAGATTTAAGGCGCATGGTATGCGGTATCCATAGTTTACGATCGAGACCCAAGATTCACTTCACAATTTTGGGTTAGTTTGTAGAAAGCTATGGAGCGCAGATTTCTGATTTAGCTTTCAAAGATATCATCCTCGAGACGGACGGACGATCGGAGAGGACTATTCAAACTCTTGAAGATCTATTAAGACTTTGTGTCCTTGACTTGAGGAAGTTGGGATAAGTTCTTACCATTGGTGGAGTTTTCTACAACAACGGTTATCAAGCAAGTATTGACATGGCTCCATGTGAGGCGTTGTATGGAAGAAAGTGTCGTTTTCGATTATCTTTGGGATGAGGTGGGAGAAAGCAGCGTTGTTGGGACCAGGAGTTGAGTACGTATGACTACGAGAAAAGATTCAAACGATCCGTGAGCGTATAAAAACCTCACAAGATCGACAAAAAGTTATCTTTGATCTTCATCGAAAGGGCGTGGAATTCGATATAGGAGATCATGTGTTGTTACGTGTTGCTCCATTGAAAGGAGTTACGAGATTTGGAAAAAGAGAAAGCTCGATCCTCGATTCATGACCCATTTTAATCACAAGGCTGTGGCCTATAGACTCGCTTTCTGCAAGTATGTCTCGTGTTCATAACGTTTTTCACATATCCATATTACGTAAATATGTGAAAGACCCGAACCACATTATTGAGTTTGAGCAAGAATGAAATAGCGGAAGATTTGGACGTATAAAGAGGTTAGGTTAAAATCTTGGATAAGAAGGAACATATTCTACGCTCCAAGGTTATACCTCAAGTCAAAGTTTTGTGGAGAAACCACGATGTTGAGGAAATGACTTGGGAGTTAGAATATGAAATGAAATCAAGGTATCCTTACCTCTTCGACATATCAGGTACGTACCCTAATTTCGAGGGCGAAATTTCATAAGAAGGAGGTTGTAAGACCCCAACTTTTGTGAATAAAGATGAATTTTCTATAAATATCATTTTTAAATATTATGGAATGAATTTGATATAATATTATAGTTGTGGGTAATATTTATAAATTTTGCAAAGTACGCAAGTTGTTATATAATATTGATTGGTGGGGAATATTCGTTTTAATGAGGGAATATTAAATACAACGACACAATCATTGGTGGACCCCTGGCGGAATTATTGTCGGATTGAGAAAGCGACAAAAATACTTTATGAAAATAACGGGGGAAGTTTTTACCGTTAGCTTGTTGAAACACTTTCGGTGTTAAAAGTAATGCAATCTGGCGTAGTTGCTTGACACTTACGGTATTGATTATTGATGCTTATGTGATAAGTCACTCAATTTTGTTTTATTGGTGTTATTAATGTAATAAAATAGAATTGCTTTTTATATAAAAGCAGAATACTTTTATAAAGTTATTCGTTTTATTAGGCTAATAGTAAAATCTTTTTATATAAAAGCAGAATACTTTTATAAAGTTATCTATTTTATTGTATAATAATTAGAATATATTATATTTTATTATGCATAGTGTTTGCATAGTACGTATAGCGTATAGTAAAATCTTTTATAAAGTTATTCGTTTTATTAGATTATAAATAGAATATATTATATTTTATTTAAAAGATTTTGCTTTAAATATGGATTGTCAGATTAAAGTAAATCAATCTAAATAGTTCAGAGTTAATTCTTATCTGGATCCATTTTTCTATAAATGAAGCTCATTCCTTCATTATTTCTTACGAATTCAATGAAACTCTAGAGAGAAAAATTATAGAGAAGTTATAAAAAGTATTACGCTCCTTCCTACTCTTATATTCAGGTTTCTTTTACGGTAAGGATATTATTTGTTGTACTCGTTAGGGGTATTCCTTCTTTCTTATTGGTGAAATTCTTTTGTTATCCCATTCTTTATTATTACTGTTGGAATAACTTTTGTATACAGCGTGATACCTATACTTGGTGAAATTCTTCTATTATTCCATTTATTTATTATTACATTTGGAACATCCACATGCATGCGTTTTCTTGGGACCTAGTTCCATTCTTTATTATTACATGTTGGAATATCACCATGCATGTGTTTTTCTGTGGGACTGGTTCCGATCTTTATTATTCGTTGGAACATCACATGCATGCATTTTCTGACGGACCTAGTTCCATTCTTTATTATTCTATTAGAATATCATATGCGTGTGTTTTGGCAGGACACGGTTCTATTATTATTACATTGGAATATCACATCTGCAATGCGTTTTTCGTCCGGACTGGTTCCGATTATTTATTATTACATTGGAATAACTGCATGTATGCGATACATCGCATACATGGTGATTTCTTTTGTTATTCCATTCTTTATTATACTCGGTTGGTTAAAACTTTGACTTCTATACTCATGAAATTAGTGGAATATCCTTGATATTTGCGCATCAGATATCTTTTCATGAAAATATTCTTTTGAGCATTCTTGAATTTTACTCTACAAAGAAGTATCATGTTGACAATTTGGGCGTTATTAGTTCTGGATAAATTAATTCTTGAACTTGTTTTATTGAATTCTTATATCATTGTCATCATCCTCATGTTTATATTTTGTTGAAAGTCATCCGTATTTTTGTAGTGCATAGATGGACTTGGTATGATTATGACAATGAGGATTATTCGGTGTAATCATGACCGTAATGTTACAAATGATGTGGTAAAAGTCTTCATTGGCGTAATGCATTGATGAATGAGTTGTTGGTATGATCATGACCATTGATGAATACCACGAATATCCTTGGCGTGGTGCATGGATAATTTGTGGTTGTGATACTAATGAATATCCTTGGTAGTAGTCACGGGGATGATGTGAATTATTTATTAAAAGTGAGTCTCGTGATAAAAGTCATGAAAACCCTTTTAAATCATAGAAGATAGTAGATTTTATTCTCTACTTGACTCTTCTAATGGATTGCTTGTTCCGCTGCAGTTAAACTTGATGTTTGTTATATTTTATCAGTTTAACACTGTTGAAGGCTAATGATAATTTATTCTGCATTATCTTAGTCATAATATTTCTTATTGGGCTAGTTGAGCTCACCCTTTCTTTCTTTATTTTCTTGAGAGAAAATGAGAATATAAATTGGGACGAGTCGGGGAGCGGAGTGATGGACGAGACGATAGTATTAGTAGTCCTCACTATTACATTAAATAGTGTGACAATAAATGTAATGAAGACTTATTCTGAGAGTGGATATTGTCTAGAAGACAGTATTTGTATTAAAACTCACAGCTCTCTTGCTGTATATTAAAGATTGTATTTGTATTCTGTACCATGTATTTGGCAACTCAGAATAGGTGATGTATACCTATTTTGGGGGCGTCACAAACGCCATCCTCCACCATTAACCTAGATAGTCCCCATCCTCCGCCTTCTTCCACCATTAACGTCTTTCTTCTCCACCCTTCTCCTCCGCCCTCCTCCACCATTAACGCCATCCTCCACCATTAACCTAGACAGTCCCAACTTTTTAACGCCATCCTCCACCTGCGATTTTTTCATAGTACAGTTGCTGCGATCTTTTTATAGTACAGTTGGTAGCCAAACATTCATACCAAGGTAACCAATTCAGTGTTATTAGGTTTCTAATTTATTTTTAAAAAATCTATTATAGATTTTTTTTTATTTAATAGTGCAGTTAGTAGCTAACACTTTATACAAATGTAACCAATTCTATTTTATTGGGTTACCAATTAATTAAAAAAAATCTATTGTACATTTTTTTTATAATGCAGCTGGTAGCCAAACCTTAATACAAAGGTAACCAATTCAGTTTTATTGGGTTACCAATTAATTATAAAAAATCTATTATATTTTTTTTTCATAGTGCAGTTGGTAGCCAAACCTTAATACAAATGTAACCAACAAAAACTAAAATTATTACCTTTGAAAGTTTTGGTTACCAATCGCATGAAATTTCTTGGTTACCCATAAAACTAAAATGGTTACCTTTGTATAAATATTTGGATACCAACTGCACTAAAATTTATCTTTTTCTCCTTTTAATTTCTAGACTAAATCAACCTTCGTCATAATGGCAGATGTGGCCGTAATGGATGAGGAGATCGGCGTCCATGGTGTTGAAGCGGCGGCGAAGGGGAGGATGAAGATGACGTTGCCAAACTTTGAATATTTGAATCTTAATTATTATTTTTGAATTTGAATTTATTGTTAAATCCAAGATATTTGAATTTGAATTATTAATTATGGTAGTTATTTCTCCTTGATTTTAGGTTTCCTTATTATTATGAATTGAATCCTAATTCCATACTAATTCTCTAAATTAAGGAATCCTAATTGCACTAATATTGTAAATAAATATAAAAAATGTATTAATTGTATAAATATTTTATGAGTGCACTAATAGTGTAATTACTTTCTAAATGTTGTATATTATTGTAAAGGACTCGAAGAATTATACCTGAGGCCGGCTTTATATGCATGATATGGTGTAAGTTGAGGCCCTCTAGCCTATACATGCAACTTTTGTCATGGGCCAAGGAGATAACTTTTAGTGGAACCGTTTTTCTTTTTCTTTTGTTTTTTTAGCAAAAGGTAAAAATATATTTTATTTATAAGAAATCAACTTAATAAATTTTTATATAGTACAAGCACACTACTCAATACTCATGCAAGGCACAGACAAATTTGCCAAATCGTTAGTATATAAAAGTATATGAAATCAAAATAAAATCTTATATTATATATATTGCATTAAATTTGAAAAAGTAAAATACTTAAAAATACAAACAATTTGTTTTTTTAAAAAATAAATCGCAAAGAAATAAGGCTATAAACGAGCCGGCACAGTTCGATAAGGCTATAAACGAGCCAACACAGTTCGAGCTCGACTCGAAAAAATACGAGCGAAACTCGGATTCGTTAATAATATGATCCAAATCTAAGCATTAAAAATAGTTCGAATAAAAATATGAGTAGAATCTGAGCAATGTTATACTCGACTCGTTTAAGATTCAAACTACTCGAATTCTTGATTGTGATTCGATACATACTCGGTTAATACATATTCGATTAGATGTTCAATACATTCTCTTATAATATATACAAATTTAAATTAAATTAGGATAATTAGTTATTATTTTGTTTTGTTTTTAATTTTAATTATGATTTTATATTTGTAAAGTGTAATAATAAATATATTTTCTCATTTTTAAGTAGAATAACAAATTTAATTTATAATTATATTTATTATAAAACTAGTTATTATGTGGAGACTCGAATTTGAGCTTGAATTTGAAACTCGCGAGTAGTTTGAATAAATATTCGAGTCGAATCGAATCTGAGTAGTATTTTTCAAATATAATTCGAATTCGAGCCGAATTCGAGTACAAATTTATCATTTCGAGTCGAATTCGAGTATCTCTCTATTCGCTCCGGTTCGACTCGTTTACACCCTTACACTTTGAGAGAAAAATTCCCAATTGCCGCATGTCCCCTTCCATATATCAAATATATGCAAAAAAAAAAAATTGACAATAAGCTATTATAACGAGAATATATCCCAAATTGGTTTTCATACGGAATCCCTTGACGGCTAGAAGTTGGGACTCACTCACCGCTACATATGGATTTAGGATTTTTCGGGGTAAACAAAGTCATTTAAAAATAATGAAAATAACTAGATTCAAACTAGATCTAATGAAAAGACTTTGATCTTGAAAACAAATCTCGAACAAAACTATCGGTAAAAAAGGAGTTAAATCATAGCAAAATCTATAAATCGACCAAAGGGATATTATCGGGTGATTAGGAGGAGATTTTAATCGTAGAAAATCCTCCCTAACCATCCATAATCCTAACGTGGATTCTACACACCCTAGATATGATATAGGATGCTAGGAGAGCCTACAAATGAAAAGAAAATCGTACTATAAATCAGTCCCAAGCACAACAATGTATAATAAATAAGATATATACTAGATCTAATAAAGCTATATCGAATCTACTTAAAAATTGAATCTTTTGCCAAAATAAACAAGATATATACTAGATCTAGATTAGATCTACATTGAATCTACATAAAGATTAACCCTTTCGCCACAAAATCGGATTTATGCTAGATATATATTAAATATACATAAAGATCAAGTATTTCACCTTGGAAATAGTGAAATCCTCCTCTTTGAGCTTGGATCTAATTTGATGAAATTTGCTAGATGTAGATTGAAACTAGAGAGATTCTTTTTCTCTTTATATTTCACTCCTTTAAGAATACTTTTTCTCTCTAACAATGTCTTCATCTCTAAAATAGTTAAAAATCCGTGCTTATATAAACCACCTAAGTCAGCCGTAGGTGGCCTAGGGTGGGGCCCACTAGCTCAGTTGAAGTCAATTTTTCCTGTTGTGCGCTGAATGTCCATAACTTTCAATCCGGAAAGAGTTAGGAGACGTGTCATACAATTCCGGAAAACTCTTTTCGATAAATTCGTAATTATATAAGAACTTTCCAATTTTAAGTTCGCGGAGATAGAGAAAAAGGGGGAAACCATCTATTAGTAGATGCCGACTAGTCATTCGTCTTACCTTGTATAATCTGTTGCTCGAAAATCGTCATAGGAACTTTGAACACTTGTTCTGAAATGACTTTTTGCCTACCTACCATGGTTAGAGAACAAGTAAAAAAAATTCGAGTGTCTACATTATATATATAATAATTTTTATTCTCAAAATATACAAATAAAAATTAAATATAAATTATTGTTTTTAAAATTAAAATAAATACACATCACATTATCAAACTTACATTAAAAGTTTAAATTTTACAAAAGTAATTTATATAATCAACAATTTTTTATAAAAGTTGAATTGGCATTGAAGAATATGACGACAATTGTAAAATATATCAATACATAAAATTAGATGAAATCATAAAATTATAAAAAAAATGTAAGACACCAATTTTAATGAATAAAGATTTAATTTTCTCTAAATATTATTTTGAATAATAAGGTGTGGATTTGATATAATGTTATAGTTGTGGGTAATATTTATAAATTTTGCAAAGTAAGTAAGTTGTTATAAAATATTCGTTTGGTCGGGGAGTATTCTTTTTGTCAGGAAATATTAGTACGACGGCACAATTATTAGTGGACCTCACAACGGAATTACTGTTGGATATAGAAAGCGACATAAATAACCTTTTATAAAATAACGACAAAACTTTTACCGTTAACTGTTGAAATACCCGATGATAAAAGTATAGTAATACGCGTGGTTGCACAGTAGCACACGGTATTGTACAATATCTTTGATAATTGATGCTTACGTGAGTAGTCACTCAGTTTTATTCAATTATTGTAACAGTAGTTGATGCATAATATCTCATATTATTGATTCAATTATTGTCACAGTATCATCCGCACAATATTTTATATTATTAAATCAATAATTGAGACGACACAGTTATTCATATTATTATTTACATTATTGACAATGTAAAGTTCTGTCGAGGAAAGGGGTTAGGCCATCTAATTGCCGCCGATAAGGAGAAATTCTTATCGGAAAGCCCCATCTTTCTTGGGAACGATCTGATTGTCAATATTGTGAGTTATAATATTAATAATGAATAATTATTGAAAGATGTGTTAATTAAAGATAAGAATAATAATTGATAATCGGAAGATGTTTGTTCAATTATCTTGTTAAATTGGTATTTGTTCTATTTGATTTTGAGGTATGTGGATTGATTTACGGAGGGGTAGCCCTCAATTACCTTCAAATAAGGTTATCTATTTGGCAGATTATGAAATTGCAAAGAACGGATGTTTTGGCCAAAATTTTTAATTATGCAGCTACTGTTCACTGACTTATGAATGAGGGCGCTCCCTCATTGGTCCATATCTCACAAATTCAAGTTACCTTCATAGGAGGGTACTCCTTTATTGGTTGTCTCAAATGGTATGCTGATGTGTTAGTTCCCGGAGGCACAATAGTTATCTAGAAAGGGGGGGGGGGGGTTGAATAGATATTTTAAATTCTTTTTCGAAATACTTTGTTAGTTTTGTTAAGGATTCAAACACATCAGAATTAAGATTTGTTTGTTCTCCCTTTTAGATATAGTGAGTTAATGAGAGTGAGGCAGTTATAACAGTTATAGCAAGAATGTAAGAGACACAACAGTTTTAAGTGGTTCAGAGCACTTATATAAAGCTTCTAGTCCACTCTTCTACTCCTTGAGTAGGAAATCCACTAAGGATATCTTTTACACTTTCTGAATCTCACAGATTCCTTCAACACCAGCAGTCTTGACACTTCTCAGTTCACTTTTGAACTCTTTAAGTCTAGCAGACTTGGTTCTTCACAGTTCACTTAGAACTCTCCAAGTCCTTCTAACTTGGAACTTCTTACTTCAGTTGATAGTAGTTGATGAGTTCTTGATGGGTGCTACTCAGTTGCAGTTAAGCTCTTTGTTTGAAAGAACTGAGTAGTTGAGCAAGCTTTCTCTTTTCAGATCGTAAAGTTGAGCGTTGAGTGTTCTTCAGCGTTTTTTTCAATGCTTGTTTAGTTGAATCATCTGCTGATGTTTTGCATATATTAGGTCTTTGAAATCTATCCGTTGAAGACATCCGTTGAAGCATTAAATGCATTTGATATTTCTGAACTTTGATGGAGACTTTTCTGCACATCTACTGATTTGCTGTCTGGCCCACTGACACAACATTGCTATCTCACCTAACACATGAAAAGGTGTTTTCCTCTGACCCATGGTACTTTCCTTAGCTTCTTCAATACATTTCTTTGTTGTATACTAAGGATATCTTTTGTGTTATTGGGACTGGTGAGGACTTCAACGTTTATAATCCATTCCACATTTTTTGGGATTTATCCTTAAACAAATGGGTAAGGCTCGATGCTTCTGACACATGCAGATGATGCTCTACGATTCTGATCGTGGTGTCTTGCCACCTTGGCGCTTGATCCGATACTAGCAAATGAGAACACTACGATTTCTCTTAAGGACTGACACACTACGATCTTCACTTGCTTGACTTGCAGACTCTACGTTTTCGAGAGCACACTACGATCTCTGAGTTGGCTCGGCAAATGTTTGGACCACTCTACGATTTCTGGAGAGGCCCTTCAAGGCAGACACACTACGATCCTTGATGCTCTACGATTCTGCCTTGGCTTCTGCAATCTCTTGATTGGCTCGATAGACTACGATTTTGTTGAAGCCTATCTATTATATTTCAAGTCATAGATCAACCTAACATCTTTGATCTCTTCATCTATACATTCAGTTACAGAATGATAATCATTAAAAGCTTAGATCAACCTAACAAATTTGATCTATCACTAAGCCCTTGTACATATATTACTTGAAGGACTTTACATATAATCATGGGTATTTACTTTAAACATCAAATCAAAATATGCAGTCTCCCAAAAATCTCCCCCTATTTGATGTTGACATAACCAAAGAGATTTGTGCCATGATTATTAATTTCTAGATGCAGTTGTTGGAAAGTAAACATGACTTAATATTTCAGTGAGCAGCTGAAATTTCTAGAGAATAAGCATGAATTTATTGATGTTTGAAGATATATATTACAATTAAGCTTAGTTACATCAATAAGAATTGAGTTTCAACTTATCTCTATTTCTTCGGCCTTTTGCCTCGTGGAGGATTGACATACTCCTCAGCTCTTCTTTTCCTGATTGCTTCGTCTCTCTTTGCTATATCTTCCAGCTTGCTTTGATTTAGTCTTTCATTGCGATCATGCCTATTCATGAATGCAGGATCTCCAATTGGCATTCTTAGGCCTGTGGTGGTCACTTCTTGTGAGCTGGGAGACGACCCTCGACTCCTTAGTGGTTGGGCCATGATAATTTGCTATTGGTCAGATCGTGAAGTCTGATGACCAAATCGTTGAGTCTGATGGGGAGGATGTCTTGGAGGAGGGCTCCTTGATGATTGAGCTATGAATGTGCCTCTGCTCTTGCCCTTTTCTCCTTTCCCTTTATTCTCCCCCTTTATGTCAGCATCAAGGGTTTGAATGTCTTCAGATAGACGAGTCATGCATTGGACAAGCTCGTTGAGCTGACTTTGGGATTGAACAATGTCTTCACGGTTCTCTTTAATGAGAGCATCAGATCGAGCTTCCCTTCGTTGGAGGATGTCCAGGACATTGTCAGTCTTCTTCATTTGGCCCATGGAAAATCCTTGGAATTCTTTTAGAGCAGTTTGTAGATTCGTGATGTTGTCCATCATGAGTTTGTTCTGGGATTCCTAAGTCGTCTGTAAGATAAAAAAACAACATCCCTGTGTCTCTTAGCAGCTTGAAAGTGGATTTGATCCAGGTCATTTATGCTCTTAAGCATCTCTTTTATGATCTTCTTTGTGAGCTCAAAAATCAGGGTTCTTGGGAGAGAGTTGGCATCATTGATCATTTTAGTCAGCCTCATGTGAACGAGTTTAGAGTGAGCTTCAAAGGCTATCTTCTATGTCCTTGGTCACTTTCTTGGATGCTTCGACAACTCGGTTTTAGTGGCGGATCTGAAATGAGCTCAATGATTTGTGGTTTGTTTGTAGGAGGAGTTTCGTGTATTGATCTTGCAGAGTGTAGAAGCAAGATCAAGGTTGAAATATTCATTTGAGGACGAGGATGGAATATCGATGGAGAAATTTGGTGTGTGTGGTTGTGCTTGAGGAGGAGGTGACTCTACGATTTGAGCATGTGACTCACGATTGGGCTCGAATCAAGAATCGTGAGAGATGATAGGAGATTGTATCAAAATAAAGTTGGGCACATTTGGTGCATCAATTACAGAATGTTGGGATTCTGTAACTGGGAATTGATTGAGTGGATGTAGAATTAATTCCAACCATCTTAGTAATTCATAGAATTGGTTGAAGAATGATGGTGGACAGTGATTAACCCTGAAAGAGATTGGGATAGATTGTACCTCATGCCCATTTTCTGAAGAAGAGCCATTTGTGATCAGCTTTCGGGAAAAGTTGAAGTTACCTGGAAATCCATGAGCCAGCACTGAGATTACTGGATATGCTTTGAAGCTCCAGAACATGTGATCCCAGGAGTTGAGAATTTGGGCTCTATGAAAGGCCTTCATAGGTAGATAGGAGAACAACTAATTGTAGTTAGCTCTCCTATACCCATCACAGCCCACAACTATAATCTCGACCTCATCATCTTCTTCTTCTTCTCTGTCTTCTTTAGAGGATTCCACTACATCAATCACCTCCTTTTGACTTTCTTGCTCTGGTGCTCTCTCATCCTCCTCAGGAGCAAATTCTACTGACATAGGGACATCATGAGGCTCCCCCTCAACATGATCATCCATTTGCATTTCAAATAGCTCCCCCTCAGCTGGAGCATTCTCTAGAGTGAGAACTTAAGGTAGCTCCCCCTCAGCTTGAGCTGTGTTCCTTTGATTTTCTTTGAATAGCCCCTTCTTAGTAGCTATCTTCTTCTATTCTTCTTTAAGTACTCCTTCATTGACAAGGATGTACTTTTTGACCAATTTTCTTGTTTTCCTGGTGAGCCTGACCTTAGGACTTTTTCAACTTGACTCTGAATGGTCGATCAACCTGAGAATCTGTCGCAGTAACTTCTTTGGGAATGGTGTCCAGTCTGGTCTCTACGATCAGTAGAGACTCTACGATCGAAGAGACAGAGGGCTTCTTGGACTTGTGACTGTGTTTACTCTTCTTAAGCAACTGAGAGATGGTAGCTCTGTCTTCATCTACCTCAGACTGCTCTTCTTTCCTTCTCAAGATCCTCAAAGCTTCAGTGTCAGAACACTCTTGAGGTACATCAGTGGTTGAACCTTGAGGTTCTTCCACCATTTGAGCCTTCAATTTTCTTTTTCCCTTATTTTTTCTAACTAAGGCAATGAGTTCTTCCTTGTTGATCTCTTCTTCCTTTTCTTCAGTCTCCTTAGCGACTGACATGTTCCCCGGAATCCCGGACTCTTTCGCATCACCAGTTCTACCACTAGACTCAGACATCATTCTTACATTCTCTGCTGAATTCATTTTCCAGTTCTCAAACAGCTGCTGGGTCATTCTTCTGTTTGGATTGATGGACTATCCTTCATCATCCCCAATCTTATCACCCAAGGATGACTGTAGAATGATGCTTATGAATCGCCCGTAGAGCATCCTTCCAGAGCTCTTTGACTTCTTCGAGCTGAATATCCATTTCCCAATCCAGTCGAGTAGCAGGGCTCCATAGTTGAGTTGAATTCCACAACTGATGGCTGTCATGAGCTTAAGTTGCACTTCGTTTACAGAGTCATGGCCAGAGCTCTTGAAGCATATGTATTTACCAAAAATGTCTGCCAAAAATTCATACCTTTGGGGGAACTCTGTTACGCCCCCAAAATTAGGTATACATCACCCATCTTGGGTCGTCGTGGATACATGATACAAAATTCAAATACAACTTACTAATACAATCGTCGTGTATGCAATACGACAAAACATTCTTGTGAGTTTGAATACAATTATTGTCTACTAGAGATTATACAAACTCAAAAGGAGTCCTCATTACGATTATTAACACACTATTTCACAGAATAGTGAGGACTACTAATGCTTATACTCGGACCGCTACCCGTTCCCGATTAGTCCCTCGCTATGTTCTCATTTCAAGAGAACGGTGAAAGAAAAGGTGAGCTCAACTAGCCCAAGAAGAAATATTATGACTAAGATAATGCGAGAATAAATTATCGTTAGCCTTCAACAATGTTGTTAAAGCGATAAAATATAACAACATCAAGTTTAAGCTGCTTGATGAACAAGCAATCCATTAAAAGAGTCAAGTAGAGAATAAAATCTACTATCTTTTATGATTTAAAAGGGTTTTCATGACTTTTATCGTTGGGACTCGACAATAAATAATCCACATCATCGAATCACCCCCGTGACTTCTGCCGAGGATATTCTTTTAGTATCACGACCACAAATTATCCATGCACTACTGACAAGGACATTCGTGTATTCATTAATGGTCATTATCATGCCAACAAGCTGTCCATCAATGCACTACGGGCCAATGATAACTTTTACCACATCATTTGTAACATTACGGCCATGATTACACCGAATAATCCTCGGTCATAATCATACCAAGTCCATCTATGCACTACAGCCACGGATGACTTTCAACATAATATAAACATGAGGATGATGACAATGATATAAGAATTCAATAAAACAAGTTCAAGAATTAATTTATCCGAGAACTAATAATGTCCAAATTGTCAACATTATATCGCTTTCAGTAGAGTAAAATTCAAGAATGATCGGAAGAATATTTCCATGAAAAGATATCTTTGGATGAAGCGCAAATATCAAGGATATTCTACTAATTTCATGGAGTATAGAAGTCAAAACTTTAACCAATTGAGTATAATAAAGAATGGAATAACAAAAGAAATCACCATACATGCGGTACTTCACATGTATAAAGTTATTCAATGGAATAATAATAACGGAACCAGTCGATGCAAAATTTTGCGCAAGCAGGATGTTCCAACAGAATAATAAAGCGGAACCGGTCCGGTGTAAAACACACGCATGTGGATGTTCCAAAGAGTAATAATAAAAAAGCGGAACCGGTCGGTGTAAAAACACTACGACAGGATGTTCCAACAGAGTAATAATAAAGAGCGGAAACCGGTCGGGTGTAAAACATACATGATGCAGGTTGTTCCAAGCAGAATAATAATAAAGCGAACCAGTCCGGTGTAAAACACACGGATATGATGTTCCAAATGAATAATAGAAGAATGTCACCAAGTATAGGGTAAACCAGCAGCGTATCTGAGTTATTCCAATGAGTAATAATAAGAAATGGAATAACAATGACTCTCTTCATGAATAAAAAGAATAACACCCTTACATTAGTAGTAGATTGAATCTGCAGTAGTGTAGTAACGAAGTAATACTCTTCTTCTTTCTCTTATTCTTTCTATACTTTCTCTCTATAACTTGAATGAATTAAGTGAAAATAATGAAGCACTAGGCCTCTATTTATTGAAGATTTCTAGCTTAGCACTTGAAATGTGAAAAGGCAAGTGGCTCGATTTGGTGGTGATGTGAAAAGAAAAGTGGTTTCGGCTTTTGTAATGTGAAAGCGACAATTGGTTCGGCCATTTTGTAATATAAAACGACAAGTGGTTTGACGTCAGTAAAAGGTAGTTACTATTGACGAAGGTAATTACTATTGATGAAGGTAATTACTATTGACGAAGGTAATTACTATTGATGAAGATAATTACTATCGACGAAGGTAATTACTATTGGTGAAGAGACTCTTAGATGATGACATATGGCCCCCATAAAATAACCAAACTTACCACAAACGTCCTCATAATAGACTCTTTATATACATCAAGGATTGAATAAATATTACCACAAATCATTTTATTTTTAATCAACACATATTTAATCTTTCAACAATTATTAATCATTTATAACTTGTCGTCTCAATTATTGATTTAATAATATAACATATTATCTGAGATAATCTTGTGACAATAATTGAATCAATAATATAAGAGATATGATGCAGCAATTACTGTAGTAATAATTGAGTATAGTTGAGTGACTTCTCACGTAAGCATCAATAATCAATATCGTGTGCTACTATGCAACCACGCCATTCATTGTACTTTTACTACTAGGGTAGTTCAAGCGGTTTTAATTCAGTAACACCTCCATAGTTATTTTTATAAAGTATTTTTGTCGTTTTCTCAATCCGACAATAATTCCGATTATGGGTCCACTAATGATTGTCTTGTCGTCTGAATATTCCCAAACAAAAGAATATTCCCAGACCAAACGAATATTTTATAACAACTTGCTTACTTTGCAAAATTTATAAAATATTACCCACAACTATAACATTATATCAAATTTACTCCATAATATTCAAAAATAATATTTATAGAAAATTCATCTTTATTTATGAAAGTTGGGGTCTTACAATCCACCTCAGAGCCATGTGTGGAAAAGATAAAGGAAACTAGCCCTAATTATAATGCTTCAAGTTTCAGTAAAAGCATTACATTTATGAAATCCTCACAGAAGGAAGAACCAGTCCAACCCTACTCTTCTGATTCAATCCATATTATAAGGAATAAAGGATCACATGTTTGCTTGGGTTTCAAAAAAGAGAAGAGTAACCTAGAAACTACTTTCCAACCTCGAAGGATCGTAGAGTCGAGTAAAATCAACTCAATGAGCCAACTTGGGAGGAACAGTAGAGGAAATGTACACTCCTCACAAATCATAAAACACAAGTATACATAGAAGAAGGAGAACCAGTTTAAAAGAAGGATGGCTAAGAATCCACATAAGTCCAAATGGAGGAAGAATCTACATACACACACAAGCATGCATCATATTAGATGTTTTGTGTGCAATAAGGTTGGTCACAAGGCTGCAATATGCTATCATAATTCTATGCATGTGAGACCCAAAATCAAGCAAATTTGGGTTCCCAAAAGTCTTAATAAAAGTAGGACCCATGCAAGTATGGGTACCAAAATGAAAGTTTAATGTTACCACGAGCAGAGAGCCCACGATCACAACACAGTATACGGACGGTGGATGCTCAAGGCATATGACTGGGAACAAAGCCCTTCAGTTTAACTACATAGAGAAGGAGGGTCCCTCAGTCATTTTTGGAGACAATGGCTCTGGCAAGACAAGAGGATATGGCTCAGTTGGGAATGGTGAAATGTTCTTCAGTAAAGTGGCATATGTGGAAGGACTACAACATAATCTTCTGAGCATAAACCAACTCTGCGACAAGGGTCATCAAGTAACATTCCTCAACAATCAATGTCAAGTCAGAGATCTGAAGACATCCGCCATAAAGGTGACTGAAACAATAGAAGGAAATGCTTACACAGTAAATCTTGGACAACTAAGCTCAGACGAGACAATATGCTTTCTGGCTAAAGCATCTAAAGAAATGAGATGGCTATGGCATAAAAGATTGTCTCATCTCAACTTCAAGAGCATGTCTAAACTGGCCTCAAAAGATCTAGTTGCAGGCTTACCCAAGTTCAGCTTTGTCAAAGAAAGGCCTTGCAATGCCTGTCAACTTCGAAAACAGACTAGAAGCTCATTTAAGAGCAAAACTGCCAACTCAGTTGACAAGCCCCTGCAGCTGCTTCACATGGATCTATTTGGGCCAATTCCAACAACGAGCCTTGGAGGAAAGAGATACTCACTAGTCGTGATGACGCACTACACCCGATTCATATGGGTGTCTTTGTCTAAACTCTAAAGATGAAAAAAGCTCCCAAGTGATCAAGATGTTCGGACTAGTGATGAACGAGAAAGGAGAGAAAATCAAGGCTATACGGAGTGATCACGGCAGAGAATTTGAATTCTCTGAAATGGACCAGTTCTGCACTGACAATGGCATCAGTCACAACTTCTCAGCTCCACGAACTCCTCAACAAAATAGAGTAGCTAAGAGAAAGAACAGAACGCTGATAGAGGCTGGAAGAACTCTAATAACAGCAGCCCATCTGCCTGAATACTTCTAGGTAGAAGCTGTCAACACTGTTAGCTACACTCAAAACAGATCACTGATACACTCTACGATTAAGAAGACTCCCTACGAACTATGGAAAGGAAGAAAGCCAAACGTTAGCTACTTCCATGTATTCGGCTGTGCATGCTACATTCTCAACAATGGGAAGCAGTATCTGATAAAGTTTCAACCCAAGTCAGACGAAGGAATCTTTCTTGGATATGCCACAGACAGTAAGTCCTATAGAGTGTTCAACAAAAAGACACTAAGTGTTGAAGTCTCGATTCACATCATCTTGATGAAAAAGACATGGACAAAATAGTGTCTCGAGAAACTAAGAAACGACAGTTCAGACACTACGAACGAGGTTACTGAGCTCAACACCACGATCATAGTTCCAGACAGTGAAATCGTTGAGCAAGGAAATGAGATCGTGGAGAGGTCTACGCAAGACAACGAACCCCCACATCAAGAAGCAGAAATTGATCTTGAAGATCTCAGACAAGTAGGCATCAGGACAGATGTTCCAATAGGAAATAGATGGGAAAGAGATCACACTCAAGACTTAATCATTGGAGATCCAAATGCAAGAGTCAAAACAAGAGCTGCCACCCAAAATGAATGTTTCTATCTGAGCTTCTTGTCACAAATGGAACCCAAGAAGATAGAGGATGCTATGGAAGACTTCAGCTGGATAGATGTCATGCAGGAAGAGCTAAATCAATTTAAAAGAAGCAAAGTATGGAGATTAGTTCCAAGACCAAAAAGAGTCATCATGTCATTGGAACCAAGTGGGTCTTCAGAAATAAGATGGATGAAGATGGAGTAATAACCAGGAATAAGGCAAGATTGGTAGCCAAAGGTTACTCTCAGGAAGAAGGCATTGACTATGATGAGACCTTTGCACCGGTTGCCAGATTAGAAGCCATCAGAATATTCCTTGTCTTTGTTGCTCACATGAAATTCAAGGTCTTTCAGATGGATGTCAAAAGCGCATTTCCTGAATGGTGAACTTCAAGAAGAAGTCTATGTCGAGCAACCTCCAGGTTTCATCAATCCATCTCTTTCTATTTATGTCTATAGATTAGACAAAGCCTTATATTGTCTTAAACAAGCACCTAGAGCATGGTATGAAACACTAACTAACTTTCTTATTGAAAATAGGTTCACTAGAGGTAGAGTAGATACTACATTGTTTCTTAGAAAGCATAAAGACAAAGTCTTATTAGTTCAAATATATGTTGATGACATTATTTTTGGCTCTACTGATGAAAAATTATGTAATAGATTTGCCAAGCTTATGCAGAGCAAGTTTGAAATGAGCATGATGGGTGAGCTGAACTTCTTCCTTGGACTGCAAGTAAAGCAGATTGATGAAGGAATCTTCATAAACCAAGTTAAGTAAATTAAAGACTTACTTAAAAAGTATGGCATGGAATCAGCCTCTCCCATGAAAACCCCAATTGCTCCAGCAACCAAGATTGACAAAGATGAAAAAGGTAAAAGTATTGATATAACTCAATACAGTAGTATGATAGGCTCTCTTTTATATCTAACTGCTAGTAGACCAGACATAATGTTTGCAACATGCATAAATGCTAGATTTCAAGATAATCCTAAGGAATCACACTTAATTGCTGTAAAAAGGATTTTCAGGTACCTCAAAGGTACACCTCATTTGGGGCTTTGGTATCCCAAGGAGTCCTCATTTGAATTAAAAGGATATACAGATGCTGACTTTGCAGGTTGCAAAATAGACAGAAAAAGTACCGATGGCACTGTCGATTTGCTAGGAAAGCAGACTTGTGTCCTGGTTTAGCAAGCAAAAAACTCCAAGATCTACTTCAAGCTGCAGTATAGAATACATTCTTCTTTGGCAAATTGTTGCCTTTCGAGATATTATGGATGAAAAATTAGCTAGCAGACTATGGGTTTGAATTCAAATTTTTACTTGTTCAGTGTGATAACACAAGTGCCATGGCAATAACACATAATCCTGTCATGCATTCTAGGACTAAGCATATAGAAATAAGGTATCATTTCATTAGGGATCATGTACAAAATGGAACTATATCTTTACAATATATCCCTACTGAAAATCAACTTGCTGATGTCTTTACAAAGCCTCTAGATGAATCCAGGTTTAATAAATTAATAAGTGGGCTAGGCATCCTAAATTTATAATCATGAAGTATATGCTCTAGTTTGTGCTAACTATGCAGATATAAAGGCTATGATCGAAATCGTAGACATGATCAAAGGAAGTCCACGATCATAGAGCTGCAGTAATAAGAAAGACAACGATCGCAGTGCAGACTCAACGATCGTAGTGCTCCATCAACAAAATAAAGGAGAATCCTATGATGACAAAGTTCAACAAAACAAAGCAATCTCTCTGACAAGTGCCTCAAGAACAAACCTAACCCTTGATTCACTCTATAAGGTTAGCCCTTCCTGAGCTATCTTAAACCGAGAAGAATGCTAAGTCAAAAGTTCATCACAATGACCCGGGCAGACTCGACGAATGCAGAGCAGACTCGACGATCGCAGTGCAGACTCGATAATCATAAAGACTACCTCAACGATCGTAGTCCTCCCAAAGGACACATTAGCTCAAAAGGAGCTAAGGGAAAATCAGTATATTCCTCATCAGTTAAATTCGTAGAGCCAAACAAAATTTGACACATACCCCACTAAGAAAATGGAGAGAGGGAAGTTAAAAGTACAGTTTGAAAACACCTTTTTGAAATCAGAAGTTCAAAAAGCTCATCTTTATCTCTCTCTACAAGAAGAAACCCTAACTTTCTGAAAATCTCAATCAACCATTCTCAGTGCAAAGAAATCAATGGCAGCTTCAAATGTCATCTCTGGTTACTGACTCTGTTTCGATGACTTCAAGACAGATGACCCCAAATTTCACAAAACTCTATCTCTTATAAAGAAAGCTGGTCTTGAAGAAGCTCTAGGTACGACCACATGGATCTACCCCAAGCTGATAAAGGAGTTCTACAAAATGGTGCGTTCGAGAACGACGTCATCACTACGAGGGTCAGGGACGTGGAAATCAAGCTCAAGGCTGAGGACATAAATCTAGTCGTAGGTTTTAAATTGAAAGGATTTTCATTCATAGAGGGCATCGATTTCCATAAAGGCTTAAAGAAGATGCATCACAAGAAGTTCCCTACTGTCAAAAGGTACAAAAAGAAAGAGTTTGTAAGACCCCAACTTTTATAAATAAAGATGAATTTTCTATAAATATTATTTTTGAATATTATGGAGTAAATTTTGATATAATGTTATAGTTGTGGGTAATATTTATAAATTTTGCAAAAGTAAGCAAGTTGTTATAAAATATTCGCTTTTGGTGGGGAATATTCTTTTGTGTGGGGAATATTCGTATGACGACTCAAGACAATCATTGGTGGTCCCCATTAACGGAATTATTATCGGATTGAGAAAACGACATAAAAATACTTTATGAAAATAACTTGGCGGAGGTGTTACCGTTAAAACATTGAACTACCGGTAGTAAAAGTACGAAGAATGTCTGGCGTGGTTGTATAGTAGCTACGGTATTGATTATTGATGCTTACGTGAGAAGTCACTCAAATTTATACTCAATTATTACTCAAAGAATTCTTTGATCATATCTCTTATATTATTGATTCAATTGTTGTCACAATTATCATCAGATAATATGTTATATTATTAAATCAATAATTGAGACGACAAGTTATAAATGATTAATAATTGATGAAAGATTAAATATGTGTTGATTAAAAATAAAATGATTTGTGGTAATATTTATTCAATCCTTGATGTATATAAAGAGTCTATTATGAGACGCGTTTGTGGTAAGTTTGGTTATTTTATGGGGGCCATATGTCATCATCTAAGAGTCTCTTCATCGATAGTAATTACCTTCGTCGATAGTAATTACCTTCGTCGATAGTAATTATCTTCGTCTAATAGTAATTACCTTCGTCAATAGTAATTACCTTCATAATAGTAATTACCTTCATCAATAAGTAATTACCTTCGCCAATAATAAGTAACTACCTTTACCAGACGTCAAACCACTTGCCGTTTCATATTACAAAAGATTGAACCAATTATCGTTTTCACATTACTGCGTCAAACCACTTTTCTTTTCACATCACCGATAAATCAAGCCACTTGCCTTTTCACATTTCAAGTGCTAAGCTAGAAATCTTCTATAAATAGAGGCCTAGTGCTTCATTATTTTCACTTAATTCATTCAAGCTTATAGAGAGAAAGTATAGAGAATAAGAGAGAGAAAGAAGAAGAGTATACATTCTTACACTACTGCGAGTATTCAATCTACTACTAATGTAAAGGGTGTTATTCTTTCTTATTCATGAAGAGAAGCTATTGTTATTCCATTGCTTATTATTCATTGGAATAACTTTTGTATCTGTGATTTTACCCTATACTTGGTGACATTCTTCTATTATTACATTGGAACATCCACATCATGTGTTTTACACTAGGACTGGTTAAAATCTTTATTATTATTCTGTTGGAACATCTTGTCATGTGTTTTACACAGGACTGGTTCCTTCTTTATTATTCTCATTGGAACATCCTGCCGGTGTAAAATTTTGTCTCGACTGGTTCCGTTATTATTATTCTGTTGGAATAACTTTATCATCATGGGCACCGCATGCATGGTGATTTCTTTTGTTATTCCATTCTTTATTATACTCGGGTTGGTTAAAGTTTTGACTTTATACTCCATGAAATTAGTAGAATATCCTTGATATTTGCGCTTCATCCAAAGATCTTTTCATGGAAATATTCTTCCGATCATTCTTGAATTTTACTCTACAAAGCAAAGATCATGTTGACAATTTGGACATTATTAGTTCTGGATAAATTAATTCTTGAACTTGTTTTATTGAATTCTTATATCATTGTCATCATCCTCATGTTTATATTATGTTGAAAGTCATCGTGGCTGTAGTGCATAGATGGACTTGGTATGATGATTATGACCGAGGATTATTATTGATTGTAATCATGACCATAATGTTACAAATGATGTGGTAAAAGTTATCATTGGCCGTAGTGCATTGATGGATGATTGTTGGCATGATCATGACCATTAATGAATACACGAATATCCTTGGTCAGAAGTGCATGGATAATTTGTGGTCGTGATACTAAATAATATCGTTGGTACGTAGTTAGGGGTGATTCGATGATGTGGATTATTTATTAATTTCGAGTCCAAATGATAAAAGTCATGAAAACCCTTTTAAATCATAAAAGATAGTAGATTTTATTCTCTACTTGACTCTTTTAATGGATTGCTTATTCACCGCAGCTTAAACTTGATGTTGTTATATTTTATCGGTTTAACATCCTTTGTTGAAGGCTAACGATAATTTATTACGCATTATCTTAGTCATAATATTTCTTCTTTGGGCTAGTTGAGCTCACCCTTTCTTTCTTTATTCTCTTGTGAAATGAGAACATAGCAGGGACTAGTCGGGGAACGGAGTGACGGTCCAGAGGATAACATTAGTAGTCCTCACTATTCTATGAAATAGTGTGTTAATAATTGTAATGAGGACTCCTTTTGAGTTTGTATAATCTCTAGTAGACAATAATTGTATTCAAACTCACAGTTATGTTTTGTCGTATTGTACACGACAGTTGTATTAGTAAGTTGTATTTGAATTTTGTACCATGTATCTGACGACCCAAGATGGGTAATGTATACCTAATTTTGGGGGCGTCACATGGATTCCCCAAAGCCTAAACCTGTTCTGTCAAATGCACTTCTCTGACTAGAGAGCAGGGAGTCCATGGATGAAGATGATTTATTCCATGTAGAGATTGTCCTTTCTAGTTCCTCAATTTTAGAGGTTAGACTTGATTCTCTCTGTGCATTGAGCTCATTGGTCTGCTTTAAGAGCTTATTCTCAGCTTCAAACTTGGATAGAAAGTAAGTACTTAGAAGGGTTGTTTCCAGTTCTTCCTGAACTTTCTCTTTTTACTTTAGAAGAAGTTAATAGTCTTTGGACGAAATCTGAACCATTTCATGTATTGATGCAGATCAGATGTTATGCCATGTAGTGCAGTTCTTAAATCATCAATGTCTACATCAGGGGAGTCAAAGTCAAATACCTCATCTATACTTACTTCATGAATGTTGAAGTTCTTTTTATCCTTTGCATGCTTGGCCATCAGGCAAAGATTTGCCATTTGAGGATCTTCATCATCTCCAGATTCGGGAGTTGAGTCATTGTCTGAGTCACTCCACGATCCTCCAGCTACAAGACTTTTGTCTTTCTTATGAGGCCTTTTGTTGCCTTTGAATTCCTTTTTTGAGTGTGATTTCTTCTTCAGTTCTTCTCTAAGAGGTTTGTTGCAGTTTGCAATGAAAGGGCCAGGCTTCTTGCAATTGTAGCATAGATCGTTTATCTGCTCATGGCTGCTATAGTTGTTGAATTTCTTTGGTTTGCTGATTCTGCCTTGACGCATGAACCTTCTCTCTTCTAATGGATTGCTTGTTCCGCTGCAGTTATACTTGTTGTCTATTGTATTCTATCAGTTTTTATAATGTTGAAAACTAAGGATAATTTATTCTATATTATCTTAGTCATAATATTCTTTACTGGGCTAGTTGAGTTCACCCCTTTCTTTCATTGTTCTCTGCAGCAAATGAGAATATAGCTGGGACTAGTCGGGGAATGGAGTGCTGGTCCAAGATGGTGGCTATAGTAGTTCTCACTATTTTATAAAATAGTATTATAATAAATGTAATGAGGACTTCATTTGAATTTGGATATTGTCTACGAGACAATATTCGTGTTAAAACTCTTAACTTACGTTTGTTGTATTGTATAAATTAAGTTTGTATTTGAATTATATATCATGTATTTGACGACTCAGAATGAGTTGTATGGACCTATTTGGGGGCGTCACAAAAAATTCCACTTATTTAATATAAATATTGTCAATAATCATCAAAAGTTAATGTAAATATTAACAATATATATTATTTTTAAGGGTTAAATACTTTCTAGGTCACTGTACTATAGGTCGACTTACAAATAGGTCATTGAACTTTTTCTTACGATCAACTCACTTTGAACTTTAGTTTACTAACAAAAGTTATAAAAAGCTAGATTAAGTCGAGGTTGACTTAACGGAAATGATGATATGGCGGTACTTGTCTAAAAAAGCTTATCGCAGTAGTTAGTATGACGTGACAATTGAAGTTGTGGATTTGGAGGAAATTTTTATGAAAAAATGGAAAAAAATATTTTAAAGTATAATATAAATTATAAAATTACCATAAAAACAAAAAATAAATAAATAAAATAATTATTTTTAATAAAAATAAAAAAACAAAATTTTTTATTTTTAATTAAAAAAAAATTAAAAAGCAATTTTTAATAAAAATAATTGGTTTTTTAATAAAAATAAATATTTTAATAATAAAAATGCACAGTTTTAAAAATAAAAATGTAGTTTTTTTAATAAAAAATGCAATTTTTAATAAAAGAAATTTTTAATTTTTTTTTATAAAATGCGAGTTTTTAAAAATTGCATTTTATTATTAAAAAACTACATTTTAAAAAAAAGCATTTAAAAAGCGCATTTTTAAAAAGTTGTTTTTAAAAAATTGCAATTTTAAAAGCGCATTTTAAAATGTAGTTTTATATAAAACACGCTTTTTTTAAAAATGCGATTTTATTATTAAAATCTTGTTTTTAAATAATAAAAGCGATAGACTTTGAAGCCATGGCAATTTGCTTGTAGTTTTTTTGCCTTGGCACAGAAAGTATAAATTGCTTATTTAAGGCACGTAGACAGACGCAGACTCGGCAGTGAACAGTAGCCATTTTTAGCCCAACAAACACAAATTTCACCCATCAAACGGTGATAACAACATCTACAATTGGTACAGACTATTACAAACATGATTGCTGACATTTACAATCCATTAACACAATTTATCATCAACTAACACTAGTTTAATTTCTCAAAATTCCATGTTTTCATACAAAACTTCATTTTGTGAACATCTTACACAGAAATCATCACTGTGACTTCGACTCTTGTCCGAATTACTTCGTTCAAATTACGCTATGTGCGTTTCTTAATAGACTAGCATAATCCAATAACAAAACACAGTTTACCACACATATAAAGCAACAAATCTCGTACTATCTAAAGCCATACTATATGAACATGAACACTGTGATTTTCAATTCCTTTCTAAAACCCGAATTCTCATAAATTTGATAACAGATAACATGTATACATGATAATCAACAGAGTTTTGAAATTCTACAAGAACATGTATACATCATAATTCACGTGATTTCCAAATCATACCAAGAAGATATATTCATATACTACCCAAACTAAAAATAACAATAGGAATAGCTTATACCTTGAACCCTTGATTAGAATGAACAATTAACAACCCTTCTTTTCCTCCAAATTCTCAGTGATTCTTTCTTCCAAGCTCTCTCTCTCTCTACACTCTGATGCTTTGGTCTTAGAAGAAATAAGACGTGAAGTAGAATAACCCAACTGATGAAACTCTCGGACGGTCACCGCTAAATAGTTCAAGGAGCTGGGACCACCAGAGTTTATTGGAGAGCCAAAACCACTTAAGGCGGAAGCATAGATAAAGCAGATCACCAAGATATTTGATGTCTTGGGATGCTCCGAGGAGCAAAAGGTTCCCTTTGCCGCCTTTATGTTGCGAGGAGAGGCAGATTACTGGTGGGAATCAGTAAAGCGTACTCAACCTGCAGCACTGAAAATATCTTTGGAGAAGTTCTAAGAACTATTCAACGACAAGTACTTTCCCGAAAGCATTCGTCACATGAAGGAGGTGGAGTTTATCAAGTTGGAACAGAATAATATGACCGTGTCGCAGTACGAAGCAAAGTTTGCCGAGTTGTCCTAGTTTGCGTCCCATTTGGTGGATAATGAAGAGAGAATGACGCGGATGTTTTTAAGAGGTTTGAAGCCGGACATACATCAACATCTTATTTCTCATAAACTGTGTTTGTATTGAGATGTTGTAAATAGGCTCGATTAGTGGAAGTAGCGATAATGAGTTAATGCAACCAAAAGAAGCGGTGCGCGAAATGATAATACCGGTGAGAAGCGATCATCGAAGCGGTGACAACAAAGCGTGGAGGGAATCAACGGGCCGAAATGGTAACCGCCGGTGGTAATCGAGGGCCAAAGCAATAAGAATGGACATTTCAAGAAGATGAGATTCAATAATGATGGAAAGACGTCGACCAAAGACCCGTTGTTAAGGAAGGAGAGCGACCACCTACCCATCATATGCTTCAAATGCGGAGGGAGGACACATCGGTCTAAACTACGCGATGTCAGTCCAAAACATGTTATAATTGTGGAAGATAAGGTCACTTAGCCCAATTTTGTCGTTCACCAGAAGACAAGTTCAATTTAGGATGGAGGCACCAAAGGTCGTCCCGAGAAAAAAGTCAAAGCCGTAGTAGTGAGGAGGCGTTTGTTGTGACCTCAGAAAGCATGGAACCCGAATGAGGTCATCACGGGTAAGATTATCATAAACTCTAGCGAAGTCTATACTTTATTTGATCTGGGTTCTACCCATTCTTTTATTTCTCCTACTTTAGCTCAACGATTAAATTTAACCCGGAGAAATTAGACTTTGACTTATCTGTGGAAACTCCGTTGGGAGAAACCTTCATTACATCCACTTCATTTATAAGTCTTGTTTGGTTCAAATCGGTACCCTCACATTTCCTGTCGATCTTATTTCATTGAAAATACTTGCATTTGGCGTGATTCTAGGATTGATTGGTTAACTACTCATCATGCTAAAATTGATTATTTTCGTAAGGTTGTTAGCTTTCATATTCCTAATCAACCTATTATGCCAATTAAGCGACCAAACCATTAAAATCAATCACGGTCTTCTTAAGCCATAAAGCTATTCATTTATTGAAAAGCGGATGTCAAGCTTTCTTAGCCCACGTCACGGATCTAAACAAAAATACGTCGCTTTTGAATGATATTTCTATTGTTAATAAATTTCGACGTATTCACTGAAGAACTTCTGG
Source organism: Panax ginseng (assembly GCA_020205605.1). NCBI lineage: Eukaryota > Viridiplantae > Streptophyta > Magnoliopsida > Apiales > Araliaceae > Panax > Panax ginseng. The sequence continues at coordinate 32,326,363 of CM035140.1, forward strand.
CCTACCCCGAGAGAGTGAAATTGAATTTTGTATCGACCTTGAACTAATTACAAAACCCATTTCCAAAGCCCCATATCGAATGGCTCCTATTGAACTTGAGGAGTTAAAGACCCAACTGCGCAGGAATTGTTAGACATTGGCTTTATTCGTCCTAGTACTTCTCCTTGGGTTGCTCCTATTCTATTCGTGAAAAGAAAGATGGGAGTATGCGATTTTGTATTGATTATCGGAGTTGAATCATGTCACCATCAAAAATAGGTACCCATTGCCGCGTATTGATGACTGTTTGACCAATGCAAGGAGCCAAATTCTTTTCAAAGATTGATCTTCGTTTGAGATATCACCAATTGAAGATTAGAACCGATGACATTCCAAAGACTTTCAGGAACTTCGGTATGGGCATTATGAATTCCTAGTCATGTCCTTTGGATTGACTAATGCTCCTCTTTGCCTTCATGGATATGATGAACCGAGTATTCAAGGAATATTTGGATCACTTTGTGGTCGTCTTTATTGATGACATCCTTATTTATTCCAAAAGCCGTGAAGATCATGAGCAACACTTGAGGTCGACACTCCAAAAGCTTCGTGAATATAAGCTTTATGCCAAGTTGAAGAAATGTGAGTTACGCTTAAGGAAGTAGCATTCCTTGGGCACGTAGTATCAAGTCATGGAATATCGATTGACCGGCAAAGATTGAAGCAATTCAAAGTGGGAACAACCTAAATCGATGGCCAAGTCACGTAGCTTTCTCGGCTTAAATTTGGTTATTATCGGAGATTCGTGGAAGGATTTTCTCGAATAGCTTACTCCATTAGCTCGGTGACTCGAGAAAGATCTGATGTTGGTTGGAGCAAAGAATGTGAGAAGATTTTTCAAGAACTCAAGAGGAGACTCATTTCAGCACCTGTTCTGACAATACCATCTAGTTCGGAGGGATTTGACGTATGAAGAGGTTCCTGTTCAAATCTTGGATAAGAAGGAATATATTCTACGCTCCAAGGTTATACCTCAAGTCAAAGTTTTGTGGAGAAACCACAATGTTGAGGAAATGACTTGGGAGTTAGAATCTGAAATGAAATCAAGGTATCCTTACCTCTTGACATACCGTGTATCGTACCCTAATTTCGAGGGCTTAAATTTCATAAGAAAGGAGGTTGTAAGACCCCAACTTTTGTGAATAAAGATAAATTTTCTATAAATATCATTTTTAAATATTATGGAATGAATTTGATATAATGTTATAGTTGTGGGTAATATTTATAAATTTTGCAAAAGACATGAGTTGATATAAAATATTCGATTGGTCGTGGAATATTCGTTTTAACGGGGAATATTAGATAACAACGACACAATCATTAGTGGACCCCACAATGAAATTATTGTCGGATTGAGAAAACAACAAATATACTTTTATGAAAATAACGGTGAAAGTTTTACTGATTAAGCTATTTGAAACACCCGGTGTTAAAAAAATGCGATGTCTGGCGTAGTTGCACAAAGAAGCTTACGGTATTGATTATTGATGCTTATGTGATAAGTCACTCGGTTTTTGTTTTATTGGTATTATTAATGTAATAAAAGCGAGAAAAGCTTTTTATATAAAGCAGAATACTTTTATAAAGTTATTCATTTTATTAGGCTAATATAAAATCTTTTTATATAAAAGCAGAATACTTTTATAAAGTTATCTATTTTATTAGACAATAATTAGAATATATTATATTTTATTATGCATAGTGTTTGCATAGTAAAATCTTTTATAAAGTTATTCGTTTTATTAGATTATAAATAGAATATATTATATTTTATTTAAAAGATTTTGCTTTAAATATGGACCGTCGAGATTAAAGTAAATCAATCTAAATTGATTCATGAGTTAATTCTTATCTGATCCATTTTTCTATAAATAGAAGCTCATTCCTTCATTATTTCTTACGAATTCAATGAAACTCTAGAGAGAAAAATTATAGAAGTTATAAAAGAGTATTACGCTCCTTCCCTACTCTTATATTCGGTTTTCTTTTACAGTAAGAGGATATTATTTGTTGTACTTGTTAGGGGTATTCCTTCTTTCTTATTGGTGAAATTCTTTTGTTATCTCATTCTTTATTATTCTGTTGGAATAACCTGCATACGTGGGATACCCTATACTTGTTGAAATTCTTCCTTTATTCCATTATTTATTATTCTGTTGGAACATCACATCACATGCGTTTTCTTTGGGACCTAGTTCTATTCTTTATTATTACATTGGAATATCACATGCGTGTGTTTTACGTCGGACTGGTTCCGATCTTTTTATTATTCGTTGGAACATCCCATCATGCGTTTTTATCTTGGGACCGGTTCTATTCTTTATTATTATTCGTTGAAATATCCTATCGTGTGTTTCTGTGGGACTGGTTCCATTATTATTTTGTTGGAATATCACATGCATGCGTTTTCTGTGCGGACTTGGTTCCGTTATTTATTATTACATTGGAATAACTGCAAATGTGATCTATCGCATGCCTGGTGATTTCTTTTGTTATTCCATTCTTTATTATACTCAGTTGGTTAAAACTTTGACTTCTATACTCCATGAAATTAGTGGAATATCCTTGATATTTGCGCTTCATCCAGTATCTTTTCATGAAAATATTATTTTGAGCATTCTTGAATTTTACTCTACAAAGAAGTATCATGTTGACAATTTGGACGTTATTAGTTCATGGATAAATTAATTCTTGAACTTGTTTTATTGAATTCTTATATCATTGTCATCATCCTCATGTTTATATTTTGTTGAAAGTCATCTCGTGGCTTTCAGTAGTGCATAGATGGACTTGGTATGATTATGACATGAGGATTATTCTTGTAATCATTTAATAGTAATATTACAAATGATGTGGTAAAAGTCCTCATTGGGCGTAATGCATTGATGGACAATTGTTGGTATGATCATGACCATTGATGAATACACGAATATCCTTGGGTGTGGTGCATGGATAATTTGTGGTTGTGATACTAATGAATATCCTTGGCAGTAATGCTGGGGATGATGTGGATTATTTATTAAGTCGAGTCTCAAATGATAAAAGTCATGAAAACCTTTTAAATCATAGAAGATAGTAGATTTTATTCTCTACTTGACTCTTCTAATGGATTGCTTGTTCCGCTGCAGTTAAACTTGATGTTTGTTATATTTTATCAGTTTAACACTATTGAGCATTGGCATTCTTAGGCCTGTGGTGGTCACTTCTTGTGAGCTGGGAGACGGCCCTTGACTACCTAGTGGTTGGGCCATGATAATTTCCTGCTGGTCAGATCGTGAAGTCTGATGACCAAATCGTTGAGTCTGATGGGGAGGATGTCCTGGAGGAGGGCTCTTTGATGATTGAGCTATGAATGTGCCTCTGCCTCTGCTCTTGCCCTTTTCTCCTTTCCCTTTATTCTCCCCCTTTATGTCAGCATCAAGGGTTCGAATGTCTTCAGATAGACGAGTCATGCATTGGACAAGCTCGTTGAGCTGACTTTGGGATTGAGCAATGTCTTCACGGTTCTCTTTAATGAGAGCATCAGATCGAGCTTCCCTTCGTTGGAGGATGTCCAGGACATTGTCAGTCTGTTTCATTTGGCCCATGGAAAATCCTTGGAATTCTTTTAGAGCAGTTTGTAGATTCGTGATGTTGTCCATCATGAGTTTGTTCTGGGATTCCTAAGTAAATCAGTAAAGATAAAAAACAACATCCCTGTGTCTCTTAGCAGCTTGAAAGTGGATTTGATCCAGGTCATTTATGCTCTTAAGCATCTCTTTTATGATCTTCTTTGTGAGCTCAAAAATCAGGGTTCTTGGGAGAGAGTTGGCATCATTGATCATTTTAGTCAGCCTCATGTGAACGAGTTTAGAGTGAGCTTCAAGACTGTCTTCTATGTCCTTGGTCACTTTCTTGGATGCTTCTGACAACTCAGTTTTAGTGGGCAGATCTGAAATGAGCTCAATGATTTGTGGACTGTTTGTAGGAGGAGTTCTCGTGTATTGATCTTGCAGAGTGTAGAGAGCAAGATCAAGGTTGAAATATTCATTTGAGGACGAGGATGGAATATCTGATGGAGGGGCTGGTGTGTGTGGTTGTGCTTCAGGAGGAGGTGACTCTACGATTTGAGCATGTGACTCTACGATTGGGCTCGAATCAGCAATCGTAGAGATGATAGGAGATTGTATCAAAATAAAGTTGGGCACATTTGGTGCATCAATTACAGAATGTTGGGATTCTGTAACTGGGAATTGATTGAGTGGATGTAGAATTAATTCCAACCATCTTAGTAATTCATAGAATTGGTTGAAGAATGATGGTGGACAGTGATTAACCCTGAAAGAGATTGGGATAGATTGTACCTCATGCCCATTTTCTGAAGAAGAGCCATTTGTGATGAAACTTTGAGGAAAAGTTGAAGTTACACTGAAATCCATGAGCCAAAGACTTGAGATTATTGGATATGCTTTGAAGCTCCGAACATGTGATCCCGGGAGTTGAGAATTTGGGCTTCATGAAAGGCCTTCATGGGGTAGATAGGAGAACAACTAATTGTAGTTAGCTCTCCCATACCCATCCTGACCCACAACTATAATCTCGACCTCATCATCTTCTTCTTCTTCTCTCTGTCTTCTTTAGAGGATTCCACTACATCAATCACCTCCTTTTGACTTTCTTGCTGCGGTGCTCTCTCATCCTCCTCCTCAGAGCAAATTCTACTGACATAGGGACATCATGAGGCTCCCCCTCAACATGATCATCCATTTGCATTTCAAATAGCTCCCCCTCAGCTGGAGCATTCTCTAGAGTGAGAACTTAAGGTAGCTCCCCCTCAGCTTGAGCTATGTTCCTTTGATTTTCTTTGAATAGCCCCTTCTTAGTAGCTATCTTCTTGTATTCTTCTTTAAGTACTCCTTCATTGACAAGGATGTACTTTTTGACCAATTTTCTTCTTGTTTTCCTAAGCTGAGCCACAGCCTTAGGACTTTTTTCAGCTTCAGCTCTGAATGGTCGATCAACCTGAGAATCTGTCGCAGTAACTTCTTTGGGAATGGTGTCCAGTCTGGTCTCTACGATCAGTAGAGACTCTACGATCGAAGAGACAGAGGGCTTCTTGGACTTGTGACTGTGTTTACTCTTCTTAAGCAACTGAGAGATGGTAGCTCTGTCTTCATCTACCTCAGACTGCTCTTCTTTCCTTCTCAAGATCCTCAGAGCTTCAGTGTCAGAACACTTTTGAGGTACATCAGTGGTTGAACCTTGAGGTTCTTCCACCATTTGAGCCTTCAATTTTCTTTTTCCCTTATTTTTTCTAACTAAGGCAATGAGTTCTTCCTTGTTGATCTCTTCTTCCTTTTCTTCAGTCTCCTTAGCGACTGACATGTTCCCCGGAATCCCGGACTCTTTCGCATCACCAGTTCTACCACTAGACTCAGACATCATTCTTACATTCTCTGCTGAATTCATTTTCCAGTTCTCAAACAGCTGCTGGGTCATTCTTCTATTCGGATTGATGGACTATCCTTCATCATCCCCAATCTTATCACCCAAGGATGACTGTAGAATGATGTTTATGAATCGCCCGTAGCGCATCTTTCCAGAGCTCTTTGACTTCTTCGAGCTGAATATCTATTTCCCAATCTAGTCGAGTAGCAGGGCTCCATAGTTGAGTTTAATTCCACAACTGATGGCTGTCATGAGCTTAAGCTGCACTTCGTTTACAGAGTCATGGCCAGAGCTCTTGAAGCATATGCATTTACCAAAAATGTCTGCCAAAAATCATACCTTTGGGGGAACTCTTTCTTTTTGTACCTTTTGACAGTAGGGAACTTCTTGTGATGCATCTTCTTTAAGCCTTCATGGAAATCGATGCCCTCTATGAACGAAAATCCTTACAATTTAAAACCTACGACTAGATTTATGTCCTCAGCCTTGAGCTTGATTTCCACGTCCCTGACCCTCGTAGTGATGACGTCGTTCTCGAACGCACCATTTATGTAGAACTCCTTTATCAGCTTGGGGTAGATCCATGTGGTCATACCTAGAGCTTCTTAAAGACCAGCTTTCTTTATAAGAGATAGAGTTTTGTGAAATTTGGGGTCATCTGTCTTGAACTCGTCGAAATAGAGTCAGTAACCAGAGATGACATTTGAAGCTGCCATTGATTTATTTGCACTGAGTATGGTTGATTGAGCTTTTCAGAAAGTTAGGGTTTCTGCTTGTAGAGAGAGATAGAGATGAGCTTTTTGAACTTCTGATTTCAAAAAGGTGTTTTTAAACTGTACTTTTAACTTCCCTCTCTCCATTTGCTTAGTGGGGCATGTGTCAAATTCTGTTTGGCTCTACAAATTTAACTGATGAGGAACATACTGATTTACCCTTAGCTCCTTCTGAGCTAATGTGTCCTTTGGGAGGACTACGATAGTTGAGGTAGTCTTTATGATTATCGAGTCTGCACTGCGATCGTCGAGTCTGCTCTGCATTCGTCGAGTCTGCTCTGCATTCGTCGAGTCTGCCCGGGTCCTTGTGATGAACTTTTGACTTAGCATTCTTCTCAGTTTAAGATAGCTCAGGAAGGGCTAACCTTATAGAGTGAATCAAGGGTTAGGTTTGTTCTTGAGGCGCTTGTAAGAGAGATTGCTTTGTTTTGTTGAACTTTGTCATCACAAGATTCTCCTTTATTCTGTTGATGGAGCACTACGATCGTTGAGTCTGCACTGCGATCGTTGTCTTTCTTATTACTGCAGCTCTACGATCGTGGACTTCCTTTGATCATGTCTACGATTTCGATCATAGCCTTTATATCTGCATAGTTAGCACAAACTAGAGCATATACTTCATGATTGTAAATTTAGGATGCCTAGCCCACTTATTAATTTGTTAAACCTGGATTCATCTAGAGGCTTTGTAAAGACATCAGCAAGTTGATTTTCAGTAGGGATATATTGTAAAGATATAGTTCCATTTTGTACATGATCCCTAATGAAATGATACCTTATTTCTATATGCTTAGTCCTAGAATGCATGACAGGATTATGTGTTATTGCCATGGCACTTGTGTTATCACAGTGAACAAGTAAAAATTTGAATTCAAACCCATAGTCTGCTAGCTAATTTTTCATCCATAAAATCTGAGCACAACAGCTGCCAGCAGCAATGTATTCTATTTTTGCAGTTAAAGTAGATACTGAGTTTTGCTTCTTGCTAAACCAGGACACAAGTCTGTTTCCTAGCAACTGACAGGTGCCACTGGTACTTTTTCTGTCTATTTTGCAACCTGCAAAGTTAGCATCTGTATATCCTGTTAATTCAAATGAGGACTCCTTGGGATACCAAAGCCCCAAATGAGGTGTACCTTTGAGGTACCTGAAAATCCTTTTTACAACAATTAAGTGTGATTCCTTAGGATTAGCTTGAAATCTAGCATATATGCATGTTGCAAACATTATGTCTGGTCTACTAGCAGTTAGATATAGAAGAGAGCCTATCATACTTCTGTATTGAGTTATATCAATACTTTTACCTTTTTTATCTTTGTCAATCTTGGTTGCTGGAGCAATTGGGGTTTTCATGGGAGAGGCTGATTCCATGCCATACTTTTTAAGTAAGTCTTTAATTTACTTAACTTGGTTTATGAAGATTCCTTCATCAGTCTGCTTTACTTGCAGTCCAAGGAAGAAGTTCAGCTCACCCATCATGCTCATTTCAAACTTGTTCTGCATAAGCTTGGCAAATCTATTACATAATTTTTCATCAGTAGAGCCAAAAATAATGTCATCAACATATATTTGAATTAATAAGACTTTGTCTTTATGCTTTCTAAGAAATAATGTGGTATCTACTCTACCTCTAGTGAACCTATTTTCAATAAGAAAGTTAGTTAGTGTTTCATACCATGCTCTAGGTACTTGTTTAAGACAATATAAGGCTTTGTCTAATCTATAGACATAAATAGAAAGAGATGGATTTATGAAACCTGGAGGTTACTCGACATAGACTTCTTCTTGAAGTTCACCATTCAGGAAATGCACTTTTGACATCCATCTGAAAGACCTTGAATTTCATGTGAGCAGCAAAGACAAGGAATATTTTGATGGCTTCTAATCTGGCAACCAGTGCAAAGGTCTCATCATAGTCAATGCCTTCTTCCTGAGAGTAACCTTTGGCTACCAATCTTGCCTTATTCCTGGTTATTACTCCATCTTCATCCATCTTATTTCTGAAGACCCACTTGGTTCCAATGACATGATGACTCTTTTTGGTCTTGGAACTAATCTCCATACTTTGCTTCTTTTAAACTGATTTAGCTCTTCCTGTATGGCATCGATCCAGTTGAAGTCTTCCATAGCATCCTCTATCTTCTTGGGTTCCATTTGTGACAAGAAGCTCAGATAGAAACATTCATTTTGGGTGGCAGCTCTTATTTTGACTCTTGCATTTGGATCTCCAATGATTAAGTCTTGAGTGTGATCTCTTACCCATCTATTTCCTGTTGGAACATCTGTCCTGATGCCTACTTGTCTGAGATCTTCAAGATCAATTTCTGCTTCTTGATATGGGGGTTCGTTGTCTTGCGTAGACCTCTCTACGATCTCATTTCCTTGCTCAACTATTTCACTGTTTGGAACTATGATCGTGGTGTTGAGCTCGGTAACCTCGTTCGTAGTGTCTGAACTGTCGTTTCTTAGTTTCTCGAGACACTATTTTGTCCATGTCTGTTTCATCAAGATGATGTGAATCGAGACTTCAACACTTAGTGTCTTTTTGTTGAACACTCTATAGGACTTACTGTCTGTGGCATATCCAAGAAAGATTCCTTCATCTGACTTGGGTTGAAACTTTATCAGATACTACTTCCCATTGTTGAGAATGTAGCATGCACAGCCGAATACATGGAAGTAGTTGACGTTTGGCTTTCTTCCTTTCCATAGTTCGTAGGGAGTCTTCTTAATCGTAGAGTGTATCAGTGATCTGTTTTGAGTGTAGCAAACAGTGTTGATGACTTCCGCTAGAAGTATTCAGCAGATGGGTTTCTTCTTTATTAGAGTTCTTCCAAATTTCTATCGCTACATTCATTCTTCTTTTTAGCTACTCTATTTTGTTGAGGAGTTCGTGGAGCTGAGAAGTTGTGACTGATGCCATTGTCAGTGCAGAACTGGTCTATTTTAGAGAAGTCAAATTCTCTGCCGTGATCACTCCGTATAGCCTTGATTTTCTCTCCTTTCTCGTTCATCACTAGTCTGAACATCTTGATCAGTTGGGAGCTTTTTTCATCTTTAGAGTTTAGAAAGTACACCCATATGAATCTGGTGTAGTCGTCCACTATGACTAGTGAGTATCTCTTTCCTCCAAGGCTCGTTATTGGAATTGGCCCAAATAGATCCATGTGAAGCAGCTGCAAGGGCTTGTCAATTGAGTTGGCAGTTTTGCTCTTAAATGAGCTTCTAAATGCTTTTCCAAGTTCGATGTGCATTCAGAAGGCCTTTCTTTGACGAAGCTAAACTTGGGTAAGCCTGCAACTAGATCTTTTGAGGCCAGTTTAGACATGCTCTTGAAGTTGAGATGAGATAATCTTCTATGCCATAGCCATCTCATTTCTTCAGATGCTTTAACCAGAAAGCATATTGTCTCGTCTGAGCTTAGTTGTCCAAGATTTACTGTGTAAGCATTTCTTTCTCTTGTTCCGGTCAGCTTTATGGCGGATGTCTTCAGATCTCTGACTTGACATTGATTGTTGAGGAATGTTACTTGATGACCCTTGTCGCAGAGTTGGGAGATGGTTCTCCTTTTATGAATAAAGATTTAATTTTCTAATAAAAAGTTGGCTCATTTTTGATATTATGGTTACGATCCTTGATGTAATGTTATAGATTTTATGGGTAATTTATTTATAAATTTTTTAATATTATGGTGTTGATTTGAAGTAATGTTATATATAATATTTACAAATTTTGCAAAGTAAGCAAGTGGTTGTATAATATTCGATTTGGTTGGGAATATTCTTTTTGTTGGGAATATCCGCAGACGACTGGTACAATAATCATGGTGGACCCTCAGTAACGGAATTATTCATTTGATTGAGAAAACGACAAAAATACTTTATGAAAATAACTACGGAGGTGTTACCGTTAAAACCGTTGAACTACCGGTAGAGTAAAAGTACAAAGAATACGCGTAGTTGCACAAGAAACACACAAGATTGATTATCGATGCTTACGTGAGAAGTCACTCACTATACTCAATTATTTCTACAAAGAATTTATGCATCATATTTTCATATTATTGATTCAATTATTGTTACAATTATCATCGCATTATATGATATATTATTAAATCAATAATTGAGACGACAAAGTTATTCATATTATTATTTACAATATCGACAATGTCTAGAAGTTCTCGTCAAGGAGAGGTTTGGTCACCTAATCATGCGCCAATAAGGAGAAATCCTTATCGAAAAGCCCTCTTTCCCCGGAACAACTTTGGTTGTTAAATATTGTGAATTATAATATTAATGATGAATAAGTTCGTGTTGATTAAAGATGAATTTTATAGTTCCATTGTGTTGAACTTATTTGTGTTAGTATAATTGATGTCCGGAGGATATATTGTTCAATTGGGTATTCGGACACTTTTTTTGAGTTACTATTCATGAGTTACTATTCACGAAGTTACTATTCATGAGTTACTATTCACGAGTTACTATTCACGAGTTACTATTCACGAAGTTACTATTCACGAAGTTACTATTCACGAGTTACTATTCACCCATTACTATTCACTCTAGTATTGTGCATTCAGTATTTGGGTACAATATTATTCCATGAGGAGATGTGCTAATTTTTCGCATCGTTGGTTCAAGATATAATAGTAAGTCAATATGGACCACCGGTGGAGTTATAATAGTAAATCAATATGGATCATTGGTTTAAAGTTTTAATAGTAAATCAAGATGGACCGTTGTTTTAAGTTTTAATAGTAAACCAATATGGACCGTCCGCTTAATAGTAAATCAACTGGACCGCTCATGAATTAGTTACTATTCATTCCATTTTCCTATAAATAAGCTCATTCCTTCATTATTTCTTACTTAATTCACCAAACTCTAGAGAGAGAATTATAAGAGAACCTATAGAAAAGTATTCGCTACTTCCCTACTCTTATATTCGCTTTTTACTAGTAAGGGATGTTATTTGTTGTATTCATGAAGAGAACTTCGTTATTCCATTATTTATTATTCTGTTGAATAACTCAGATACGCTGCTACCCTATACATGGTGACATTCTTCTAATATTCCGCTTCTTTATTATTCATTATTTATTATATCTTTAATATCCTCTGCTGGCTTACGCCCGAATTCGTTCCATTATTTATTATTCGTAAATATCTCATAGGCGCTTTACGCCTCGCGTTCCTTACGCCTGGGACCCGACCGGGTTCCATTATTTATTATTCTTTTTAATATCCCGTCAGGCGCTTACGCCGACCGGTTCCATTATTTATTATTCTCGTTGAATATCCTCGTCTCAGGTCGTTTACGCGCGGACCGGTTCCATCCTTTATTATTCTGTTGAATAACTCGTGCGTGGTGCTATCGTCTATCGCATTTATGGTGATTTCTTTTGTTATTCCATTCTTTATTATACTCATTGGTTAAAACTTTGACTTCTATACCCATGAAATTAGTGGAATATCTTTGATATTTGCGCTTCATCCAAAGATCTTTTCATGGAAATATTCTTCCGAGCATTCTTGAATTTTACTCTACAAAGCAAAGATCATGTCGACAATTTGAACGTTATCGGTTCCTCGGATAAATTAATTCTTGAACTTGTTTTATTGAATTTTATATCATTGTCATCATCCTCATGTTTATATTATGTTGAAAGTCATCTGTGGCTCGTAGTGCATAGATGGACTTGGTATGATTATGACTGTGGATTATTCTAAGATAATCATAACCGTAATGTTACAAATGATGTGGATAAAAGTCCTCATTGGCCCGTAGTGCATTGATGGACGCTTTTTGGTATGATTATGGCTATGGATTCTCTCTAGTGCAAAGATGAATTGTTTTATGGCATGATCGGGACCATTGATGAAAACATGATTATCTTAAGTCAGTAGTGCATGGATAATTCGTGGTCGTGATACTAAAGAATATCCTCGTCAGAAAAGTAGGGTGATTCGATGATGTGGATTATTTATTGTCGAGTCCCAATGATAAAAGTGATGAAAAACCTTTAAATCATAGAAGATAGTAGATTTTATTCCCTACTTGACTCTTCTAATGGATTGCTTGTTCCACCGCAGCTTAAACTTGATAGTTATTATATTTTATCGCTTTAACATCGTTGAAGGCTAACGATAAATTATTCTCGCATTATCTTAGTCATAATATTTTTCATCGGGCTAGTTGAGCTCACCTTTCTTTCTTTCATCGTTCTTCTTCGTGAAATGAGAACGAATGGGACTAGTCGGGGAACAGAGTGATGGTCCTAGATGGTGCATTAGTAGTCCTCACTATTCTCGTGAAATAGTGTGATAATAATTGTAATGAGGACTCCTTTTGAGTTTGTATAATCTCTAGTAGACAATATTTGTATTCAAACTCACAGCTTATGTTTTGTCGTATTGTACACTTACACAGCTTGTATTATTAAGTTGTATTTGAATTTTGCATCATGTATCCGGAGACTCAAGATGGGTGATGTATACCTAATTTTGGGGCGCACACGCTGGTATCAAAGCTTAGGATATGATCCCTGCTAAGATGTGAGAATAGAACTAGAGGGGAGAGACGGGAATTCTTCGCTAGTATGACCTACCTAAGTTTTTTGGTATTTAATTGGCCTCACGTAATATAGGGATAATATGTTACATGTCAATTAACCTTTGTTTTGTGGCAAGATTCAAAAATGACATCCGAGAATGTTGAGAATATAGCAATGGAGCACACAGGAGACCGTTGATTCTCCCACATATCAATAATCGTGACAATGTGCAACAGATGGCGATAATCCTCCCGTAAACAACAACACCGATCAATCGATGAACGAGGCAGACGCTTAGGAGCTTTTTAGAATTCATGCAACATCAAAGTAAGGCGGCCCTGCTCATAATGCAGAGGAAACAATGGCAACCCACGGCTGGTCACCGCTAAGCAATTCAAGGAGCCGGGACCACCGAGTTTTTGGGAAAGCCGTAACCACTTAAGGCGAGAGACGTGGTTAAAGCAGATCACCAAGATATTTGATGTCTTGGGATGCTCCGAGGAGCAAAAGGTTCCTTTGCCACCTTTATGTTCATGTGTGAAGAGGCAGATCACCGGTGGGAATCAGAAACGCACTCCAAATTTCGACGACTCAAGATGTCTTGGGAGAAGTTCCAAGAGTCGTTTCAATGACAAGTACTTTCCAAAGCATTCATCACATGAAGGAGGTGGAATTTATCAAGTTGGAGCAAAACAACATGACCGTGTCGCAAAGACGGGCCAAGTTTGCCGAGTTGTCCCGATTTACGCCCCACTTGGTTGATAATGAAGAGAGAATGACGCGGATGTTTTTAAGAGGTTTGAAGTCGAGATACGCCAATATCTTATTTTCATAAACCGTGGTTTATATTCGAGATGTTGTAAATAGGGCTCGCTTAGTGGAGCGCGATAACGAGTCAAAGCAACCAAAAGAGAGCAAATCGGAAAAATGATAATACCGGTGATAACAACCATCAAAAAGATGACAATAAAGCATGGAGGAATCAACATGCCGTAAAAATGGTAACCACTTCGGTGGTAATCATGGTCAAAACAATAAGAATGGACATTTCAAGAAGAGGAGATTCAACAATGATGGAAAGACGCCAAAGACCAAAGACCCGTTGTTAAGGAAGGAGAACGACCACCCATCATATGCTTCAAATGCGAGGGGAGGGACACATCACCCCAAATCGCGCATGATGCCATCCAAAGCATGCTATAATTGTGGAAGAGAAGGTCACTTAGCCCAATTTTGTCGCTCAATCAAGACAAGTTCAACTAGGATGGAGGCACCAAAGGATGTCCCAAATAAGCCAAAGCCAAGAGTTTAAAGAGAGATTTTTTTTTCGTGACGAGGAACCCGAATAAAATTATCATGGGTATGTTAGTCATAAACTCTCATAAGTCTATACCGTGTTAGATACCTGTTCTACTCACTCTTTTATTGCACCTAGTTGTGTTCAATGTTTGAAGTTAACTCGAGAAGTTAGACTTTGATATATCTCGTTTAAACTCGCTTGGGAGAAACCTTCGCTACCTCCACTATTTATAAATCTTGTTCAAATCAACACTTTCACGCTATTCGTCGATCTTATCTCTTTGAAAATACTTGCCTTTGATGTGATTTTTGGAAACGATTGGTTAACTACTCATCATGCTTTTCGTAAGGTTGTTAGCTTTCATACCCTAACCAACCCGTTATGCTAATTCAAAGTAACCAAACCACTAAAGTCAATCATTGTCATATCAAGCCATAAATAAAGAGCCCCGATCCTTTCGTTGTTGACTTTCTTGTGTGGAATGCACCAAGCCGATTTTCAGTAGGCAACGCCGTGAATGATTATGACAAGTTGATAGGTATCAATGTGACGTGTTATCCAAGTCTTGGATGAGAGTCACAGTTTTGAATGATATTTCTATTGTTAATAAATTTCCGACGATTCTTGAAGACTTCTTAGCCTACCCTAGAGCGTGAAATCGAATTTTGTATTGACCTCAAGTACAAAACCCATTTCTAAAACCCTCAAATATTTTCTTCACCTAAAACGAACGTAATGTGCCAAAGACGTTGGCTCGAAATGTTAAAGATTACGATCGTATCATTCAATATCATCGTGGAAAAATGAACGTGGTAGCCGACGCGTTGAGTAGAAGATCGTATGCATTTATTTAGTGTGATGTTGTTAACACAAAGACCCATTTCAGATAACTTACAAATGATGGAGATAGAGTTAAAGACTCTAGGGACCCACGTGAAGATAACGAATATACGATTAGAATCGACTTTAATCGATAAAGTTAAAGCCGCCAAGCTACATATACTCAGAAATGATGAATGTGAAGAAGAAGGTTCAAGAGGGTGTTATTCTAGAAGCAAGAATCGACGAAGAGAGGAAATCTCAACCTCGATTTAATCGCCCATTTTAAATCCTCGATCAAGTAGGAACGTGGGCTTATAGACTCGCTTTTACCGCCAAGTATGTCGCGTGTTCATAACTTTTTTAACGATCGATGTTACGTAAATATGTGGACGACCCAACCACATTATTAATTTAGAACCGGACGAGATAGCGTAAGATTTAACGATGAGGAGATACGTGTTAACATCTTGGATAAGAAGGATTATATTCGACGCTCAAAGGTTATACCTCAAGAGTTAGAATTTGAAGTGAAGTCAAGGTATCCTCATTGTTTCTAAGATACCAGTACGCACGTAAATTTCGAGGGCTTAAATTTCATAAGGAGGGGAGATTGTGAGACCCCAGATTTTATGAATAAAGATTTAATTTTCTCGAAATAATTTTTTTAATATTATGGTGTTGATTTGATGTAATGTTATAGTTGTGGGTAATATTTATAAATTTTGCAAAGTAAGCAAGTGGTTATATAATATTCGATTGGTCTGGGAATATTCTTTTTTGTCGGGAATATCCGTATTTACAGACAATCATGGTGGACCCCACAATGTAATTATTGTCTGATGATGAGAAAACGACAAAAATACTTTTTTATGAAAATAACTCATGAGGTGTTACCGTTAAAACCGCTGAAACACCCAAAGAGTAAAAGTACAAAGAATACGCTAGTGAGTTGCACAAAGAGTACACCAGATTGATTATTGATGCTTACGTGAGAAGTCACTCACCTATACTCAATTATTGCTACAAAGAATTGTCGTGATCATATTTCATATTATTGATTCAATTATTGTTACAAAGATCATCCGCATTATATGATATATTATTAAATCAATAATTGAGACGGCAAAGTTATTCATATTATTATTTGCAATATTGACAATGTCTAGAAGTTCACAAGGAGAGGTTTGGTCACCTAATCGCGCGCCAATAAGGAGAAATCCTTTATCGAAAAGCCCCTCTTTCCGGGAACAAACTCGTTGTTAAATATTGTGAATTATAATATTAATGATGAATAAGTTCGTGTTGATTAAAGATGAATTTTATAGTTCCATTGTGTTTGGACTTATTTGTGTTAGTATAATTGATGTCCGGAGGATATATTGTTCAAATGGGTATTCGGGACACTTTTCGTGTCTGAGTTACTATTCACGAAGTTACTATTCATGAAAGTTACTATTCACGAAGTTACTATTCATGAGTTACTATTCATGAAGTTACTATTCACGAGTTACTATTCACAGTTACTATTCACCCGCTATACTATTCACTCTAGTATTGTGCATTCAGTATTTTGGGTACAATATTATTCCATGAGGAGATGTGCTAATTTTATAATCGCTGGTGAAGATATAATAGTAAGTCAATATGGACCACCGGTGGAGTTATAATAGTAAATCAATATGGATCACGGGTTTAAAGTTTTAATAGTAAATCAAGATGGACCGTTGTTTTAAGTTTTAATAGTAAACCAATATGGACCGTCTGCTTAATAGTAAATCAATCTGGACCGCTCATGAATTAGTTACTATTCATTCCATTTTCCTATAAAATAAGCTCATTCCTTCATTATTTCTTACTTAATTCATTTAAACTCTAGAGAGAGAATTATAAGAGAACCTATAGAAAAGTATTCTCGCTACTTCCCTACTCTTATATTCAGCTTTTTTGGTAAGGGATTTATTTTGTAGGGATGTTATTTTTTGTATTCATGAAGAGAACTTCGTTATTCCATTATTTATTATTCTGTTGAATAACTCAGATACGCTGGCTACCCTATACATGGTGACATTCTTCTAATATTTCATTCTTTATTATTTCGTTTTAATATATCTATCTGCGACCGGGTTCCATTATTTATTATTCGCTTAATATATCGTTCTGCGCTTTTACGGACCGGTTCCATTATTTATTATTTCGTTTAATATCCCGTCTCAAGCGCTTTTACGCCGACCGGTTCCATTATTTTTATTATTCGCTGGAATATCCTCGTCTGCATGCTTTTACGCCGGACCGGGTTCCATCCTTTATTATTTTGTTGAATAACTCGCCTGCAAGCGGTCTATCGCATGCATGGTGATTTCTTTTGTTATTCCATTCTTTATTATACTCAAATTGGTTAAAACTTTGACTTCTATACCCATGAAATTAGTGGAATATCTTTGATATTTGCGCTTCATCCAAAGATCTTTTCATGGAAATATTCTTTCCGAGCATTCTTGAATTTTACTCTACAAAGCAAAGATTCATGTCGACAATTTGAACGTTATCGCCTCGGATAAATTAATTTTGAACTTGTTTTATTGAATTCTTATATCATTGTCATCATCCTCATGTTTATATTTGTTGAAAGTCATCTGTGGCCTCAGAAGTGTATAGATGGACTTGGTATGATTATGACCAGGATTATTAAGTAGTAATCATAACCGTAATGTTACAAATGATGTGGAAAAGTCCTCATTGGCCCGTAGTGCATTGATGGACGCTTTTTGGTATGATATGGCTATGGATTCTCTTTCAGTAGTGCAAAAGATGAATTGTTTTATGGCATGATGACCTTGATGAAAACATGATTATCTTAAGTCAGTAGTGCATGGATAATTTGTGGTCGTGATACTAAAGAATATCCTCGTCAGAAAAGTGTGGGTGATTCGATGATGTGGATTATTTTATTGTCGAGTCCCAAATGATAAAAGTGATGAAAACCTTTAAATCATGTAAGATAGTAGATTTTATTCCCTACTTGACTCTTCTAATGGATTGCTTGTTTCACCGCAGCTTAAACTTGATAGTTATTATATTTTATCGCTTAACATCGTCAAGGCTAACGATAAATTATTCTCGCATTATCTTAGTCATAATATTTTCATCGGGCTAGTTGAGCTCACCCTTTCTTTCACCGTTTCTTCGTGAAATGAGAACGTAAATGGGACTAGTCTGGGAACAGAGTGATGGTCCTAGATGGTGCATTAGTAGTCCTCACTATTCTCGTGAAATAGTGTGATAATAATTGTAATGAGGACTCCTTTTGAGTTTGTATAATCTCTAGTAGACAATATTTGTATTCAAACTCACAGCTTTATGTTTTGTCGATTGTATACTACAGCTTGTATTATTAAGTTGTATTAAATTTTGCATCATGTATATCCGGCGACTCAAGATGGGTGATGTATACCTAATTTTGGGGGCGCCACAGCTTGGTATCAAAGCTTAGGATATGATCCCTGCTAAGATGTGAGAATAGAACTAGGAGGGGAGAGACGGGAATTTTTCGCTAGTATGACCTACCTAAGTTTTTTTGGTATTTAATTGGCCTGGCCGTAATATAGGGATAATATGTTACATGTCAATTAACCTTTTGTTTTGTGGCAAGATTCAAAATGACATCCGAGAATGTTGAGAATAGCAATGGAGCACACAGAGACCGTTGATTCTCCACATATCAATAATCGTGATAATGTGCAACAGATGGCGATAATCCTCCCGTAAACAACAACACCGATCAATCGATGAACGAAGGTACGCTTAGGAGCTTTTAGAATTCATGCAACATCAAAGTAAGGCGCTCCTGCTCATAATGCAGAGGAAACAATGGCAACCCACGGTTGGTCACCGCTAAGCAATTCAAGGAGCCGGGACCACCGAGTTTTTGGGAAAGCCGTAACCACTTAAGGCGAGACGTGGTTAAAGCAGATCACCAAGATATTTGATGTCTTGGGATGCTCCGAGGAGCAAAAGGTTCCCTTTGCCACCTTTTATGTCATGCGTGAAGAGGCGATCACCGGTGGGAATCAGAAAACGCACCCAAACCGACGACTCAAGATGTCTTGGGAGAAGTTCCAAGAGCTGTTCAATGACAAGTACTTTCCCAAAGCATTCGTCACATGAAGGAGGTGGAATTTATCAAGTTGGAGCAAAACAACATGACCGTGTCGCAGTACGAAGCCAAGTTTGCCGAAGTTGTCCCGATTTACGCCCCACTTGGTTGATAATGAAGAGAGAATGACGCGGATGTTTTTAAGAGGTTGAAGTCGAGATACGCCAATATCTTATTTCTCATAAACCGTGTTTGTATTCGATGTTGTAAATAGGGCTCATTAGTGGAGCGCGATAACGAGTCAAAGCAACCAAAAGAGAGCAAACGGAAAAATGATAATACCGGTGATAATAAACCATCAAAGCTATGACAATAAGCATGGAGGAATCAACATGCCGTAAAATGGTAACCACTTTTGGTGGTAATCATGGTCAAAACAATAAGAATGGACATTTCAAGAAGAGGAGATTCAACAATGATGGAAAGACGTCAAGACCAAAGACCCGTTGTTAAGGAAGGAGAACGACCACCCATCATATGCTTCAAATGCGAGGGGAGGGACACATCACCCAAATCGCGACGATGCCATCCAAAGCATGCTATAATTGTGGAAGAGAAGGTCACTTAGCCCGATTTTGTCGCTCATCAAGACAAGTTCACCTAGGATGGAGGCACCAAAGGATGTCCTGCATAAGCCAAAGCCAAGAGTTTTAAAGAGAGAGCATTTTTTTTTCGTGACGAGGAACCCGAATAAAATTATCACTTGTATGTTAGTCATAAACTCTTCAAGTCTATACCGTGTTAGATACCTGCTCTACTCACTCTTTTATTGCACCTAGTTGTGTTCAATGTTTGAAGTTAACTTTGGAGAAGTTAGACTTTGATATATCTCGCTTAAACTCTCATTGGGAGAAACCTTCTACTCTCCACTATTTATAAATCTTGTTCAAATCAACACTTTCACGCTAATTCGTCGATCTTATCTCTTTGAAAATACTTGCCTTTGATGTGATTTTTGGAAACGATTGGTTAACTACTCATCATGCTTTTCAGAAGGTTGTTAGCTTTCATACTCCTAACCAACCTCGTTATGCTAATTCAAAGTAACCAAACCACTAAAGTCAAATCATTGTCATATCAAGCCATAAATAAAGAGCCCCGATCCTTTCGTTGTCGACTTTTTGTGTGGAATGCACCAAGCCAGATTTTCTCGTAGGCAACGCCGTGAATGATTTATGACAAGTTGATAGGTATCAATGTGACGGTTATCCAAGTCTTGGATGAGAGTCACAGTTTTGAATGATATTTCTATTGTTAATAAATTTCCTGACGTATTCTTGAAGACTTCTTGGCCTACCCCCAGAGCGTGAAATCGAATTTTGTATTGACCTCAGTACAAAACCCATTTCTAAAAACCCTCAAATATTTATTCAACTAAACGAACGTAAATGTGCCAAAGACGCTGGCTCGAATCGTTAAAGATTACGATCGTATCATTCAATATCATCGTGGAAAAAATGAACGTGGTAGCCGACGCGTTGAGTAAGATCGATATTTGATTAAGAGTGATGTGTTAACACAAAGACTCATTTCAGATAACTTACAAATGATGGAGATAGAGTTAAAGACTCTAGGACCCACGTGAAGATAACTAATATACGATTAGAATCGACTTTAATCGATAAAGTTAAAGTCGCTTCAAGCTACATACTCAGAAATGATGAATGTGAAGAAGAAGGTTCAAGAGGGTGTTATTCTAGAAGCAAGAATCGACGAAGAGAGGAAATCTCAACCTCTCGATTTAATCGCCCATTTTAAATCCTCGATCAAGTAGGAACCGCGGGCTTATAGACTCGCTTTTACCGCCAAGTATGTCGCGTGTTCATAACGCATTTTTTTAACGATCGATGTTACGTAAATATGTGGACGACCAACCACATTATTAATTTAGAACCCGGACGAGATAAGCAGTAAGATTTAACGATGAGAAGATACGTGTTAACATCTTGGATAAGAAGGATTATATTCGACGCTCAAAGGTTATACCTCAAGAGTTAGAATTTGAAGTGAAGTCAAGGTATCCTCACCTGTTTCTAAGATACTGTGTAACGCACGTAAATTTCGAGGGCAAAATTTCATAAGGAGGGGATTGTGAGACCCCAGATTTTATGAATAAAGATTTAATTTTTCTCAAATAATTTTTTTTAATATTATGGTGTTGATTTGATGTAATGTTATAGTTGTCAGGTAATATTTACAAATTTTGCAAAGTAAGCAAGTGGTTATATAATATTCGATTGGTCTGGGAAATATTTTTTTGTCGAGGAATATCCGCAGACGACGGTACAATCATTGGTGGACCCCACAATGGAATTATTGTTGATCGAGAGAAAACGACAAAAATACTTTATGAAAATAACTACGGAGGTGTTACCGTTAAAACCGTTGAAACACCCTAAGTGTTAAAAGTACAAAGAATACGCCAGAGTTCGCACAAAGAGACATACAGATTGATTATCGATGCTTACGTGAGAAGTCACTCACGCTTATACTCAATTATTGCTACAAAGAATTGTCGCATCATATTTCTCATATTATTGATTCAATTATTGTTACAAAGATCATCCGCATTATATGATATATTATTAAATCAATAATCGAGACGGAAAAAGTTATTCATATTATTATTCGCAATATCGACAATGTCTAGAAGTTTCATCAAGAGAGGTTTGGTCACCTAATCGCTACCAATAAGGAGAAATCTTTATCGAAAAGCCCCCTCTTTTCCGGGAACAAATTCGGTTGTTAAATATTGTGAATTATAATATTAATGATGAATAAGTTCGTGTTGATTAAAGATGAATTTTATAGTTCCATGTGTTGGACTTATTTGTGTTAGTATAATTGATGTCCGGAGGATATATTGTTCAATTGGGTATTCGGACACTTTTCGTGGTGAGTTACTATTCATTGAGTTACTATTCACGAGTTACTATTCACGAGTTACTATTCATGAGTTACTATTCATGAGTTACTATTCACGAAGTTACTATTTACTATTCACCCAGAGTTACTATTCACTCTTAGTATCGCGTGTATTATTCAGTATTTGGGTACAATATTATTCCATGAGGAGATGTGCTAATTTTTCGCATCATTGGTTGAAGATATAATAAGTAATCAATATGGACCACGGTGGAGTTATAATAGTAAATCAATATGGATCGCCGGTTTAAAGTTTTAATAGTAAATCAAGATGGACCGTTGTTTTAAGTTTTAATAGTAAACCAATATGGACCGTCTGCTTAATAGTAAATCAATCTGGACCGCTCATGAATTAGTTACTATTCATTCCATTTTCCTATAAATAAGCTCATTCCTTCATTATTTCTTACTTAATTCACCCTAAACTCTAGAGAGAGAATTATAAGAGAACCTATAGAAAAGTATTCTCGCTACTTCCCTACTCTTATATTCAGCTTTTACTAGTAAGGGATGTTATTTCTTTGTATTCATGAAGAGAACTTTCGTTATTCCATTATTTATTATTTCGTTGAATAACTCAGATACGCTGCTACCCTATACATGGTGACATTCTTCTAATATTCCGTTTTTTATTATTCCGCATTTAATATCCTGTCTCGCGCTTACGCCGACCGGTTCCATTATTTATTATTCTCGTTTAATATCCTCGTCGCGGCGTTTACGCCGGACCGGTTCCATTATTTTTTATTATTATTATTCGGAATCCTCGCTTCGTCAAGCGTTTACGTCGGACCGACCGGTTCCATCCTTTATTATTTTGTTGGAATAACTCGCCTGCATGTGGGCCTATCGCATGCATGGTGATTTCTTTTGTTATTCCATTCTTTATTATACTCATTGGTTAAAACTTTGACTTCTATACCCATGAAATTAGTGGAATATCTTTGATATTTGCGCTTCATCCAAAGATCTTTTCATGGAAATATTCTTTCGAGCATTCTTGAATTTTACTCTACAAAGCAAAGAGATCATGTCGATAATTTGAACGTTATCGCCTCGGATAAATTAATTTTGAACTTGTTTTATTGAATTTTATATCATTGTCATCATCCTCATGTTTATATTATGTTGAAAGTCATCTCGTGGCTCAGTAGTGCATAGATGGACTTGGTATGATTATGACCTGTGGATTATTTAAGATAATCATAACCGTAATGTTACAAATGATGTGGAAAAAGTCCTCATTGGCCCGTAGTGCATTGATGGACAGTTTTTGGTATGATTATGGCTATGGATTCTCTTTGGCCGTAGTGCAAAGATGAATTGTTTTATGGCATGATCAGGACCGTTGATGAAAACATGATTATCTTAAGTCCGTAGTGCATGGATAATTTGTGGTCGTGATACTAAAGAATATCCTGGTCAGAAAAGTAGGGGTGATTCGATGATGTGGATTATTTATTGTCGAGTCCCAATGATAAAAGTGATGAAAACCTTTTAAATCATGAAGATAGTAGATTTTATTCCCTACTTGACTCTTCTAATGGATTGCTTGTTCACCGCAGCTTAAACTTGATAGTTATTATATTTTATCGTTTAACATTATTCAAGGCTAACGATAAATTATTCTCGCATTATCTTAGTCATAATATTTCTTATCGGGCTAGTTGAGCTCACCCTTTCTTTCCTTTCTTTTCACTAATTGTTTTCTTTCAGAAATGAGAACGTAAATGGGACTAGTTTCTGGGAATTTAGAGTGATGGTCCTAGATGGGGATGCATTAAGTAGTCCTCACTATTCTCGTGAAATAGTGTGATAATAATTGTAATGAGGACTCTTTTGAGTTTGTATAATCTCTAGTAGAATTAATATTTGTATTCAAACTCAGGTGGAGTCATTGTCCGAGTCACTCCCACGATCCTCCAGCTACAAGACTTTTGTCTTTCTTATGAGGCCTTTTGTTGCCTTTGAATTCCTTCTTTGAGTGTGATTTCTTCTTCAGTTCTTCTCTAAGAGGTTTGTTGCAGTTTGCAATGAAAGGGCCAGACTTCTTACAATTGTAGCATAGATCGTTTATCTGCTAATGGCTGCTATAGTTATTGACTTTCTTTGGTTTGCTGATTCTGCCTTGACGCATGAACCTTCCATCTTCTAATGGATTGCTTGTTCCTCTGCAGTTATACTTGTTGTCTATTGTATTCTATCAGTTTTTATAATGTTGAAAACTAAGGATAATTTATTCTATATTATCTTAGTCATAATATTCTTTACTGGACTAGTTGAGCTCACCCCTTTCTTTCATTGTTCTCTGCAGCAAATGAGAATATAGCTGGGACTAGTCGGGGAATGGAGTGCTGGTCCAAGATGGTGGCTATAGTAGTTCTCACTATTTTATAAAATAGTATTATAATAAATGTAATGAGGACTTCATTTGAATTTAGATATTGTCTACGAGACAATATTCATGTTAAAACTATTAACTTACGTTTGTTGTATTGTATAAATTAAGTTTGTATTTGAATTATATATCATGTATTTGACGACTCAGAATGAGTTGTATGGACCTATTTTGGGGGCGTCACAAAAAATTCCACTTATTTTATATAAAGATTGTCAATAATCATCAAAAGTCAATGTAAATATTAACAATATATATTATTTTTAAGGGTTAAATGCTTTCTAGGTCACTATACTATAGGTCGACTTACAAATGGGTCATTGAACTTTTTTTCTTACAGTCAACTCACTGAACTTTAGTTTACTAACAAAAAGTTACAAAAATCGTTAAGTCAAGGTTGACTTAACAGAAATGATGATGTGGCAGCTGACTTGTCAAAAAAAAAGCTTATGTGGTAGTTAGTATGCGACGTGGCAGTGAAGATGTGGACTTGGAGGAAATTTTTTATGAAAAAATGGAAAAAAATATTTTAAAGTATAATATAAATTATAAAAATTAGCCAAAAAACAAGAAAATAAATAAATAAAAATAATTATTTTTAATAAAAATAAAAAAACACAGTTTTTTTATTTTTAATTAAAACGCAATTTTTTTCATAAAAATAATTGGTTTTTTAATAAAATAAATATTTGTAATAAAAAAATGCGCTTTTTTTAAATAAAAATGTAGTTTTTAATTAAAAATGTAGTTTTTAATAAAAGAAATTTTTAAATTATTTTTTATAAAATGCGCTTTTTAAAAATTGCATTTTATTATTAAAAAACCACATTTTTAAAAAAAGCTTTTAAAAAAGCTGCATTTTTAATATTTGCTTTTTAAAAAAGCGCAATTTTAAAAACTTCATTTTAAAATGTAGGTTTTATAAAAGCGTTTATTTTCTAAAAATGCGATTTTATTATTAAAATGTTGTTATTTAAATAATAAAAGCGCATTTATTTTAATACATTTTATTATTAAAAAAGCGCATTTATTAAAAGCTGTTTTTTTAAAAAGCGCATTTTTTATTATTAAAAAAGCCACATTTTTTTCATTTTTATTAAAAAAAATGCTTTTGAATTTATTTTTATTAAAAAAAACTGTGTTTTTTAATTTTTATTAAAAATAATTATTTTTATTTATTTATTTATTTTTTTGGCTAATTTTTATAATTTATATTATACTTTAAAATATTTTTTCCCATTTTTTCTCCAAATCCACATCTTCATTGCCACGTCGCATACTAACTGAATGACACCCCCAAATCCGGGTACTTCATTTCCACCGAATTTGGTGTTCACTTATCAAATCTATTATATCTAACTACCCATAATCAAAGGATAAAGACATAATTTAAATAACTTAAACAATAATCTCTCCCATTAAAGGGTTACATCATAATCTCAAAACAAATCCCAGGTAATCTAACCTTAAAATTATTACATCAGTTTGCGGAATACATTATAAAATAAAACAAGACTTAAGATTTCAATTATTTAAATAAACTTTAAACAATTCTTCAGCACTTAGACATTTTGCCATTGCCCTTGCTAGTAGATGGATCATCACCTCTTTCAACTTTAGCTGCATTGTTTAATTACAAGAGTGAGCAAACAATTGCTCACAGACATAAAGAGAGTATAATAACAACATAAGAGTGAACAACGAATACTGAATGATAAAGAACTTGTTCTACGAATCAAAATAGAAAACAAGATCGAACTTTAATTATATGAGGGTCTTATGACCACGAACTATGTCCACGGTGTTTAGGTATTATTACCTTAACCTCAACAGTCGTTAGACTGTACGGACTCTTCTTAACATACTCAGGGGGATCAGCCCTTTGTACCATGTATTGTGCACAAACATCTAAACGTTACACGTACAAAATCCCCTATGTTAGGGTTGTTCGTCTCAGTTTAAATTTAGAATTTCCGCACTAAAGAAAGTTTAGTTTGGAACTAGCTTATCAGTGTTTCTAGAATTTTAGATCACTTATTCAATTTCCATAAATAAAGATTTAATACAAGAATGTATAACTAAACAAGGCTATCAAAGTCAAAGATCGAATATCGACAATATATAACTGAATAAGCATGATATATATGCAAAGTATTATATTCAAGGAATTAAAACAATCTCCTTTTAATCAATGTGTTAGAACAATATATGTTTTGAATACTAATAACAAGAAATGAGAATGTGAAACTCATTCGATGTAACGAATTAGGTTACATGAGCTTATTCAATCATTTATCAGAATAGAATCAATAGTCTTGCTCAATGACGAATATAAGATTTAGAAACTTGCACATTTATGAAAGTAGAGTTAGAGAACTTGCATAACCATAAAAAACTAACTCAATGAAAGTATGGAGTTAGAAGACTTGCCTTGTTTGTAAGCTACACAAATGAAATAATCTCCAATTACCCTACACATATCATCGAAATCGCAACAACAATTAATTGTATGAATATTAGCTTTAGGGTTTAAACCATCATTTAGGTCATAACCTTAACCTAACACCTAACCATTTAGGTTAACATACTTAACGCTTCTGAAATTACATATTGATCAACATAACTTAGTCGTTCAACTCTATCTTTCGAAAACAACTCATTTGGTTTCATTTTATAACTTATTTAAATAATTATTCCAAATCTTTGTACTTTGCATTTCAACACATTTATCATCTGTTATTATAGTTTATAACATGTTTTAACATCATTAACATACTCACTAAACTTAACACAAGTCCGATAAGCCTGACCTGCAAACAAGCGAGACTTATTTGTCTCGATTCAAGGTGTGGCGTGATTCGCCATACATAAACTTGGGCAAGTGTAAATTGCGCCATTTTTGCCTTGGCACCCGGTAGTAGTGGCTTATTTGTACTTGTGCAGTACGAACTTGACTTCGGCGGTGAGCAAGTAGCCTTTTTAGCCCAACAAACACAAATTTCACCCATCAAATGGTGATAACAACATCTACAATTAGTACAGACTATTACAAACATGATTGCTGATATTTACAATCCATTAACACAATTTATCATCAACTAACACTAGTTTAATTTCTCAAAATTCCATGTTTTCATACAAAACTCCATTTTGTGAACATCTTACACAGAAATCATCACCGTGACTTCGACTCTTGTCCGAATTACTTCGTTCAAATTACGCTATGTGCGTTTCTTAATAGACTAGCATAATCCAATAACAAACCACAGTTTACCACACATATAAATCAACAAATCTCGTACTATCTAAAGCCATACTATATGAACATGAACACTGTGATTTTCAATTTCTTTCTAAAACCCGAATTCTCATAAATTTGATAACAGATAACATGTACATATGTAATCAACAGAGTTTTAAGATTCTACAAGAACATGTATACATCATAATTCACGTGATTTCCAAATCATACCAAGAAGATATATTCATATACTACCAAAACTAAAAATAACAATAGGAATAGCTTATACCTTGAACCCTTGATTAGAATGAACAATTAACAACCCTTCTTTTCCTCCAAATTCTCTGTGATTATCTCTTCTAAGCTCTCTCTCTCTCTCTCTACACTCTGATGCTTTGGTCTTAGAAGAAATAAGACGTGAAGTAGAATAACCCAACTGATGATCGTGGTTATCAGTTAAAAAAAACCAATGAACGTACGTTAGAATAAGCCAAAGGCCACAAGGCCTTGTTTGGCTAAACCCTATTTCTCAAACCAAATTATTTTAATAACATTTATATTATATAGTTTTATGTCACACTTTTAGTAGATTAATTTAAATAACTTAGTTTAGCTAATTTAAATAACTCATAATAATAATAAAATTCTTATTATCATATACCTTATAATTAATAAATAATTATATATATCTAATTTAATTAATAAATTAGACACATCACTATATTTAATTTATTTATTTCTTTTAAATTAAACAATTCATTTAATTTAATTAATTTCTTAAATATTAAGCATTTGATTTAATTTAATTATCTCTTTAAATTAAATCCAACAAATAAATTTATCATACTCGATTCAATTAACATTAATTAATTTAGCTACTAAATGAATTCATGACAATTCATCAATTATTTATTTTTCTCAATAAATAAATTATTTTAAATTTTTATTTAATTCTATAAATATTTAAATTAAATTACAAATTTCTCGATCGTTACAAATTGCCGCATAAGGTTTTTTTTAGACAAGTTAGCTGCTGTGAGAACCCGAATTTTATGAAATAAAAGTATTCAATTTTTTTTTCTATTTTGGTAAATAGCACTGTATTGATTATTGATGCTTATGTGATAAGTCACTCAGTTTTGTTTTATTGGTATTATTAATGTAATAAAACAGAAAAGCTTTTTGTATAAAACAGAATACTTTTATAAAGTTATTCTATAAATAGAATATATTATATTTTATTGTGCATAGTGTTTTGCATAGTAAAATCTTTTATAAAGTTATTTGTTTTATTAGATTATAAATTGAATATATTATATTTTATTTAAAAGATTTTGCTTTAAATATGAACCGTCAGATTAAAGTAAATCAACTGGACCGATTTCATGAGTTAATTCTTATGCAGTCCATTTTTCTATAAATGAAGCTCATTCCTTCATTATTTCTTACTTAATTCTTTGAAACTCTAGAGAGAAACTATAGAGAGTTCTTCTTCTATAATCTTGGCGTATTTCTTTAGAGTTTAAGAAAGCTTTGAGCGTAGTGCAAGTTTTCTTCAAGTATATTCATACTACCAAGTGAATACTTTTCTTTTTAAGGTAGGGATATAATTGTCGTACTCGTAAAGGATATTATTATTATTATTTATTATTTTGTTGGAATAACCTGTATACGCGGACTACCCTATGCTTGGTGAAATTCTTTTGTTATTCCATTCTTTATTATTATGTTGGAATAACCTGTTTATGCGAAATACCGCATACATGGTGAAATTCTTCTAATATTCCGTTCTTTATTATCCTGTCGAAATATCTTGTCTGTGCGATTATGCCGGAGCTGGTTCCATTATTTATTATTCTGTCGGAATATCTTGTGCATGCGTTTACGCTTTGACACAGTTTCTGTCGGAATATCTCGCTCTGTCGTTCACGTGGGACCTAGTTCCATTATTTATTATTACATTGGGAATAACTCCGTTTATGGGATTGCGACGCATAGTGAATCCTTCTATTATTTCATTCTTTATTATTCTCTTGGAATAGCCTGTCTATGTGGATTACAACATGCATGGTGCATGATCCTTCGTATTTATGCGAAGAGTATTTTCATTAAAAAGGGGTTTCTGCCAGGGGCAGATTCATAATTTTTCTGACTCTCAAAAATTCTGGAAAAATTTGAAATGATAATTTAATGAGTTTTCTAAATTGTGTCCAAAAATGGCGATTTTTGGATGTATAGATTAAGAGTTATGGATTTTATGGGAAAAGACTATTTTAAAAGTAAACTTTTATAACTCCTTGTGGTTAACTCCAAAATTGGTGAAATTTTTATTGGGAGTACATGTATATAACAGGAGTATACCCCGTAAATTTTGGAATTTTTGGGCAAAAGTACAATTTATGATAAATGTCTAAATATTAGCGATTTTATCCATATGAAAAATAGTAAATGAATTTTAAAAAAATTCGAGAAAAATATATGTTCAAGATGGGACTACATTACGCTAAATCCGGAAAAGAAATATTTTTGGGGATGATTTGGTATTCTTCATAAAAATGAACTATTTATGTGTAAATGAATTAAATATGTTATGTGAAGTAATAAAATTGAAAAATAGGATTTTATGGCTTGAGAATCCTATATAGGGTATATGCTGATTTTGATGAGGGATTTGATCATTGATTATGAAATCTTATGAGTATGGCATTTTTGAATGATTAAATGCATTATTTGATAAAGTGTAAACAATTAAAATAAATTGTTTATAAGTTTAAGAAATGATTAAAATATTATTATAATATTAATGATATTAGATTATGAGATTATTAAGTGATTGATAAAATTTGGTTATTAATGAACGATGGATAAATTGTATTATAAATGTTTAATATTTATCCTTTAACTCATTTGATTGATTCTTATATCATTGTCATCATCCTCATGCTTTTTGAAAGTCATCTGTGGCCTGTAGTGCATAGATGGACTTGGTATGATTATGACCAGGGATTATTCGGTATAATCATGACCGTAATGTTACAAATGATGTGGAAAAAGTCCTCTCGTTGGCGTAGTGCATTGATGGACGCTTTTGGTATGATTATGGCTATAGATTCTCTTGCCAAGGTGTAAAGATGAATTATTTTATGGCATGATCGGGATGGTTGATGAAAACACGATTATCTTTGGCGTAGTGCATGGATAATTCGTGGTCGTGATCTTAATGAATATCCTTGGCCTGTAGTGCAGGGATAATTCGATGATGTGGATTAATTATTGAGCTGAGTCTCAGCGATGAAATATTAATTCATAGATGTGATAATAATGAATATCTTTGGTCGTAGTGCATGGATAATTCAGTGATATGGATTGATTATCGAGCTGAGTCTCAGCGATGAAATATAAATTCATGGATGTGATATTAACGAATATCCTTGGCCATAGTGCAGGGGTGATTCGATGATGTGGATTATTTATTAAGATGAGTCTCAGCGATAAAATATTTATTATACACTTTTAAATGCGTAGAAGATAGTAGATATCATGTTCTACTTTTCTCTTCTAAAATACAGTTGTATGTCTTTGGCATGTAGTGCAAAAATGAATTGTTAATGAATATCTTTGGCCGTGGTGCAAAGATGAATTTATTAGTATGATTATGAGCAGGAATTCTGATTTGGTATAACCATGATTTTTTATGTTTCAGGTGAAGATAGGTGATGAGAATTATCTTCGTCCTAGTTGCGAAGAGGAATTTAGAACCACAATTATGATTATAAGTTATTCATATGATTGTGGACAGGAACTGTTGATTTATTTTACATAGATAAAATATTATTAGTGGAATTTTAACATAGAGAAGATAATAGACCTTATGGTCTATTTGAATCTTCTAATGGATTGCTCGTTCCGCTGCAACTATGGTTGAAAAGTTTTATCATCTACCATATGTTCTAAATCTCTGATTTATTATTAATGAAAGCTATTGATAATTTAATTATCTTTAGTCATGATATTTTCTTTGGGCTAGTTGTGCTCACCCTTTCGCTTCACAATTCCTTTCGTGTAATAAGAGTGTTGTTGTAAGAGTAGTGTCACGGGTCCGGTGAGGATAATGAGGGAATAGAACAGTGGTATCTAGCTGTGAAGGTTCTCCCTAAACAGTATAGAAAAGTGTGTTGTATTCTATATAACATTTAGTAGTTATATTTGGTCAAATAGGGTGAGGTGAACCCAACTTTGGAAGGGTGTTTTGCCACTATCATACAAGATATCTAATGACATACAACCTCGTGTTATCATAAGACAAGGTTGTTCGCATCCACTTGCTGAGTATATCTACGAGCACTACCTATATGATCTTGGAGTTGATTTAAAATATAATATTCACTTGGAAACAGTGGAGATAGTTATATGTCAAGAGAAGACTCACCATTGGAAAGAAGATGATAGTAATCTTCTCATTTTTCTTTGGGGTCTATTGGGTCAACCAATGATAATTCTGTGGCCATATGATATCTATTATAACCTAGACGTATGGCCTCCCATGTACGAAGGTTTCCTTGAGCACTTCCCAAAGATTTTAATTTCTAAAACAGTTTTTGACTATACTTTTATGTAAAGTACCATTGTAAGGTTGTGGTCGAGGCACCACAAGGGTTACATACATTTGTATTAAAACTCACAGTTAACTGTGGTCGTATTCTATATGACAACTCAACAGTTGTATAAATGAAGTTGTATTTGAATTTTGTACCATGTATCTGGCGACTCAGAATGGGTGATGTATACCTAATTTTGGGGGCGTCACAGCTGCCACATCATCATTTCCGTTAAGTCAACCTTGACTTAACGGTTTTTGTAACTTTTTGTTAGTAAACTAAAGTTTAGTGAGTTGACTGTAAGAAAAAAAGTTCAGTGACCCATTTGTAAGTCGACCTATAATATAGTGACCTAGAAAGCATTTAACCCTTATTTTTAGCGATAGAATAAATTAGTATTTTTCTTATTTTTTTCTCTGAAATTTGGAAGATTATATACTCCTTCCGTCCCAGGTTAAAAGTTCTGGTTGACTTTTTTACGCATATAAAGAAAGAGGATAAAATGACAAAATTATACATATTTAAATTCTCATTTAATTACATAGTTTTCTGCACATTACTAGTCATACTCCATAAATATGCATATAAAATAGAAATATAATAATTAATAATAAGTGTTGTAATGCATAGGTGCATGGGATTACCTCCTCAGGAGGGAACTCCCGTGCTTTCCCTCTTCCTTCTCCTTTACTTCTTCATCCCGTGAATTCTTTTCTTCCCCCGTGACTCATCTGTATTTCCTATATAAAGGAAATCATACTGAAGGAAAAATAAGAATTTCTCTGAATGGTTTCTCTCTCTTTTTCTCTTACTTATTCTCTCTAAATTTATGCAACAATTATAAGAATATATTTCTACACTTTGCTAAAGTTTTATAACATGTTATCAGCATGATGCTCTAACCAATTGAGACGGTAAAATTAAATTCTTGCAATTTATTATTATATTACCGATTTGTCTATGCCACCAATAATATAATTTTATTCTTATATTTGCCTTTAAATTCTTGCAATTTATTATTATACTACCGGTTTGGCTATGCCACCAATACTATAATGTTATTCTTACAATTGACCTGGCTTTGCCGCCTATTATATTCTTTAACTGTCAAGTTATATTTATATTTTATTGTCCATTTTTAAATTATTTTATTTACAGAGGTACCATCTATCCTTGTTGATCTTACAAGACTTGGTGGGAACCTTTTTACCGCTTATTAAATTGTGGGAATAACCTGTATATGCGGAATACCGCATACATAGTGAAATTCTTCTGTTATTTCATTATTTATTATTCTGTTGGAATAACCTGTCTATGCGAACTACCGCATGCATGGTGAAATTCTTCTGTTATTTCATTATTTATTATTCTGTTGGAATAACCTGTCTATGTGAACTACCGCATGTCGGGTGAAGATCCATTTGTATTTTGTATATATATATATATATATATATATATTTTGTTGAACTATAATACTTATATATATACATAACGATTGCATATCCTTTTTACTAAAATAATATGCTAATAACGTAAATATAAGATTATTTATATTTGCATTTTATCACCACTTGAGGTTGTGGTATAGTTTATTTTTTCTATATCATACATGCAATTATTTATTGTTTTAATAAATAATAAAATTGTATTTTAACCCAGAATAGATGGCAAACTTGACAAAAATAGATTTTTCTATTTTGAAAATCTCTGGAGACAACTATTTGGCTTAGGCACTTGATGCAGAATTTCACCTTAGTGCAAATGAGTTAGAAAAGACCATTGAATCAGGAAATACAGCAACTTCGGCACAAAATGCAAAAGCCATAATTTTTCTTCGTCACCATATTGATGAAGGATTAAAGACTGAATATTTAACAGTCAAAGATCCTTTGTTTTTATGAACATAACTGAAGGAAAGATTTGAGCACCAAAAATTGGTCGTTCACCCTAATGCCAAATTTGAGTGGCTTAATTTAAGGCTACAAGATTACAATTCAATTACGGAGTATAGTTCCAATGTTTATAGAATAACCTCTACTTTGGCTTTGTGCGAAGATCCAATTTCTGAAACCCAAATGTTAGAGGAAACACTCTCAAATTTTTATCCCACCAACATGATTCTGTCACAACAGTATAGATAGAGTAAGTTCACAAAATTCAGTGACTTATTGTCTATCCTCTTTGTTGCAGAAAAGAATAATGAATTGTTGTTGAAAAACCATCAAGTACGGCCAACGGGTGCTACCCCATTGCCAGATATTAATAGCACGTCATTCCAGCAAAATAAACGTGACAAAAGATGGCCATATAATAAGAAGCCTTGGGGGCAAAAGAATAAACGAGGCCATCATAACAAGTTAACAACAAACTTCAGAACTGCGAAAATTCAGGCCACCAGAAGTGGCAAGTGTCTGAGTCGGGTAAAAATAAAGAAAATACAACATAGATAAAGAATAAACCAGATGTTTGTTTTAGGTGTGGGATGAATGAGCATTGGTCGCGTACCTGTCGCACGCCGAGGCATCTGGTTAATTTATTCCAGGAGTCTCAAAAGAACAAAGTAATGGAGGTAGAAACAAACTTTGTTAATCATCAATTGGATATTGTTGATGTTCCACCAATGACCAATAATGAGGAAAAAGTTTTTGATATTATTGGACCTTCTAAAAGTATCTTTTGGGATAACATTTAATTTTTGTTTTAATTAAACACCCTGCATGTATAATATTATTAGTTTTAATTCTATACGTGGTATGTGTTTCTCATGAATAAAACTATAAATGAAATGTAACTTTTCTTATTTATGTTTTTATATGTGTCATACCATCTTTAATGAATATCTTCTCATCACTTCTACTATTTCTGAAAAATAGAATATCCTAGAAAAACTTCATTCAATTTATTCTGGATTATATACTATGAAAATTAGAGCAATTGAGTCTCATACTGTTATGATTCCAAAAATCATAGATCCCAAATCCTTTATGCTTTGGCATGAAAGACTCGGTCATCCAGGGACTTCTATGATGCGTCGTATTATTGAAAATTCTATTGGTCATCCTCTCAAAAATAAGAAGGTTTTTCCTAGTAGTGAATTTCCTTGCGCTGCGTGTTCTCGAAGAAAATTAATTGTTCGACCATCACCAGTAAAAGTTTATAAAGAAGCCCCAAAATTCCTAGAGAGAATTCAAGGAGACATTTATGGACCTATTCACCCATTGTCTGGCTCATTTCGATATTTCATGGTTTTAATAGATGCTTCAACTAGAGGGTCTCATGTTTGTCTTCTCTCTTCTCAAAATTTTGCCTTCTCAAAACTTCTTGCTCAAATAATCAAGTTACGGGCTCAGTTCTCGGATAATCCAATCGAGTCAATTTGACTTGATAACGCAGCTGAATTTTCATCAATGACTTTTAATGATTGCACGACAATTAATGTTAAGGGATAATTTACCTACCTCAGTTTGGAGTCATGCAATTCTTCATGCTGCAGCCATCATTCGAGTAAGACCAACGGCTCTTCATAAATTTTTCTCTTACTGATTAGTTCTTGGACGGATACCCAACATATCACACTTTCGAGTTTTTGGAAGTGCGATATATGTTCAATTGCACCTCCGAGAAAGAACTAAAATGGGAGCCCAACGAAAAATAGGTATTTATGTTGTTTTTGATTCTCCTTCTATTATCAGATATCTTGAGCCTTTAACTGGAGATGTTTTCACTAGATTGTCAGTTTGATGAATTTGTATTTCCACCATTAGGAAGAGGGAAAGTTTTAAATAAAAAACCCTCTGAAATATTATGGAATGCATCAGATTTAAATTCACTTGATCCTCAAACATGACAATGTGAAATTGAATTTCAAAGAATTATTTATTTACAAAATATTTCAAATCAAATGCCAGATGCATTTAATGATGCTAGAAAAATGACAAAGTCACATACACTTGCAGTGAATACTCCAGCAAGGATAGAAATACCTATTGAAAAATAAATTCCTAGAGAATTGACGAATAAGGTAATAGAAGAATCTAAACCACGCCAGAAGCGTGAAAGACCGGTTGGTGCAAAAGACACTGTACCACGAAAATCAAAAGCAAATAAGGGAATTCTAGAAGGAATACCCGCTCTAAAAGTAGCACTTATTCCAAGAGTGGGAATAGCCCCAGAAGAGGTACAAACTGCTCTAGAAGTAACACTTATTCCAAGAGTGGGAATAACCCCAGAAGAGGTTCAAAATCTCAGTGAAGGGATAAAAGATGAACACCAAGAGATCTCAATAAATTATGTACATGATGAGAAAATATGGGATCGAAGCAAAGTCATGATTGACGATATATTTTCTTTCTCTATAGCATCAAATATTACTTTAATTCCTGACATGGATCCTGAACCACAAAACGTGGAAGAATGTCAGAAAAGAAAAGATTGGCCAAAATGGAAATATGTTATTCAAACTGAGCTACAATCTCTATTGAGAAGAGAAGTATTTGGACCAGTAGTTCAAACACCGCTGGGTGTAATCCCGGTTGGAAATAAAATCTCTATTGAAAAGAGAAGTATTTGGACCAGTAGTCCAAACACCGCTGGGTGTAATCCCAGTTGGAAACAAATGGGTATTTGTACGAAAGCGAAATGAGAAAAATGAAATTGTGAGATATAAACCCCGACTTGTAGCTCAAGGGTTTTCACAAAAACCTAGTATTGATTATCAGGATACATACTCTCAAGTACGTAATGGATGGAGTCACTTTTCGCTTTCTGATAGGTATGGCAACCATGGAAGGTTTGGAAACACGTCTGATGGATGTTATAACAGCATACCTATATGGCTCACTTGACAGTGAGATTTACATGAGAATCCATGAAGGATTGAAAATGGCTGAATCACAAAGGCCACGTCACATATATTCAATCAAGTTACAACGCTCATTGTATGGGTTGAAACAGTCTGGTTGTATATGGTATAATCGACTTAGTGATTATTTAATAAAAGATGGATATATAAATGATCAAGTATGTCCATGTGTTTTTATTAAAAAATCACAAAGTGGATTTTCCATCATTGTTATATATGTGGATGATTTGAATCTTGTAGGTACTCCTGAAGAACTCACAAGAACTGCTACTTATTTAAAAGATGAATTTGAAATGAAAGATCTTGGAAAAACAAAATTCTGTTTGGGAATACAAGTGGAGCATTTAACATCTGGAATTTTTGTTCATCAATCCACATATGCTGAAAAAGTCCTCAGTCGATTTCATATGGATAAAGCTCATCCTTTGACTACCCCGATGGTTGTTCAATCTTTAGAAGTTGATAAAGATCCATTTCGGCCTCTAGAAAGTGGGGAAGAAGTTCTTGGACCTGAAGTTCCATACATAAGTGCAATAGGTGTTCTTATGTATCTTGCAAACTGTACACGACCTGATATTACTTTTGTTGTCAACTTGTTATCAAGATACAGTTCTTCTCCGACTAAGAGACATTGGGATGGGATCAAACACATTTTGAAATACATCCGTGGAAGTATAAATCTTGGTTTATTTTATCCAAGAGATTCAATGTCGCGATTGGTTGGATATGCCGATGCAGGATATTTATCAGATCCACCACATAATGGAAGATCACAAACAGGTTATGCATTTACATATTGTGACACGGCTATATCCTGGAAATCCACAAAGCAAACCATGACAGCTACATCTTCAAATCACTTAGAGATTCTCGCTAAACATGAAGCAAGCAGAGAATGTGTTTGGTTGAGATCAATTATTCAGCATAATCAAAAATCATATGGATTACCATCAATCAAAAAACATTCCTACAATTTTGTATGAGGATAATGTGACAACCCCAAAATAGGTCCATTTCATCCAACCCATTCTGAGTCTCCAAATACATGGTACAGAAAACAACTACAACTTTATTACAACAATTGTCGTGCAAAATACAACAACACATATACTGTGAGTTTGGATACAAATATATATACCAACTGTCCCAACCTTGGATAGCACGTCACAATGACACCTTACATAAATGTATAGTCAAAAACTGTTTTAGAAATTAGAATCTTTCGGAAGTGCTCAAGGAAACCTTCGTAAATGGGAGGCCATGCTTCTAGGTTATGATAAATATCATATGGCCACAGAATTATTCTTGGTTGACCCAATAGACCCCAAAGAAAAACGAGAAGATTACTATCATATTCTTCCCAATGGCGAGTCTTCTCTTGACTTATCATTATCTCCACTGTCTCTAATTGAGAATTATACTTCAAACAAACACCAAGATTATATAGGTAGTGCTCAGTAAATATACTCGGCAAGTGGATGAGCACAACCCGCATCTTATGATGACACGAGGTTGTATGTCATTAGACATCTTGTATGATAGTGGCAAAACACCCTTCCAACGTTTGGTTAGCTTTCTCCCTATATGATTCACCAAATATAACTACTAAAAGATGTATACAACACACTTGTCTATCTTTGTTTAGGAGAACTCCACGACTAGAGACCATGATTCTATTCCCTTGTTACCCCCTTCGACCAAATGACTACACTTTTATTACACCGAAAGGAATTGTGAAGCAAAAGGGTGAGCACAACTAACTTCGATAAAGAATATCATCATGACTAAAGATAATTAAATTATCAATAGCCTTCATCAGTAATAAATCAGAGATTTAGAACATATGGTAGATGATAAAACTTTTCAACCATAGTTGCAGCGGAACGAGCAATCCATTAGAAGAGTCAAATAGACCATAAAGTCTACTATCTTCTCCACATTAAAAGTCCACCAACAGTGTTTTATCCCTATAACATCACTCAACAGTTCCTTTCCACAATTATATGAATAACTCATAATCATAATTGTGATTCTAAATTCCTCTTCGCACCCAGGACGAAGATAATTTTCATCACATGTCTTTACCTGAAATATCAAAGATCATGGTTATACCAAATCACAGTTTCGGTTTATAATCATACTAAAAATTTTATCTTTGCACTACGGGCCAAAGATATTCATCAACATACCATCTTTGCACTACAGGCCAAAGATATTCAATAATAGGTCATCTTTGCACTACGGCCAAAGATATTCATCAACAATTCATCTTTACACTACATGTGACGACCCCAAAATAGGTCCATTCCATCCAACCCATTCTGAGTCGCCAAATACATGGTACAGAAAATAACTACAACTTTATTACAACAATTATCGTACAAAATACAACAACACATATGCTGTGAGTTTGGATACAAATATATACCAACTGTGACTCATGTCCCAATCGTGGATAGCACGTCACAATGACAACTTACATAAAGGTATAGTCAAAAACTGTTTTAGAAATTAGAATTTTTGGGAAGTGCTCAAGGAAACCTTCGTACATGGGAGGCCATGCTTCTAGGTTATGATAGATATCATATGGCCACAGAATTATCCTTGGTTGACCCAATAGACCCCAAAGAAAAATGAGAAGATTACTATCATATTCTTCCCAATAGTGAGTCTTCTCTTGACTTATCATTATCTCCACTGTCTCAAATTGAGAATTATACTTCAAACAAACACCAAGATTATATAGGTAGTGCTCGTAAATATACTCAGCAAGTGGATGAGCACAACCCTATCTTATGATAACACGAGGTTGTATGTCATTAGACATCTTGTATGATAGTGGCAAAACAACCTTCCAACGTTGGGTTAGCTTCTCTCCTATCGATTCACCAAATATAACTACTAAAAGATGTGTATAACACACTTGTCTATATTGTTTAGGAAGAACTCCTGCACTAGAGACCACCGAATTACAATCCCTTGTTACCCCGCATTTCAACCCGGTACACTTTTATTACGAAAGGAATTGTGAAGCAAAAAGGGTGAGCACAACTAACTTCGATAAAGAATATCATGACTAAAGATAATTAAATTATCAATAGCCTTCATCAATAACAAATCGAGATTTAGAACATATGGTAGATGATAAAAAATTTTAACCATAGTTGCAGCGGAACGAGCAATCCATTAGAAGAGTCAAATAGACAATACAGTCTATTATCTTCTCCATGTTAAAAGTCCACCAACAATGTTTTATCCCTGTAACATCAATCAACAGTTCCTTTCCACAATTATATGAATATCTCATGATCATAATTGTGATTCTAAATTCCTCTTCGTACCCAGGACGAATATAATTTTCATCACATGTCTTTACCTGAAACATCAAAGATCATAGTTATACCAAATCACAGTTCCTGTTCATAATCATACTAATAAATTCATCTTTGCACTAAGGGCCAAAGATATTCATCCACAGTTCATCTTCACACCACTGGCCAAA
Source organism: Panax ginseng (assembly GCA_020205605.1). NCBI lineage: Eukaryota > Viridiplantae > Streptophyta > Magnoliopsida > Apiales > Araliaceae > Panax > Panax ginseng. The sequence goes on from CM035140.1 coordinate 32,366,958, forward strand.
GATATTCAACAACAGGTCATCTTTGCTCTACGGGCCAAAGATATTCATTAACAGTTCATCTTTTGCACTCTTGGCCAAAGATATTCATTAATGATTCATCTTTGCGCTCATGGCCAAAGATATTCATCAACAATTCATCTTTGCACTACTGTGCCAAAGATATTAATATCTCAAAGAAATATATAATCATTTAGAATTTATATAAACAATAATTATAACCATATTGATCAATTCACCTTTGCACTTAAGCTAAAGATATTCAATTATAAATTCAATGGTCATGATCATACCTACCACAATTCAACTTTTCACCTCTTGGCCAAAGAGAACCCTAGTCATGATCATACCAATAATCTACTCATCTTTACACTCAATGAAAGAGAATTTCAACATCGTGGTTATAAAAATATTATATATGATAATAAAATCAATATAATCAATATATAGTTTTAATCTCAGAGTAATATTCATAAATCAACTATAATTTGGTTAGAAAAAGAAACCAATTTTGTAGTGAATAGTACCCGTGAATAGTAACTCGTGAATAGTAACTCATGATTTGTTATGAATTTTAAGAGGTGACTGATTCGGAAATTAGGTTAATAAATGATTTTGGTGGAAAATTCTAGAATTGAGTGGGCTCCACTTGTGGTTGGTGAAGAAATGTGCTGAATTTTATTTCAAATATGGTGGGTGGGAATAGTAGCGAGTAAAAGCCATCAAAGGTTCTTAAGTCAAGTCTGCTAAAATTTTCCTATAAATAGAGGGCTAAGTTAGAATTGAAAATCACACCAGAAACAAGTTTTCTCTCTTTCTCTCTCTAGATTATTGAGTGTATTATGTGAGTATTTAGATACTTGGTGAGTTGATATTTATCAGTGCAAGTTTCCTTCAGCGTCATATCCGATATCCAGTCAGAAGTGCTGCTCTTTTGAGGTAAGGGATAGTAAGGGATTTTAAGGGTTATTATGTTTTTCAATTCGTACTTCTTCTGACCTTCAAAAAATTCTGGAAAAATTTGAAATGATATGTTGATGAGTTTTATTGATTGTGTCCAAAAATGGTGATTTTTGGATGTATAGATTAAGAGTTATGAATTTTATGAGAAAAGACTATTTTAAAAGTAACGCCTTATAACTCCTTATGGTTAACTCCAAAATTGATGAAATTTTTATTGGAAGTACATCTATATAATATCAGTGTACTCTGTGAATTTCGGAATTTTTGGATAAAAGTACAATTTGTGATAAATGTCTAAATATTCGGCGGTTTTAGCCATAAGAAAAATAGTAAATGAATTTTAAAAATTCTAAGAAAAATATATGTTCAATATGGGACTATATTCTGCTAAATCCCAGAAAAGAAATATTTTTGGAACTGATCTGGTATTTTTCATGAAAATGGACTAGTTATGAATAAATGAGTTAAATATGTTATGTGAAGGAAAAAAATTGAAAAATATGATTTTATGGCTTGAGAATCATATATGTGGTATATGCAGATTTTTGATGAGGGTTTTGGTTATTGGTGATGAAACCTTATAAGTTTGGCATTTTATGATGATTAAATGCATTATTTAGTAAAGTATAAACAGTTAAAATAAATTGTTTATAAGTTTAAGAAATGTTATTCTTTCAATATCACTATACCGAAATATTGATATGGATTTTATTATGGAATTTCTACCTTTTTGTGTCAGGGTTACTATTCATGAGTTACTATTCATGAGTTACTATTCACGAGTTACTATTCACGGGTAATATTCACTACAAAATTGGTTTCTTTTTCTAACCAAATTATAGTTGATTTATGAATATTACTCTGGAGATTAAAACTATATATTGATTTTGTTATCATATATAATATTTTATATAAATACGATGTTGAACTTCTCTTTCACTTGGAGTGTAAAGATGAGTAGATTATTGGTATGATCATGACTAGGGTTCTCTTTGGCGATGGTGAAAAGTTGAATTGTATTTGGTATGATCATGACCATTGAATTTATAATTGAATATCTTTAGCTTAAGTGCAAAGGTGAATTGATCAACATGGTTATAATTATTGTTTTATATAAATTCGAAATGATTATATATTTCTTTGAGATATTAATATCTTTGGCTGTAGTCTGAAGATGAATTGTTGATGAATATCTTTGGCGATGGTGCAAAGATGAAGCATTAATGAATATCTTTGGCTCGTAGTGCAAAGATGACTGTTGTTGAATATCTTTAGCCGATTAGTGCGAAGATGAAGCTGTGGATGAATATCTTTGGCTCGTAGTAGTGCAAAGAGATGAATTTATTAGTATGATTATATGAGCAGTGAGGCGTGATTTGGTATAACCATGATCTTTGATGTTTCGTGTAAAGACATGTGATGATAAAATTATATTCATCCCTAGATGCGAAGAGAATTTAGAATCACAATTATGATCATGAGTTATTCATATAATTGTGGAAAGGAAGGCTGTTGATTGATGTTACGAGGATAAAACATTGTTGGTGGACTTTTAACATGGAGAAGATAATGAATCGTATTATACTATTTGACTCTTTAATGGATTGCTTCGTTCACTGCAACTATGGTTGAAATTTTTATCATCTACCATATGTTCTAAATCTCTGATTTGTTATTGATGAAGGCTATTGATAATTTAATTATCTTTAGTCATGATATTCTTTACTGAGCTAGTTATGCTCACCCTTTTGCTTCACAATTCCTTTCAGGTAATAAAAGTGTAGCTAGGTCGAGCGGGGGTAATAAGGGAATAGAACGGTGGTTTCTAGCTGTGGAGTTCTCCCTAAACAATATAGACAAGTGTGTTATACACATATTTTAGTAGTTATATTTGGTGAATCGTATAGGGAGAGGCGAACTCAACTTTGGAAGGGTGTTTTGCCACTATCATACAAGATGTCTAATGACATACAACCTCGTGTCATCATAAGATGTGGGGTTGTGCTCATCCACTTCTTTGAGTATATTTACGAGCACTACCTATATAATCTTGGTGTTTGTTTGAAGTATAATTCTCAATTTGAGACAAATGGAGATAATGATAAGTCAAGAGAAGACTCACCATTGGGAAGAATATGATAGTAATCTTCTCGTTTTTCTTTGAGGTCTATTAATCAACCAAGGATAATTCGTGGCCATATGATATCTATCATAACCTAGAAGCATGGCCTCCATGTAACGAAGGTTTCTTGAGCACTTCCCAAAATTCTAATTTTAAAGCAGTTTTTGACTATACCTTTATGTAAGGTGTCATTGTGACGTGCTATCCACGATTGGGACATGAGTCACAGTTGGTATATATTTGTATTCAAACTCAAAGCATATGTGTTGTTATATTTTGTACGACAATTGTTGTAATAAAGTTGTAGTTATTTTCTGTACCATGTATTTGGCGACTCAGAATGGGTTGGATGGAATGGACCTATTTTGGGGTCGTCACACCAAAGATATTCATCAACATACCATCTTTACACTACAGGCCAAAGATATTCAACAACAGGTCATCTTTGCACTACGGCCAAAGATATTCATCAACAATTCATCTTTGTACTACAGGCCAAAGATATTCCTCAACAGTTCATATTTGCACTACAGGCCAAATATATTCATCAACAGTTCATATTTGCACTACAGGCCAAATATCACTCGGGATTGTACGGTAGCAAAACCTAGTTCAGCGGGGACGGTGACTCAAAAGACTGTCCCAGAAAAGTCAAAGTCAATCTGTTCTGGAAAAAGCGTTTGTTGTGGTGGTCAAAATGCGAGAACCCAAACGAGGTGATCACGGGTAAGCTAATCATAAATTCTTGTGAAGTTTATACTTTACTAGATACCAGTGCTACCCATTCATTTATCTCTCCTACTTGTGCTCAACGTTTAAATTTGACTCCGAAAAAATTAGACTTTGACCTATCTGTGGAAACTCCGTTAGGAGGAACTTTCATCACATCCACTGTTTATAAATCTTGTTTGATTCAAGTTGGCACCATCACCTTACCTGTTGACCTTATCTCTTTAAAGATACTTGCTTTTGATGTGATTTTAGAGATTGATTGGTTAACTACTCATCATGCCAAAATTGATTGTTTTTGTAAGGTTGTTAGTTTTCATATATCTAACCAACCTGTTGTACGAATTCAAGCAACTAAACCATTAAAATCAATCATTGTCATATCTAATCATAAAGCTATTCGTTTATTGAAAAACGGATGTCAAGCTTTCTTAGCCCATGTTATGGATTTGAATAAAGACACGTCAAATTTGAATAATATTCTGTTGTTATTGACTTTTCCGACGTATTTTCAAGAAGAACTTCTGGTCTACCCCTTAACGTGAAGTTGAATTCTTTATTGACCTTGAACCCGGTATAAAGCCCATTTCTAAAACCCCATATCGAATGGCTCCTATTGAACTTCAGAGTTAAAGGTCCAACTATGAGAGTTGTTGGACATCGGTTTCATTCGTCTAGTACATCTCCTTGGGGTGCCTGTTTTATTTGTAAAGAAGAAAGGCGGGGAGTATGCGACTTTTGTATTGACTATCGAGAATTGAACCATGTCACTATCAAGAATAGGTATCTGTTACCTCGTATTGATGACCTATTTGACCAGTTGCAAGGAGCACAATTCTTTTCAAAAATCGATCTTCATTGTGGATATCATCAGCTGAAGATTAGAACTGAGGATATTCTAAAGACTGCCTTTAGAACTCGGTACGGGCATTATGAATTCCTAGTCATGTCTTTTGGATTGACTAATGCTCCTATGGCTTTCATGGATATGATGAACCGAAAGTATTCAAGGAATATTTGGATCAGTTTGTTGTTGTCTTTATTGATGACATCCTCATATATTCCAAAAGTCGTGAAGATCATGAGCACCATTTGAAGCTGGTACTACAAAGGCTTCGTGAAAACAAGTTATATGCCAAGTTAAAGAAATGCGAGTTATGGCTTGAGGAAGTAGCATTTCTTGGGCACGTGGTGTCAAAACATGTAGTATCCGTGGACCCGGCGAAGAATGAAGCAATACAAATTTGGGAGCAACCAAGACGGTGGTTGAAATCACGTAACGAGCTCGGGCTTAGCTAGTTATTATCGGAGATTCGTGGAAGGGATTTCTCGAATCGCTACTCCATTAACTCAGTTGACTCGGAAGGATACAAAATTTGTTTGGATCGAGGAATGCGAGAAGAGTTTCAAGAGCTTAAGAGGAGATTTATTTTAAGACCGTGTCTTAACAATACCATCCGGTTCGGATGGATTTGTTATCTACTGGCCGATGCTTGTGCAAAGGGTTAGGATGTGTTCTCATGCAACGTGGGAAAGTCATAGCCTATGCCTCGCGACAACTTAAAGAATATAAGAGGAATTATCCTACTCATGATCTAGAGTTGGCAGCAGTCGTTTTCACGCTTAAAGATCCGGAGGCACTATCTATACGGGGAGAAAGTGGAGATATATTCGCACCATAAAAGCCTCAAATATTTCTTCACTCAAAAAGAACTCAACATGCTTGGCAATGACGTTGGCTCGAGCTATTGAAAATTACGACCACACTATTCAATACCATCCCGAAAAGCGAACGTGGTAGCTGACGCATTGAGTAGAAGATCATACGCGGAACGAGTGCGATGTTGTTAACACAAAGACCCATTTTGTGTGATTTACAAAAGATGAGAATAGAATTCAAGACTCAGGGGACTCATGCAATGATGTCAAGTTTGATGATAGAACCAACTTTAATTGAGAAAGTTAAAGTTGCTCAAGCCACCCCAATCTTGAGTGATGATTTTGAAGAAGAAAGTACAAGAAGGTCTTTATTTGTAAACAAGAATCGATGATGAAGGAATACTTCGAGTCCACACCAGACTTTGTGTTCCTAACGACTCTGAATTGAAGTACAAGATCATAATGGAGGCACACAATACACCATTTGCAATCCATCCAGGAAGTACCAAAATGTATCGTGATCTTCGACATACATTTTGGTGGAACAATATGAAGAGAGAGATTGCAAAGTTTATCTCGATGTGTTTAACTTGTCAATGTGTAAAGGCGGAGCATCTAGTACCTAAGGGTCCGTTGCAACCACTTGAGATTCGAAATGGAAGTGGGAACACATTACCATGGATTTTTCACTGGGTCTTCCCTACGGTTTCTCAAGGCATCAATGCTATTTGGGTTATTGTTGATAGATTAACTAAGTCCGCTCATTTCTTACCGACACGGAGACTTATTCCTTGAACGCCTTACTCAAATGTAACGTAAATGAGATTGTGAGATTGCATGGCATGCCAAGATCCACAGCTTTGAGATCGTGACCCAAGATTCACTTCAAGATTTTGGGTTAGCTTGCAAAAAGCTATGGGTATGGATTTGATTGATTCGGCATACCATCTCTCAAACAGACGGACAATCGAGAGGACTATTCAAACTCTTAAAGATTTATTGAGACTGTGTCCTAGATTTCAAAGGCAATTGGGATAAGTATTTACCATTGGTGGAATTCTCCTACAACAATGCTTTATATCGGCAAGTATAGGTGTGGCTCCATTTGAAGCATTATATGGACGAAAGTGTCGCTCTCCAATATGTTGGGATGAGGTGGGTGAAGCAACATTGTTGGGACCCGAGTTAAATACGTATGACATCACCGAAAAGATCCAAATGATTCGACAACATATAAAACAAGCGACAAGATCGACAAAAGAGTTATGCGGATCTTCATCGAAAGGACGTGGAATTTAGTATAGGGGATCATGTATTGTTGCGAGTTGCTTCCATGGAAGGGAGCTACAAGATTTGGGAAGAGAGGAAAGCTCAATCCACGATTTATTGGTCCATTTCAAATTCTTGACCGAGTAGGAAATGTAGCCTATAGACTCGCGTTACCTCCAAGTATGTCTCGTGTTCATAATATTTTTCATATATATGTGCTTTCAAATATGTGAAAGACCCAAACCACGTTATAGAGTTAGAACAGGACGAGATAGCCAAGACTTAACGTATGAAGAGGTAATTGTCAAGATCTTGGATAGGAAGGAGCATGCCCTACACGACAAAGGTCATACCACAAGTTAAAGTTTTGTGGAGGAATCATCTTTATTGAGGAAATGACCGGGAGTTGGAAACGGAAATGAAAGCAAGGTATCCTCATCTTTCAAACACACAGTATCGACGTCAATTTCGAGGACGAAATTTCATAAGGAGGGAGGTTGTAAGACCCCAAATAATTAATAAATGAAATTTAATTTCTAATAATTATTATTTTGAAATAGTAAGGGTTGATTTGATTAATGTGAATAGTTATGGGTAAAATACACAAATATTTCAAAATAAGCAAGTGGTTATAAAATATTCATTATTGTCGGGGAATATTCGTTTGGTCGTGGAATATTAAATCGCTTGTGAGAATATTAAATGCTGCCAGTAGCGACCATGTGTGGGCCCCATAACTGAAAGCGATTGGAGGAAGAAAATGACAAGAATAAGTTATTTAAAAATAATTCGTACAGAATATTCTAATTAATCACGTTAAAATACTCTATGGTTAAAACACGAAGAAGACACTGCAGTATTGCACCAATTATTGATTCTTACGTAAGAAGGCACTACTCAATAATTGTTACAAAGATTTATCGCTTAGTATTTTATTTTATTGATTCAATAATTCGTGTTGATATTTTATATTACCGTTGTTTCAATAATTGTCACTACATAATTATTTTTCTTTATTGAAGCAATAATTCATATTATCCGAATAATATTATTGGATAACATTATTGGCAATGTCTAGAAAGTTCATCTCAAGGAGAGGTTTGGTCACCTAATTGCGCCAAGAAGGAGAAATTCTTATTGGAAAGCCCCTCTTTCTCGGGAACCGCTGCACGGTTGTCGAGATTGTGATTACGTAATATTATTCGTGAATAATTAATTATTGATTTATATGATGAGGAAAATATTGATCTTATGTGGATATAGATGGAGAAAAATTTTTAATGTGACAATTGTTGAAAATTAAAATTTTATCTTTTTCCGATAAAATAATTATTTAAATATATTATTATATTTTTAATAATATAATAATGGTGATATTTTACAATGAAAGTGTGTGATATATGAGTATACGAGGAGAAAGAGTATTTTTGTTGCAATAAATGTTTAAAACATGTTAAACATGTCTGTGGACCCAATTTCTTGACTGAAATTTGATTATAGCTTGTAAAATCGCCCGTTTATGGATTTTGGTCAATTTATGTTTGGAATTTGGAAAAACTTTCTTCTGCAAAGTTGTAGAGAATTGAATTTCCTATAAAAAGAGCTATTTATTGTGAATTATTGAAGTTCCGAAGCTCCGAAATAATTGATTTTTGGAAGTTTAAATTATTTTAAATTAGAAAAACGTTTTTGTTGTTGTTAGTCTTGTGTAGTGGGCTGGTTGGTGGCTGATGTTGGGCAAATTAAGTGTGCATTGGAAAATATATATATATATATATATATATTATTAATTTATTAAATTTTCTACTTTGGTGTTCTAAGCATTTTCCTATAAATAGGGTGCTTAGTTTAAAATTGAAAATCACACCAGAAACTGAAGCTTTCTCTCTATATTATCGAGCGTATTCTTGTGAGTATTTTGAGTATACTTTGAGTATTGCTATCTATTGCAAGTTCAAGTCATAGCTTTATATCCGGTGTTTCAACTAGAAAGATTGTCCTTTCGAGGTAAGGGATATTATTTTTTCGTAATGATATTATTTCTTCAATATCATTATCTTTGTCAAATATTGATCTCAAGTTTTTATCAAATTTGGAACTTTTGGTGTCTGAGTTCTTATTCACGTATACCAGACTATTCACGATATACGACATTATTCATGAATACTAGACTATTCATCAAAAAATGAAAATTTTCCCTTTTTCGTCTAAAATATCTATTGTGGATACTAGCTTTGATTGTATCCATGTTTTGATCATTCTTGAATTTTACACCACTATGATTATTTTTGAGGTATTTTGGACATGGATAAAACAAATTACTTAATCCTTAATCCTTAATCCTTGTCATTTTGTTTCAATGGATTCGTTTCTTTAAAAATATTTTTCATCATCCTCGGTCTTTAAATGATGATATTATTGAATATCTTTTTATTCTGTAGTGCAAAGATGAGTGATTTCGATGAATATCTTTGGCCCGTAGTGCAAAGATGAGCAGTGTTTAGATGAACATGACGGTGATGAATATCTTTTTCAGTAGTGTAAAAGATGAATATTTGATTCCAAATATATATTGATTAATGTTACAGGATAAAAGATGAGCGATGAACTTTAAATTCATATATAGAAGATAGTAGTTTGCATTTCTACTTAACTCTTCTAATGAATTATTATTTCCATGCGAATATTGATTTAAAACTTGTTATCTATTGTATTCTATTAGATTTTTTCCTGTTGAAGACTAACGATAATTTGTTGTATATTATCTTAGTCATAATATTCTTCTTTGGGCTAGTTGAAGCTCACCCTTTTCCTTTTTGTTCCATTTTTCTTCTCAGAGAGGCGAGAATGTAGCGAAAATTGCAGTGGGGGTATGGAATGATGGTTATAGAGAGAGTTGTTTAGTAGTCCTCACCATTTTGTAAAATAATGCATCAATAAATGTGATGAGAATTTATTTGGGTATAGATATTGTCTGAAGATAATATTTATTCAAACTCACGATTTTACTATTGTAATAATAAAGTTGTAGTTGTTTCGCACTCATGTATTGACAACTCAGAATGGGTGATGTATACCTATTTGGGGGGCGCCATGAGAAAGAGAGAAAGCTTATGTTTCGGTGTGATTTTCAATTTTAACTTAACCCTCTATTTATAGGAAAATTTTAGCAGACTTGACTGCAGCAACTGATGGCTTTTACTCGCTACTATTCCCACCCACCACATTTGAAATAAAATTCAGCACATTTCTTCACCAACCACAAGTGGGGCCCACTCAATTCTAGAATTTTCCACCAAAATGCTAAATTCGGATACTTCAACAATTTCTGAACCATTCACCTCTTAAAATTCATAAAAAATCATACGCTCATTTTTAACGGTTCAAAATTTATGGACATATACTCAACTTATATATGTATAACATATCCAAAATCACAACGATCCAATCTATCGATTAAAATTATAACTCACACAACAAAGTCGTAAGAACACTGATTTGATCTTTTAATACCTCCAATTCGACAAAATACTGATAAAATACCTCAACATTAATTCCTTCATTAATAACCACATAAATAAATCCATCATTTATATCCACATCAAATAAATATTTCATTATCATATAAATCAATAATTAATTATTCACAAATAATATTACAGAATCACAATAATGACAACCAGGCAGTTCACAGGAAAGAGGGGGCTTTCCGATAAGGATTTCTCCTTACTGGTGCGCAATTAGGTGACCAAACCTCTCCTTGACAGAACTTTCTAGACATTGCCAATAATGTTATCTAATAATATTATTCAAATAATATGAATTATTGATCGATAATGGATAAATCTTGTGCGTGACAATTATTATCAAACAACAATAATATAAAATATCAACGCAGCAATTATTGAATTAATAAAATAAAATATTGAACAGTAATTACTGTAACTATTATTGAGTAGTACCTTCTTATGTAAGGATCAATAATTCAAAAATATTGTGTAAAACCGTGTGCTACTGTGCAAACACGCGTATTATTGTATTTTAACCACCGGGTATTCCAACAGTGTTAACGGTAACGATTATGCCATTATTTATAAAAATTCAAATTTGTCGTTTTCTTCATCTAATGATTTATTCGTTATAGGGCTCTACAAATGGTCTGCTACCGTCGTAATTTACGAATATTCCCCGACAGAAAGAATATTCCGCTACCAAACGAATATTCCCCGAAAACAATGAATATTTTATAACCACTTGCGTATTTTGAAAAAAATTCATATATCACTCTTAACTTTAACCTTTTATCAATTTAACCATTTACTAAATAGGAAAATTAAATACTTTTATTTCATAAAATTCGGGGTCTTACAGATAACGCTGCATACATTGCTCAACTAAGAGGAGGGTACATCAAGGGAGATAGAACAAAACACATTTTCACCTAAATTCTTCTTCACACATGAGCTACAAAAGAAGAGTGATATAGATGTGCATCAAATTTGATCATGTGATAATCTAGTCGACTTATTCAAAAAGTTGCTACCAAATGCAACGTTTGCAAAACTTCGGAAAAAGATCGGAATGTGTCGACTGAAAGACTTATGACAATATTTCTTCAAGGAGTAATGAATTCCTTTTGAGGGGAAGACTGTACTTTTTTTTCTTAGTCACGGTTTTTATCCCAATGGATTTTTTCTGACAAGGTTTTAACGAGGCAGTCAATTAAGATATTTATGTAAAAGATATGTACTCTTTTTCCCTTCGTTAAGTTTTTTCCACTGAGTTTTCTTAACAAAATTTTTAATGAGACATAATCTTCTATCGTAGGTAATCAGGGGAAGTTTTGTAATGCATAGGTGCATGGGATTACCTCCTCAGGAGGGAACTCCCGTGCTTTCCCTCTTCCTTCTCCTTTACTTCTTCCTCCCGTGAATTCTTTTTTTCCCCCGTGACTCCTCTGCATTTCCTATATAAAGGAAATCATACTGAAGGAAAAATAAGAATTTCTCTGAATAGTTTCTCTCTCTTTTTCTCTTACTTATTCTCTCTAAATTTATACAACAATTATAAGAATATATTTCTATACTTTGCTAAAGTTTTATAACAAAAAGAGTATTATATGTATAGAGGAAATTTCAAGAGCAGACATTCTAAGTAGCAAAAATCCTTAAAGAGCAGACATTTTAAATAAAACGCGTGTTTTTTTAAAAGCTCAGCTCCCGTCTTCTCTCTCCTCGATAGAAACACAGCAAAACCAAGCCCTAGAACGAATCCAGCCAAACCAGGAGGAGAAGACGACTACTTAATTGAACGACGAGAGCAGAATCGGTAATTCCTCTAGCCCTAAATCGATTCTTCTTCTGAACGAAGGGAGCAGAAGAACCACAGCCCCAAATCGATTCTTCTCAATCGGTAAATCCTTTCTTCTTCTTTGTTTGTCTAATTTCATTTTTTGGAGGGTTTTGTTTGAAGTTATTTAGGCCGCCTCTATCTAATTTCATTTTTTTGGGGGTTTTGTTTGAGTATATGTTGCCCTTCTGTGTAGCTGTTTCTACTCGTCTTGCCCCAATCTAAACAAAATTGTAATCTTCTGTATCATCAATAATTACTCGGATGAATGATGTCTCCACTTTTTAATTTTGTTGCTTGCTTATGGATCAGACTGAGGTAAAACATTTTGTACTCTATTCCTCATCATATATTTTTTCCTCAGACTTGAGATAAGCATCTTAGTTCTGTATATATGTTAGATGAAGTATTGTGATCTCATTTCTTGATGATTAGAAGTCTTAACTTGTAAAGAAGATGCGGTAACATGATCCATTTTATTAATAACAAAAGATGTTTTTGGAGTTCTCTCTCTCTCTGTATCCTGGATGATTGCTAAGTTGAGGAAAATGATATGTAATGGACAAGTTCATTCACTCAGAAAACTCATTTATGATTCCAACTTTCTTTTTCGTTTAATAGCCTGGTAATTGTCCTAAGCATTCTCCCTCCTCTGAAGAGATGGCCAAAACTGTACCACTTTTGCCAGTTATATTACTGATATTTACAACTCTACTTTGATTGATTAGGATTTAGGCCAGAGTATTAAAATGAAATCTAAAAATGCATTTAGTGTATAATTTAGGACTTTGTTAAAAGTCTTTGACCTGGAAGATATTTACAGCTTGAATGATTGGTTCTCTTTTGGCGCAAATATTTTAAAAGCCTTAATTGCTCCCTTCGTTCAATTAGTTGTTTCTTTGTATGTAAATGAAGCATATTTTTGTTTATAATTTTGCAGTTGTGTGAATATATTGATAATATAGAGGATTATGAGCACAAATTCAACAGGGAGCTCATCTCATAGTTGCAAATATGGAGTTCCTTCTCCTGTGAAGGTTTCATGGACCAAAACAAATCCTGGGAGGCGATTTGTTGGTTGCACAAATTATAAAATAATATCATGTGACTCGTTTGAATGGATTGATCCACCAATGTCACCGGCTCAAGAATTGCTCAAGATTATCGCGAAAAACAATGAATCAAGTCCCAAAAATAGAAGTTTTAAAAAAAAGGATTGACGACCTTACTATTGTTATCGTCAATGCAAAAAATGACAAAGCTATTGTAGAAAAGAAGCATCAAGAATTGGTGGCAAAAATTGAGGAGATGAAATTGAGCAACGAAAGACTGAAGAAAAAAGTGGTGTACTCGATTTTTCTTTTTTCTTTCATGTTGTGGTTTTTGTTGTTTATAATAGAGTTATAGTTCTCTTATTTAACATCTTAATGTAATGAAGTTGTAGTTTCTTGTCCTCTTATTTCTCATTCGGACTTATTTGGTGTCTTTGGAGCAATGTATTGGTATGAGCAATGTATGCCATTATTTGGATTAATTACTTTGATTCTTGGATTATTTTTTTTTTCCTAGAAGAGTTGCTTTTAGAAGAGCAATGTTGTGATATCTAGAAATGAGAGGACCTCTCATTCTCCCCCTTCTTATTTTTAACATGTATGTGATTCTCCCCTGCTCGCTCAGGAGGCCTACTTATTGGAGTACTACTTAATATATTTGCCTAAAATGAAGGAAGCTTGCGTGGTATAGGTAAATAACATAGATCTTTCGTTGGCACAAATGCAGCTATTTATCAATCACTTTGAGAATTGCATTTATCAATCATTTTGACAATTATACTATTACTTGAGACAAGAAAAGATGCAAGAAACCTGCCAGTTGAATTAAACAATGGTGAAACACAAACAAAGAAATGTAAGATACTCCCCAGCAAAAGATACAAAAAACCTGCCAGTTGAATTAAAGGTAAAAAATTTTACAGGCAAAAGCAACAAATTGAAGTTCCTAAACACAAATTCCACTAAACTATTACATTCTTTTGTAATACTACTAAACTATTACATTCTTTCGGAGTTCCTGTACACAAATTCCACTAATGAACACGAATTCCATAAAAAAAAAAAAACTTTTTCTTAAACCTTATTGATCCGACATCAAAGCTATCTTTCTTGGAAACCTTCATTGACATGTGGTTAGGTTCATCACAAAACCGCAAATCACCCAAACAAAGGAAAGAAATTAGTGAATCAAGTTGTCTAAGAGATCAGTAACAAAAAATGATAAAATTAAAGTTATCGCCAAAACAAAAAGAGACTAAGAGACTAAATATGGATATGATTAAGATTTGACCAACCTTTCGACTCATTTTACAAAAGCGAAGTAGTAATTGTAAAGCCAATCTCATTTTAAAAGAGAGATAATAGCTGAAGCAAGGCTAAGATGGAATCTCTATGTCAACATGAATGGGTATTGATATAAAAAGAAAAACACAAGTTCTATTAGTTCACATACCTCATGATCATTAGCTCTATTTGTCAATCAGATCCCGAGTAAGATCATCATTTGATGCTCCAATTCTACATGTAAACAAATAAAGCAAAGTCAAAATCAATTTTAAACAAATAGCAAAGTCAATTTTAAACAAATACATAAACTTGCTTACTGATTATTAAGCACTGGGAAGTTTCTTTTATCATGTGTCGCACCAACTTTGCCACATCCATTACAACGTCTACCCTTGTGATTTTTTGTTGTACCCAAAGCCTTTTCTTTGCCACCCTTCATCCTTTTGCCACACCCTTTTGCTCGCACTTGGTTTGGCTCAATATAATTATGATCATAAGTAGAAGACATGTTAACCGACTTGGATACATACTATCCCACCACTCTCCATTTCATTGTTTTCTTTAACCATTCTTTCCAATAATTTGATTGATCTTTTCATCCACACTAACAAAACAATCTTTTAAAACATTTGTGGCTTCTTCATTTGTGAGAGCCCTATCAATGAAATTTAAAGATTGTTGAATCAATTGGCTCCGCAAGAGTAAGTATGGCTTGTCATCTTTTATCGCCACACCATTATCATCAATTACACCACTTGATTTTGTTGTCTTTGTCCACCTCTTCAAAATATATTTAGAAGGTAATTTGTCAAGATCATGATACTTATGCAAATAAGCTATTACATGCCGACATAAAATTCCCAAACTCTCAAACTTTTTGCAAGTGCATGTTGCATAATCCAAAGATTTGTCGTAATGAATTTCTCTTACTTTACAGTTGTTGACATTCCTTCTGTAAATCTTATAGTCATGGTAGTTGACATCCTCCTTCATAAGATCAAACCTATAATTCAAGCTTTCACACAATTCTTCTTCAAATTTATAATACATCAAGTGTGTATAAATGTCAACCATTTGAACTAAGAAATCATGACGATATTTCATTCTCTACTCTCAACCAAATCTTTGTTATCCCAAACCAACTCATTGTGTCGTTGATGTTGAAGGCCCCAACCAAATTGAATCATAAAATCCACTAAAGAATTTTTTTAAACAAATTTTTTAAAAATGAATGAGAACTCTCCATTCGTTGGCTACTTGACGATACGCCGAATCGAGAAAACATGATTTACACATGTGCGGTACCCATCTACAACTGGATGTCATACATTGATTGTAGCCATTTATTAACATTCAATCCACTTTTCTCCATCGGCCCACCCAAGTGGAGTCAAACTTTTCCACAATCTCCCAATTCCAAATGCAATCAAAACTCTCTATAATAATCTTTGAATTTTATCGAGTCAATCTTCTCTCGAAAATTTGTCAAGATATGCCAACTACAATACCTATGAAATGTATTAGGAAGGATCTGTGAAATTGCATTTGTCATAGCCGATCCCGACGGTGATAATCATCACAGTGCATCATCACCGGCATCGCTTCCAAAAAACACTTGAAAAGCCAAACAAAAGTATCTATGGTCTCATCACTTAAGAAAGCACAACCAAATACATGAGTTTGACCATGGTTATTAACCCCAAAGAGTGGTGCAAATATCATTCCATAACGATTAGTATCAGACGTGGTATCAAAAATGACTACATCACCGTAAAACTATAAGCCCGCCCTAGAACTCAGACGCCCCCAAAAACAACGAGTAATCCTTTTTTCATCGTCTGCGGTCATTGTGAAAGTGAATGCAGATTCTTTTGTTGTTCCAACTTTAAGTACTCATTTAACATATCACCATCATGTCCCTTCAACTCATTACGCTTGTCTCTTTCGGGTTATACAAATCTCGTTGCATGTAAACCAATATTTTCAAACCTCCCACCGAATCGCAAGAAAATTATATTGTTGGGATTGTGGTATATTCACCATGCCAAGTTGTTGACTCAAAGATTTTTGGCAATGACACATTACGATGCGATCGTAAAAGATGTTTCTTATATGGGGTTCGATAATGGGTGACAATGACCTCTTCAATTTTAGTAATTACGATAGGTCATTTCTTTTTAAGACTACAATTTCTTGCACTACAACCTTCTTTTGTAGATCCACATTTTTTTTACAACCACATCGGCTAATAGTTTGCCCTTTCCTCGCTTAGAACACACATACTCCTTCCTACAAATCTCATTGATTCCCGCCTTTTTTCTCTCATAAAACTTTCAGACACTAAAACCAAAGATGCATTGCATATATGTATTGTAAAAAGTGTGAACATCATCTAATATTTGAAATTCTTGACCTACCTTAGGCGTAAACTCATCTGGCTACTTGAGGATAATAGACAAAAGTTTTAGTATTGTCCATATTCAACCCCTCTCGGCATCAAGTCATCTCCATCCATCTCTATTTCCAAACTCCCTATTTCATGCTCCATGTCATGCTCCATTTCTACATTATCCTCAGAACTCCCTATTTCATGCTCCATGTCATCCATTATATTTACACTCGACAAACATAAAACTTGGATTTAATCAAGGATAATTTACAAATGATAACTTGACACTCAGTTCATCATGAGTATTCATTTTCATATAACAAATCAATAATGTAAAGGCCTAAAAGAAGAAAATAGCCATGAAAAAACAGAGTTTAATAATGGGTATTTGTAATATAACTTCGTAATCTAATAAAATGAACCAACATTGATGAAAAAAAGAAAAAGGAAGGTGACTAAGTAAAACCAAGAAAATTTTCATTTGTAAAAGATATAGCTAACTATATATAAACAATTTAATCCCAAAATGGAATGCAGAATGAATAATGATCTTTGAGTGTTAATAAACCCATTGTGTTTCTTTAACGACTATCTAGTTCAAGACATGATGAAGATACACTACATAAGGATTTCTTCCTTCTTCATGATGCCACAATACTTGCAGGTGTTAATTTTCTTGTTGTAGAGAGTGGTGAGGCGAGGCGAAGTAAAGATGCAATCGCGCCAAGTAAAGATGCAAAGATTTAATACATCATCTTACCAGGTTGAAAATTACCTTCGTTCAATTGAGAAGAAGAATCGATTTGGGGAATTCTAAGGCTTGTATCGATTCTGCTCCCTTCAATTTGAGAAGAAGACGCGATTTGTTGTATTGATTTGGCTGGATTCGTTCTAGGGCTTGGTTTTGTTGTGTTTCTATCGAGGAGAGAGAAGACGGGAGCTGAGCTTTTAAAAAAACACGCATTTTATTTAAAATATCTGCTCTTTAAAGAGTTCTGCTACTTAGAATGTCTGCTCTTGAAATTTCCTCTATATGTATATTATTTTATTTAAGGTAAGTTGACACTACCCGTTCTTGGACGGAGGGAGTACTATAAACAAAAGAAATTGAGAAATAAAACCGGCTCTGGGGATACCAACGAACTTTCTGGTGCGGAGTTTGAGCTTCCTTCGCTCAACACTTGCTATAATAATCTTCATTGTAATAACTACACACATTATTATATATTAATTTCATGCACTTAATTTATTATCTTGATTAATGTTACTTAATTGATAAGAAATTCATCAAACTAAACTAAGAATACTAAATTTGTGTGAGAATTTGGGGATTTTTTAGATATCTCTGCCACCAATCATGGGAGTGGCATTACCACAGTCGTCTCCTCCATCCACGGCGGCTATTGACGGCAGAACTTACCACAAAGATGCGGAATCCATATTCCGCACAAAGTCGGTATCGGAAATTCGAAACGTGGAAGCCGCCACCAGAAAACAGATCCAGGACAAGAGCGAGGAGCTCCGGCAACTCGTCGGCAATCGGTACCGAGATCTCATCGATTCTGCCGATTCCATTGTTCTCATGAAAAACTCCGCCGAATCTATATCGGCAAATATCTCCGCCGTTCATCACTCAATTATTCATTCTCTCTCCTCCACTGCCACGGCCAATTCCGTCGTTACTCCAAACCCTACCCGATCTAAAACCTACGGCATTGCGTGTCGGGTCAAATATTTAGTGGATACGCCGGAAAATATTTGGGGTCACCTCGACGAATCCATGTTTGTCGAGGCTGCCACTCGCTACATGCGAGCCAAGCAGGTTCATCAATGTTTAAATCAAAATGATTCCAATAACAAAAATGTGCTTTCGAATTTTGCTTTACTGCAGCATCAGTGGCAGATCGTGGAGAGTTTCAAGACACATATTTCGCAGCGCAGCCGTGAGCGGTTGTTACTGGATTTGTCTCTTGGCCTTGGGATTGCTGCCTATGCTGATGCTCTAGCTGCTGTTGCAGTTATAGACGAGCTTGATCCGAATCAGGTTTTATCTTTGTTTCTTGATTCGAGAAAGTCTTGCATTTGTCAAAAATTAAGTGTGTGTTCAAATGCTAGTGTTATTAGCTCTGATGTGATTACGGTATTTTGTGAAGTGTTGAAAATAATTCAGGTTAGTATAGGTCAAGTAGGGGAATTGTTTTTGCAAGTATTGAATGATATGCCATTGTTTTATAAAACTATATTGAGTGCCCTCCTGCGTCTCAATTGTTTGGTGGAATACCCAATCCAGATGAAGAAATCAGGTTGTGGAAATCATTTAGGATAAATTAGAATCTGTAATGGTAATGCTTGACCGGGATTATATTGCCAAATCATGTTCTGATTGGTTGAGGAAATGCGGTAAAGAGATTGTTACTAAGATTAATGGGATGTACTTAATTGATGCGATCAATAGTGGTCGACAGCTTGCTGCTGCCGAGAAGTTGATACTGGGAAATAATGGATGGGAAGCAAGTGCTGGAAGGAAGTCTGGATTGGCTCAAGAGTGTTTTTGGTTCTGAGATTGAGTTGCCATGGAATAGAACTTCGTGAACTTGTTTTGGGTGATGACACGGATCTATGGGACGAGATATTTGAAGATGCTTTTGTTCGGAGGATGGAAGCAATCATTGACTCAGGGTTTAATGAGTTGAATAAAGCTGTTAATGTGAAGGAGTCTATTTGTGGTATTGCGGAGACTCCTGGTGACCGAGTTGATTTCCAGGCTTACTTGAATAGATCTCCAATATGTGGTGGGGTTTGGTTCATGGAGGTAATTAATAAAAAGGGTGGTTCAGTAACTGGTTCTAAAGCTCAGCCCGAGGAGAATGATTTCCACACCTGTCTCACTGCTTACCTTGGGGCCGAAATCAGCCGGATAAGAGATGCAGTGGATAGCCACTGTGAAACTGTCCTTGAGGACCTACTGAACTTCTTAGAATCTCCAAAGGCCTCTTTGAGGTTAAAGGGCCTAGCACCTTATCTGCAAAACAAATGTTATGGGAGTATGTCGACCATACTGATGGAACTCAAGAATGAGATGGAGCAGTTATACAGTGCTATGGAAAATGGCAGCATGGAAGGTGAGCCTGTGCCACCGCCAGCTATAATTGTTCAGAGATCTCTATTTATCGGGCGACTCTTGTTTGCATTCCAGAAGCACTCGAGGCACATTCCAGTGATACTTGGTTCACCAAGGTTTTGGGTGAACGAAGCTAAGGCAACCGTCTCTGGTAAGTCACCATCCATGTTGAGGTATTCTAGATCTTCAATTGATTCTCCCAGGGCTGATAGCCCAGGAAAGAGTATGGGCGATTCCTTGAAAAGACGAACATCTCTGGCCACTGCTGCTATGTTTGGAGTGAATGACGGTTCAAACCCACAGCTTGAAGAACTTAACAGAACAACACAAGATCTTTGCATTAGAGCTCACAACTTGTGGATATCTTGGGTTTCGGGTGAACTTTCAGCCATTCTCTCTCGCGATCTCATGCAAGATGATACTTTATCAGCGACAACTCCCTTGAGAGTAAGTGCCTTTAACAATGTGCCGACTGAAGTTAGTTTCTTCTGATTGGTTCCTGTTTTCATTCTTGTTCTTTTTAATGTTTTTTCCTTCTTTTATCTGAAATTGTGTTTTTCTGTATATAGTTCAGACTACTGGAAATAACTCGTATTACATCTTGAAATGCACATTGTGAATCATGTTGCACTCGATTGCTGGAATAGATTTCAACAGTACAGCCATTTTTAAGAATTAAGATAGACCTCTATGGGTCTTTGAATTTGTTAACTTATATTGGATGCTTTGCATCTACATTTGACTTGATAATTTGAATACAGAAAACTTCCATGATTAAAATAGGACAGATTTCCATGTTTAATATAGGACAAACTTGCATGATTAACATAGGACCTGCAAAGTTTTTGCTATTCAATTTTTCATCTACTTTTTTTGAGAGAAAACTGTTTTTTGCCTTTGAAAATGACATATTTCAACAACGTGAACTATTGAAGTTCACCCCTACCAAATCACATTATAGTGTATATCATATCCCTGCTCCCTGCTCCCCTTTCACTTAGTAAAATATAATGCTCTCCAATTAGCATCTCTAATCTGTTGAGAAAGATTATGATGTTGTACTTAGATATAGACTAGTTGCACTTCTAATCCTTTACAATTTGGATTTCATTTTTGGAACTTAATAGACTTTTGACTAGCAAAATGTGTGAACTTACTCAAAAGTATTTAAATAATAAAACAAAACCCATAGGTGAAAACGTCTACAGATGCCCATTACGATGTAAGAAATCTAGATACTTTTGACTCCTTATCTTTGATCAGGTAAAAACTTCCAAAATAGAACACATTGAACCAATTTCCTGAAAATTTTCTTTCCCTATTTTAAACTCATTGAGTTTTTATGAACTGCATCGGTAGCTTGATGTAGTATTCTTTTAGCCTCAAAAGCTAGTAATCCCCCTCCCTCAAAAAATGGAATTAACTCAAAAGTGCCTTGCAATGATAAGTTTGCTTGTCTGTATAGAAGTAAAGATCTCACCTGGTTAGTGGTGCACATCTTACATTGTTGGAATCATATGGCTTCACTTCCTAGGTCTAGCCACATATCCTATTGTACATCTGCTTTGAGGTTGATGCTTAAAGAATTAGCATATAAGCAAGCGCCTATATTCATGAAGAACATGCACAAATCTTTTCAGGGAAAACTTGACATCTTATTTTGTTTTGCTGGAGGAAAAATTGAATCGTCTTCCTTTATTTATACAACTTTATTGTTGTCTTGCTGATTGGAAACTTAATGTTTGATAACTCCCAAAAATTTAGCGAACTCATCTCTCATAGGAAACACCTTATAAAGCTGAAACTTGAAGTCATTTTCCTGCTGACTCGTAAGTTTTAACTCATTGCATCTTCTTGAACTCTGGCTGGTGAATGTTTTTCCCTTGTGACGAGCATTAGTGCATCTTTAACTTCTTCTATGTTTTTATTTTTAAATGCTTACATCCAATATCATTGCTGTTTTAAATATTATTTGTGAATTGATAACTGGATGTTCCTCTAAATACCTTAAGCTTAATCATCTTTTAAGTGTTGGTAGGGTTGGGAGGAGTCAGTAGTCAAGCAAGAGCAGTCTGCTGAGATCCCATCGGAGATGAAAATATCACTCCCATCCATTCCTTCCCTTTATATGACCTCATTTCTATTTCAAGCTTGTGAAGAAATTCATAGAGTAGGAGGCCATATTCTTGACAAACTAATTCTACAGAGTTTTGCTTCAAAGCTATTTGAAAAGGTAACTCTATTTACTTTTAACATTTGATTGATCGTTATATTCCATAAGTTATAGCTATTTGCCATGATCTCAGATTCTGAATTGATGGGGGAAAATCAAGTATTAATGGGTGTTTGATAAAAATTGAATGTGGATGAGTTGAATTTGAAGCAATGAAAAAAAACTGTTTGATAATGACATAAGTCACGAATTGAAATCTTTATTATTTTACCCTTTTGAAAAAACTCAAAATTGTTGTAAATTTATTTAATATTACTTAATATAATAATTAATATTTTTTAATTTTTTTTTTTTACTTCACTTTTCATTATTATTGCTAAAATAATGAATCCATCTTACCGATTGACCATTAGAGATACTAAGCGATTCAAATTATTGATTGACTCTAAAGTAAAGACACCTAATGACATTAAATCTCATGGAAATTCCTTAGCCTTTTTTTTTCCACTTTTTATTATCATTATAATGAATTATGTAAATTTGATAAAGTGAAAGTAAATCAATTCCTTAGTCTTGTACATACATTTGAATTTGGTAAAAGTCAAGGTCTTGGATACATTTAGGACCAGAAAGCTGAAGGTCTTTGACCAGGTTATATATTCAGAAATGGTTACAAAAGTGCGGGCTTCGGAGGGTGGTGGTAGGGAAGCATGAGAGTGGCCTCAAAGCTGGTGAAAATATGTCATAGAGTTATAAAGAGCATAATGTTCAAGGCGCCACGGTATGGGTAATCATTTGGGTCCATTGTGCAATCACTTGAATTTGTTGATTATTTGGAACATCAATTCAAACTTGCAAATGGTGCAAGTATGCCACTTTGTGCAAATAATGCACAATTTGAGATCTATTTACTGTCTATCCTTCCCAGCACCATGCATAAGCGGGATGCTGTTGGTAATATACCTCTTCTAACTTTTCAGGTGTCGTTGCATGGTTCAGTGGTAAATAAATCTAACAAACTTATGAATGTGGGTTGTAGTCTTAGAGCAGCCATTTCAAGCAAATATGACAACTAGCTCTAAACCTAATATATCATTCCCTGATGTCGTGTATGCAAACAGTGAATGTGATTGAGTGTAAATTTCAGGATGGAAATTTTGCATATCCTCTTTCAACAAATTTATAGTGCATCTTTCCATTCATCTATTTGATAACGTCATCAGATTTGTTTACATAGTATTGTTTCCTATAAGAAGGTTCTATTTAATATGGTCAATTACATTGGCTATAATATATTTTATGCAGGTCATTGGTATATATGGAGATTTCCTTTCAACTGAAGAGGTTCATGGATCCCAAGTGTCAGAGAAAGGAGTGTTGCAGGTTCTTTTAGATTTAAGATTTGCAGCTGACATTTTTTCTGGGGGAGATTCCAGTGGAAGCAAGGAGGTATCAAAAACTCCAAAAGTAAAGTCTCCTTTTACACGGAGGCATGATATACATCAAACAAAGTCAGTCAGCAGAGAGCGTATAAATGGGTTGGTTAATCGCCTTACACAGAGGCTGGATCCAATAGACTGGCTCACATAAGTTTTTCTAACCAGCTGTTATCTTGTATGCAAAAAAGTTTGGATTTCATCAAGTTTTTTCTATGGTTTGACTTCTTCTTTCCATGATCATTACTTTCATATAAAGGATCATTTTGAGGTTTCTTTCTTTTCTTTTTCCCTAAACATCCTTTTTGTTCCAAGTTTCCTTTCAACTGCGATTTCTTATCAGTTGTTTTAGTCATACAAAGTGAGAGCATGAAAGTAATAAAACTTCCACATCTCAGTTGATTGGATCTATGGTTCCTATTGCTGGCCTGTGTTCTTGTCATTATATTTCCGAACCGGTAAAACCCAGTTAATCCAGTTTACTGGCTTTATAGCCTGGTCATGAATATGAACCATACTGGGATATGCATCTTCAAACGATGACAAGTTGATTGTTCTTCATACACAAGTACGAAAAGAGGCGTAAAGTGTGTTTAGAGTTGTGACCCAATATTAAAACAGGAGAAGACTTGATCTAATCTAAAGCATTTAGCTTTACAGCTGCAAGTTCACAAATACAAAGAGAGAATCAATTGTATGAAACAAGAAAGAAAGTTAATAAGTTATAATAACGTGTTTTCTGTGTTTGGCCTTTCATTAATTCGACAAGGTTATTGGTATACTTCTCAAAATGAATCAATTTTCAAAATTAAATTTTCTTTAGATTGTAAAGACTAAAAGAAGTTCCTTAATTGAATCTAGTATTTTCCGCAGGGAAGCAAATTGCAGAGAACTGTATCGTCATTTTGTGGTTTCTTGATACTTGGGCATTTTTTCTAATGCAATTTTTTATGAAAATAATTGACCAAATAAATTGTGGTTATTGTTCCCTGAGCATTTATATCTGAAAATAGAAAACCATTTAAAAAATCTGCCTTATGGAACTCCATATTACCATAAGTTTTCAGTAATTTTTTTCAGTTTATTTTTAGAATGAGAATACTGAATCTCCTGTCCTGCAAAGTTTCACAACTAAGTTTTTTTTTAAATTTTAAATCAAGATGATATACTCTTTCTAAAATAAAGGGAAAGAAGATACTTTTTGATGTCCGATGCAAGTACAGTGTCTATGCTGGAGTATCAACTAAGTGCAAAGTTTTTTTAAGTTTTTTTTTTTTTTTTTAAAATTTTTAAATCTCAAGATGATAGTCACTCTTTCTAAAATAAAGGGAAAGAAGATACTTTTTGATGTGGTCCGATGCAAGTACAGGCACATGTCTATGCTGGAGTATCTTAAGGTTAATAGTAAACTAGATTTTCGGTTTTCACAAATTAATTACCTTAATTTGAGTGAAATCACCAGATGTGATAATATTTGCAGGATGGCATAACAAGGAAACTCCATTGATATGTTATGTTGTGTTTAACTTATTGTTCTGCCTGTCTATATGTTTCTCTGCCTCCCCTCATCCGCATCTTAATGGTACTAGAATAACCATATCTACAGATGGTGATTTTGTTTGATTATTTACTCATTTCAGGTATGAGCCATACCTTTGGGAGAATGAGAGACAGTCCTACCTACGCCATGCTGTCCTCTTTGGGTTCTTTGTGCAACTTAATCGGATGTACACAGATACCGTGCAAAAATTGCCTACTAATTCTGAGTCCAATATAATGAGATGCTCCACGGTTCCTCGCATTAAATACCTTCCAATCAGGTTCATGTTATTATTGCTTTCAACAAATCTGTCACTTTATCATTCCATAGGATTTGTGCATGTATATTCATTAATAGTATCTTCTCATAAATGCCAATGGCATAAATTTCACATGTTGATGGTGGCTGGCATATCGGTCTTTCTTCTTGTTTGAGATAATTTACATATTGGGTTTTCTTAAAACAAAATAAATAAGAAATACAGTCCCTAGTGCTATAAATTTACTACTAGATCCACTTTGAAGCGACTTCTAAATAACATATATTTTCCAGTGCTCCGGCATTGTCAGCGAAGGGAACAACTAAGGCATCTATCTCAACATCTATGGATGATATTTCTTCAAGAAATTCGTGGAAAGGTTACATGAATGATGAACTCTCCCGAAAGATTGATATTGACAAGGATTCAGGTTTTGGGGTGGCAACACCATTTTTGAAGTCTTTCATGCAGGTAAAAAAACTTCCTGTTTATTTAAATTTGAACAATTGAATATTGAACTTCTTTAATTTTAGGAGTAGCAAGAAGTTACTCTTAGTTTGGTTTTGCACACGAGAAGGTGAGATCTTGAGCTCAAGTTTATCTAAGAAATTTTTGCACGGACTCGGCTTCGTAACTAGACAAGCGTGTGAGACTTAATTTGCATGTGCTATTCAACCATCAACTTCCCGTCTTCAAGACATCAGTATTCTTCCTTGGCTGACCCACCTAGTGCACGTAGGGATGGGTGGTGTACTGGTGTATATTAAACATGGTACACTCCCTGTCCCATTTTTAGCCCCTTTGGCACATAGTTTACCAAGATGACTTTAACTTTGCTTTGCATTATTTCTTTAAAAGTAATGCACTGGTATATGGAATGGAGTTTCAAAACTTTAAACTCTCTTTTCCAAACATTAGAATAATATAGTCAAATTGAACAATTTATGCATTTATGTGAATTATGTCACTTAATTTTGGACATTCCGAGAAAAGAAAGTTTACCTACATTGGGACATAGTGACTAATAAAAAAAGGAAGTCCACATATATCTATGTGCTTGATGTACGACGGTGATATCCAGTGTTATAATCCATCCCTTTTCAGCAAATCTAGGCAGCAAACTGATTATCTTTGTGTATTGCCAGGTTGGCAGCAGATTCGGGGAGAGCACGCTGAAATTGGGTTCCATATTAACAGATGGACAAGGCAGGTTTGGTGACATATTACCTGCCCAAGCCGCAGGGCTTCTTTCATCATTTACAGCCACCAGATCAGATTATTGACTACTACCCCATGCACCTTTTTTTCTTTCCTTCTTTCTGGGTTCAAATTATGGTCATTACAGTCCGAACCTTGTGTCAGAAATCTGTCTGAGAGAGGTGTAGTAGGGAAGAGTATTTTGAAGCAGCTTAAGGTGAAAGATGTAAAGATATGGGAGTGAATTCGTAGATTTATTTTGTATTTTATAGAGGACTAGCTAGGTGAACTATTTATAGCTTGTGTAGTTAAAAATCAGTTTAGAGAGGAAATGAAAAATGAATACTGGTTTTTCGGGGTGTTGGCGTTCCTTTCTTTACATGTATGCTAGCTAATATGCCATTATTTTTTGGGTAGATTGCTGTAGGAGAGAATAAAGAAAATAGATTCAATAAAATTTCCTAATAATTACCATTCCTAACTCAAGATGCATTTTGAAGTTGCATTTTGTTTTTCCAAGTATAAATTACAAAGTGACCAAATGTGATAGAGATGGTATAGAGGAAAAATTTTATTTTTTTTCTATTGGGCAAGGCCACAACTACCCCAATTTGAATTTCATAAATTATATACTATAGAATTCATATACTACATCCATTCCATAATAATTTATTGACTTTTTAGAAGAAAATTTTTATTTCAATTTATTTGCACTTTACAATTTTTTTTTCTTTTTAAGAGAATAAATTATTTACTTTTCTATATCACCTCTCATTATCCCAACACATTTTCTCTCCCTTGTATTAGTAATTTTTAATTTTATTTATGATAAAGGTAGTAATAAAATTTTATACAAATTTTAGTTACTAAATGATAGTATTAAATAAATTTCTTAATTCATGCGCATGAAACTATTATTATGGAATGGACCTAGTATTATAAAAATACAATATATGATATTTTTAATTAAACATTCAAACTACTGTATATATATATATATATATATATATATATATATATATATATATATATATATATATATCGTATTTGTAATTTTAAAATAATTTATTATATTCATGAAAAGAGAGATGAATTATAAACATAATAATATATTACTTAATATATATATACACAATTGGACAGAGAGAGAGAGACTAAGAGATGAATTTGTTATCTAATGTTCTATCTATTGCATTTTGATTTGTCTGTTATTATTACTCTCTCCATTCGCTAAATTTGCAAGTATTAAGTATGTTTTTGTTTTATGTTTATCCTTAAAATAGTAGTTGTTAATTTAGTAGTGATATCATGATAATGAAATTTTACTTAAACCATGCATTGATCTTCAAGGGACATTTGGTTTAGTTGGATCAAATTTTTACCAAAAGGAGCATGCATGCATATCTATCGTACCCACTTTTTTGATCTCCTTTTCCAGTGATGCCAATTGTTTGGAGATGGGTTAAAGCACCTACGTGGCTGCATTTTCTCAGTCTCCTATATGACTTCAGGGATCCCGTGAGACTTAAATTTTGCGTTGTAATCTCCTCTTTTAATCAATAAAATCTTCTTTTATCAAAAATAAGTCATCCATAAAGTTGCTTTAGAAAGTCTTTCTGGAAATGCGCCTAGGTGACCTTATCCAATTGTGAGCTTGCTGATCCTTGTAAATTTTGTGCTGAAGTACTGTTAACGCCAAGATATTTTCACGCGCCTCAATCACGTAAAGGCGCGTCTAATCTTGCACAGTAAACACGTCAATACCAGAATCTTGACGGCCAGACCGATGGGAGGATATTCCGGCGTGAGGAAATTGATGCTGTAGAATCAAGAATAACAATGGAGGTGTATAGCTCTAGTGTTTGATAATGAAAAATATCAGTTACCTCCTCTCTTTGTGTTGTATCCGCTCCTCATATACTCCATCTCCAGTTTTGTATGTCACCGACTCCCCTGACACCATCCCACTACAGGTAGCTTACCTGTTGA
The DNA here is from genome assembly GCA_020205605.1 of Panax ginseng. Classification (NCBI taxonomy): domain Eukaryota; kingdom Viridiplantae; phylum Streptophyta; class Magnoliopsida; order Apiales; family Araliaceae; genus Panax; species Panax ginseng. Next base: position 32,395,489 of record CM035140.1, read on the forward strand.
TCCCATCACCTTTTTCCACCGTCGACCGACGATGTCTCATCTTCATTAATGCAATGCAGGATAACAGCCAAAATTCTATCCTTGCAATGATCATCGGTCAAAGTCCAACTAAAGATATTATTCACCCAAAGAACCGGCCCAATACTTTCAATATCCCGGCCCAACATGTCTAAAGTATTATGGCCCAACAAGTACAAATGTATCTTTAATGATAAGTGATCTCGTTACTTTGGAATACACACTTAGCTGCCTTTTTTAAAGCATCTTCAATACACCTTCTCTTATGAACTGCACTCTTAAAAGATAGTAGCACTTTAGCAGGCACGATGCACAGTACATTGCAGCCTTGGATGATTAAAGACTCTTGAACTATTTTTCTCATGCAATTCCAGTTATCTGTTAAGAGGTTTGCGACACTGTGCTTAGTTCTCTATTTTAAAAAGTTTCCTTGGCATTAATTAAAATCATTTAAGCCTTAGAGGGGAGCAAATATTACCTGCACATTTCCTGCAAATTATACTCACCTTAAAATTACAACGTTGAGTAATCTTCTATTTCAAGTTCTAGCACCTTGGTCCTTGACAACATTTATTATTCCTCTCGACTAACCATCTTTGAGGATTCTACGCTCCTCTATGGAACCTCAATTTCCACCTATCTTTTTTTTTCTCACAGTTTTTAAGCTTTTAGTCTTTTAGCCCCAGAAAGATCATGGTGGCATGGTTTGCAACTTGTGAACTCATTTGTTTCTGAATTGTTTTAACTCTGTTCAAAGATAAGTTAGAACACCATTTAAACCAGCTAATTTGATGGACTTGTCAGTGAACAATATGATAAAGTGACGTGGGAAGGCTTCATCTTGGCATTTCCTACACTGCTGTTTAGTTTATTTACTTACAGTCCTGATGCAATAGTGGGTTATTTTCTTTTTATTATAGGTTGATGAGTTTGATTTTTGTAAGAATTAGCTTCCCTCCAAATAATTTATTCACAAAATATTCTAATGAACTGAACAATCTTTTCTTCGTTTGATAGTTAAAATTGCTTGATTGCGTGTTGTCCCAAAGAAATATTTGTTGTAAGTTCCCCATGCAATACTTCCTTGAGACTATATCAGGTAAAACCATGATCGTCTTTATGGTTTTATACGAAACAAAAAATATATATACCATATATCTAAAGTACAAATTTGTTACCTCATGTTTGGTTAGATTAGCACGATTTGAATTTTCGTACAATTTCTTATATCCTCGAGATCTTCCTTCCTATGATCTTATGTTGAACTTGGAGTGTGGTCTCCAAATTAAGCACCCTTCTAGAAAAACCCTAACTATATTTTTTCTAGACTGAAAGAGAGAATACGTATTTTTGTTTTTCCTCTGATAGAAAAGTCTACTCATACGTTTATGATCAATAATATATATAATAACATTGATCTTTACCCTCTCTCAAGAAGTTGGTCTATATTAGGCTAGGAATTGAAAGAGATCTCAAGGGATTCCTTTATTGACTCCAATATTTATCTAGATATTATTATCTAATAATAATATTCAAAATAAATATTAGTTACAATTAATTCCACTAAATAATTGTAATTGTCACTTTAGTCCAGGAATTAATTAAATAAACCATTTATTACTAATAAACTGTAAATATTTCTTTTATAAATGTACATAAATATTTCGTAATCAATTAATATAATTCAAATACATTTAAATTAATTTCATAAGTCCATAATTTATCTCTATTTGATCATAAATTGATTTAACAATTAAATTAATAATTTTTATAATAAATATTAAAAGACTCACCAAGATTCTATGATTAATGATATTATAAAAAATCTTATAGATGTTTTGACAATAATAATGTTCGTAATATTAATTAAATATATTAATCGATATTACGAGATATTAATTAACACGTATGTAATCTCACTCATTGGCACATCAAATTAATATATATATATATATATATATATATATATATATATATATATATATATATATAACGATATTAAGTCTACTATAATTTCAAATTTAAGACATTTTACTAATTAATATTTACGTGAACATATTTTACAAATAAAATATTATCACATGATCCGTTTAATGCACACTGTTAATGCATTTTAGTACTTTAATTAGAAGTCCAACTTCCATGATCAATATAAATCATCTCTGTTAAAGTACTATAACCTACAGGATAATATCTCCAAATTATCCTAGGTTACAAATCATTATTTTTTTTATTTATATATTACAAATTTATATCTTTTGTGTATAACATTTACTTATACACATAAACCATAACATATATAATATGGAGATATATATAAACAAACTAAATAATCATTTAATGAATGATGAATCAATGTCATTAAATGATGAATCAATGTCTAACATAAATAAATAGATAAATAGGATTTTTATAGCAAAAAAATCTAACATTAGTTATTTCTCTTTTGCTTTTGTTGAGTTTTGTACATGTCTCTTATTGAATGCAGGCCCCTCCTGTGATAGTGTTCTCTTCCGCTTGTGCAGGATTAGCAGGTTAGAGTTTCTCAATAATGTCTCGTATTGGCATACTCTTTGCTTGTGCTTGGTTACATGTATTATTTTCAATGTATGTATAATTTTGGAGAAACTTTTTAATATGATAACTCCAGCAAAATCCTCCATCATTCTCTTTAAACTGCACTTTCTTTGTGTGATTTTTAATCTAAATATGTCTCTACACATGCTATATTATGGAGATTTTCTTTCAAGTTATTCTGGAACTGCAACCATGTTTTTTTTAATAAAATGTACAACAGCTTCTATTTATTTCTGATAATACATATTTTTGCTATTTCCTTTTTGGGATTTGTGGTTGAGACAAGTGATCGAACTCTTCTCTGAGGTTGCGCTTTAAAAGAAAAGAGAATAGAAGGTCGTCCTTCTTACATCTACTATGAAGCACAACGATTGATCGATCATATTCCTTCTCTTCATTACTCTCATGCAATTGCATGTGCATGTGATAGAGTACTTGTTGGGCTGTTTTCTTTTCTAAGGTGTAGCCCATCAGTTATGGTGCTTGAGAAGCCAACTTTATTGTCAAAAGTTCATTCTCTCCAGGAGGGAATGAAAGTTTTGATTTGCTGCATCTTTATTGTTTCTTTGGATTGTTAATTTAGACAAATAAATTGTTCTCCCCCCTATACTCTGTCATGATACCTGGATGTTATTGCTTCCTCGCCAATTTTAAGAGAAACTTGATATTTTTTCTGGCCTCTGCGAACCAAATTCAATTAGGGGGATCTAGGGAATTGGTGAGTTTCTGTACTCCATTTTTGAGTTCCGTGGTTTCCGTTAATTTTTAATATAGTTGACACTCCTCAAGTTTAGGTAGAGATGATTTAGGGAATAGCAGTTGATCCTTCATTACATTTGGGGACAATTCTCTTTCTTTGAACTCAAGTATACTGCTATATTTAAACACGTTTATGTTTGTTGTGTGTCAACATATTTTGCGTGGGTTTGTTATTCTGCAGGTGGTGCTGTTCCAGCACTTGCTCAACTTGCATCTTCATCTTATCATGCAACTGTCTCATCTCCATCATTGCCCCCTCCATCCTCACAGGATGGAAAGATAAGCAAATCAAGAACCTCCTCCTCCACCCTGTAAGGATTTATTAACTGTTCCATGGACTTATATGGCAAGGCAAAAGAGAGGGAGATTCATAGATCCCTTGAGCTTATACAAACAAGGGTTGGCAGTGGTTGTGACTAGAACTTCAGTCGGATGGGCTGATGGGGAACATAGGCTTCTAACATGTGTAGAGTTGTTCACTCGATTTTAAATTTTACAACATAATACATATATAGATTGTGATTTTCTTTCCTGAATGTAGAAAGATGTAAACCAATATGTAATGTGATTCTCCATTTTATAAATCTAGTACAGTTTTGCTGCGGGTTTAAAGCTCATTGAATCTTTTGTGGAATCCTGGAAGTTAAATGTCTGCCTGGTCGTTGGATATTTCGTTTCAGGTTTTGAGATTTATCAACCGAGAATCAGCCCAGTGACGCAAGTGGGCACTATCATCTGCAGAGATTCATGTGGGGAACTGTATGAACTAGGTAAGTTATCTTATTTACTGAGATTACTGTAGTAGGACTTGGTAAATTTCAGTGAATAGAATTCCATTAGGGGTTAACAAACTTTTTAAAAAAGTTGTGCACCCAAATAAGGGAGGGAATTTGGTATAAATTTTGCAACTTTAATATGATATTTGCCATCTTTGCACCGACTGTTTATGCTTGAATCCCACGCATGCATTATTGAACGGATACAAATGATAATCTCTTGGCACTTTATACACATTTGAGGCAATTTAAAGAGTCTTATTAATGAAGAATGTGCTTTAGACTCTTCGCTCAAGCTAATAATTACATTAGTTTTGAGATTGTATATCTGTGTGTTAAGCAAATGAGTGCTTGCTAAACATAGACGGCAACTCGTAGATATATCATTAATACTGACCCTACTGAGGATCTTATCATTTGGGCAGCCTATATGCTGATTTGAAGAATCACCCTTTATTTCATGAAGAATGCTAAATAACTAGACAAAATTTGTATACCATGCATCTGGTATATGTATGCCTACACAACGATTGGTGCGTTTGGAAGTTAAAAGTGTAAGCCACGTTAGTAATAATCTTTTTGCAGAAGCAGAAATGCAATAAAATTCAGGAAAGAACAGTTTCCTTAAGACAATATTTGGTCGTGGCAGGACAAATTGTCTCCCAGGATACAACAATGCTTCGGGTTTAACTTTACTGGTGTGTAGAAAGATTATCACTAAGTAGGAAGGAAGAACAAAGAAGAAAACCACTCTCTCTACAACATGGGAGAATACTCTTATAACAAGAATTGAGAGAGTAACTCCCAAATATCCAATTAATCCATCATCGATGCCCACTATGCCCACTAAGCTTCTTCATAAAGTGAGCCATCAATTCTCATTCATTATCATCCCCACTAAGCCTTCATAAAGTATGCTCAATCAATATCATCCGCTTCTCAACAATCCCCACATGAATGAAAATTGAAAACAAAGGAATTCAATGCTATGATAACTCTCATGCTTGATATTAGCATAGGAGATGTAGGCATCAACCCTTAAACCTTCCCTTGTGAAGTATATTTACTTTTCATGGTCGACTAGTAGACGTGATGTCCTTGAACTATTCTCGCCGCTTTGTGTAAACGATGATATACCTCACACAAATACCAACATAACACGGTTTTGGTTCTCATGGTTATGTTCATTATGGTCATGAACATCTCCCCGGTTCGCAAGAATCAAGAGAACTAAACTCATTAGTTTTCCTCAAGTCAACCCCACTTCATTCTCACAGGTGATTTTATCTTTTGTTGGGACATCGACACACAAGATCAATCATTAAAAGCATAGCTTAACCTTATCCGATTTCATATCACCCGCTTATAGATAAGGGTTAGACCCTACAATGATAATACATTGTCTATGCAATTAGGTTGTCCCATCAACCTAGATCCGGGATCTCCACCAACAAGGTTGGGTTTTCCTTCACATGTAACCTTTAAATATTTATGGCCTTCAATCCCATTCTTCTTGATGTCGTTTCAACTCGATCTCGGCTTAAACCTTTGGTTAAGCGGATCAGTAATGTTATCCTTTGATTTTACATAATCAATAGAGATAACCCCGTTGTGATCGATCACTGCGGTAATCTCAGATTGATGGACGACGACGCACGTGTCTCGACTTCACCGCTATACATCACGCTCGTCTTTCTTTTAATCGATGCTTGATTATCACAATATAAATAAATTGTGTGCATGTGCTTAGCCATTCAGAATATCCTCCAAGAAGTTTCAGAACCATTCGGCTTTTCTCCCGCTTTTATCCAGCTACAAACTTCGAGACTCCATCGTGGATCCGTTATGATCGTCATTGCGAGGATTTCCGTGACACCGCCCTCCTCCCCCAGTGAGTGAACACGTATCCACTTGTATCTTTGGAGTTCTTTATATCGAAATTCAACTAAAGATCGAGAATCCTTCTAATAATCGCAGTTCTCTCGTAAGGTGCGATCCATAATTACGAAAGTGTATCTTAGATACCAAGTATCCTAACGATAGCTTTCCGTTGGTTATCCTCGATTACTCGTGTATTTGCTTAAACCGCTTACGTGAAAGCAATATCGTGTTGTATAAGTCATGAGATACATCGATCGCTTATAATCCTCATGCGATTCTACTTGGTCAACGCTTTCACCTTTATTTTTACAGAGGTGTGGGTCGATATCTAGAGGAGTTCTAGCTTCACTAGAATCATCCTTCTTCTGAACTTCCCAAGTATCTTGTCCACGTAATGTGGTGGGTTAAAATGAAACCATTAGGTGAACGCTTGATTTGAATTCCCAAAATCACATCACCAAATTCCATATCTTTCATATCAAACTTAGAGTTTAACATATCCTTAGTATTCTTCACCATATTTTCATTACTACCCATTAATCAAGATAGTCGTCAACATACAAACACGTAATAACATATCCTTTGTTTGTGATTTTGACATAAATACATTTGTCACATTCGTTTATATTATAGCCATTAGCCATCGCGACATCATCAAATTTCTTATGCCATTGTTTTGATGCTTGCTTTAGTCCATATAAGGACTTCACCAATTTACACTTTTCTTCCCCGACTCGAACTACACAACCTTCAGGTTGTTCCATGTAGATCTCTTCATCAAGATTTCCATTCAAAAAGTCTGTCTTAACGTCCATTTGATGTACTTCGAGATTCCATAAAGCGGCAATAGCAAGTATCATCCTAATAGAGGTTATTCTCGACACTGGAGAATACGTATCAAAGTAATCAAGGCCTTCCTTTTGTCTATATCCTTTTATAACCAATCTGGCCTAGTACTTATCAATTGTTCCATCTGCTTTCATTTTCCGTGTGAAAATCCATTTAGAACTTAGTGGTTTCATTCCAAGAGGAAGGTCCACTAATTCCCAAGTATGATTTTGCATAATGGAATCAATTTCACTTCTTATAGCCTCTTTCCATAAAGGACTATCTGTTGAATTTTACAAACCGACCAGTAATTCCGAGGTTCAACCTCTAAAGATAAAGGTTAGAAAGTCGGTCCAAAAGATTTTTCAACCCTTGCCTTTTACTTCTTCTAGGCTCTACCTTTTCATTTCCTTCTACTTCAACTTCATGTTGAATGTCTTGACTCTTCATTAACAATCTCAAGAGATCGCTTTCAACCCGATTCAATCTCTTCACGCTTTGATGGAAAAATGTGTTCAAAGAATGAAGCATTCTTTGATTCCATGAATGTGTTCTTGTGTATATCAGATTCTTGGAATCATGAACAAGAAACCGATATGTGTTATCTTGAAGAAGCAAGATAACCAATGAAAATACAATCCACCGCCTTTGGACCTATTTTCATTTTCTTTGGCAACTGAGCCAAAACTTTTGCAAGGCACCCCACACTTTTAAGTAGTTATAGGAAGGTTTCCTTCCTTTCCATAACTCATATGGTGTCTTGTCTAATTTCTTACGAGGCACCTTATTTAAAAGGTGATTACCGATAAGATGCCTTCCCCCACATGTTCTCAGGGCAACCGTAATCTGCTTAAGATCGCATTCATCATCTCTTTTAGAGTACGATTCTTGCATTCCGCTACCCCATTAGATTGAGGAGAGTAAGGTGGAGTAACCTCATGAATAATACCATGTTGGGAGCAGAACTTACCAAATGGTTCAACATATTCACCACCACGATCACTCCTTACCACCTTAATTTTCTTATTAAGTTGGTTTTCAACTTCCTGCTTATAAAGAACAAATTTCTCTAACGCTTCATCTTTGCTTTTAAGCAAATATACATAGCAATATTTTGTACTATCATCAATGAAAGTGATAAAAAATTTATTACCCCCCCCCCCCTTGTTTGGATAAATTTTAAATCACATACATCACTATGTATCAGATCAAGTGGTTCTGTATTTCTTTCAACTATATGAAATGAAGATCTTGTTAATTTTGATTCAACACAAATTTCACATTTATGTTTATTATCAAGTTGGAATGTTGGAATATGTTGTAAATTAATTAACCTACGTAGGGTATTATAATTTATATGTCCAAGTCTACCATGCCATAAATTAAATGACTCAATGATATAAGCAGAAGAAGTATTATTCTTATTATTAATCATTGCATTGGACTTGCTAGAGATGGCATTAATTTTCCACATGTCATTACAAACATACCCCTTTCCCACATACATTCCCCCTTTTGACAAAACAAACTTGTCCGATTCAAATACCATCCTAAAACCATGAATGCTTAGGAGGCTGCCAGATACAAGATTCTTCCTAATTTCAGGAACATACAAAACATTCTTCAAAGTCACTTCTTTTCCCGAAGTCATCTTCAGAATTACAGTACCACTTCCCTTGATCTTGGAAGTTGCAACATTGCCCATGTAGAGCTTCTCCCCATTCTTGCTGGGAACCAGTTCAGCAAAGGAATCTTTGTCACAACAGACACGACGCGGTGGCACCAAAGATCCACCACCATTCCTCGATTTGAGTCAACAAGGTTGACTTCAGAAATCACATCACATAAGTTGATGTCAGACACTTGTCTAGCAATTTCTTCCACAACATGTGCTTTATTAGGCTTCAACTTTCTAGGCAGCCTACAATCAGAGGACTTGTGCCCAGCCTTGTTGTAATTGTAGCATTTTTCATTAAATTTTGGTTTCTTGGAAATGCCACCCTTAGGACCCAATTTGGACACAAATTGAGGCTTTTTGCCTTTCTTGGAGTCTTTATTGACCTCCACCACATTCACCCTAGCCTTAGATTGGTGGGCAACGTTGGAAAATTTCTTCTCCGAGCCTTTGTTGTCTTCCTCAATTCGAAGTCTAACAATTAGTTCTTTAACTGTCATCTCCTTTCGTTTATGCTTAAGGTAATTTTTGAAGTCTTTCCAACCAGTGGTAACTTTTCAATAATACAAGCCACTTGAAAAGATTCACTAATTACCATACGCTCAAAGATGAATCACATGAATAATCACCGAGTTCTTGAACTTGATTCACAACAGCTTTTGGAATCAACCATTTGGAAATTCGTGAATTGGCTCACTAAAAATTTCTTAATACAAAGATCTTCTCGATCTCAGATTTCGGTCCCAAGGATTCCCAAAGTTCCTTGTCGTTGTCTTAATAATCGATACACTATAAAGTTCATCAGTTAGACTGCTCAAAATATAATTACAAGAAAGGAAATCATATTGTTTCCATGCCTCAATTGCATTGTAGACGGTGACATTATCCACCTCATCATCTCGATAACAGAGGATCATCCTTCAAGCAATTAGCCAAATTCAAAGATAGTAAGGTAAAACAACATCTTCATTGTTAAGTCTTAAAATTCACACCGTTGAATTTTTTCTCGTTTTTCACCGTGATCGACAGTATAGTTTGGCGGGAGCCGTAACCGAAACCAGACCAGAATAGGACCGTAACCAATGTTCGTGGAACAGATATGCGCTTCCGTCCATCTATGCCATTCTCGTGAACCGTAACCTAGATTGTTCTCGTGGACCCGCTTGGAACAATTTCATTCTCGTGGAATATTCATTCTAAAAATACAAATGTACTCAAGTTAGTCTAAAATTAACAAACTGCTTTTGAATAGAACAAATTATTATTTAATTATTCCGTAACGGCCCAAGTGAATATTAACTCAAAATATTCCAAATAAGAAAACCAAGTCAAGGTATTCCAAAGCAAAAGGTATAACTGCAACTTAATAAAAGATTAACCAAAACAAAAATATTGTCTTAAGATTGTAAGCCACGTTAGTAATAATCTTTTTGCGTAAGTTAGTAAATACAATAAAATTCAGGAAAGAAATCTATATTGTTATTAAAGTAAAACTCAAAATAAAATAAAACAAAATTAACCTTAATACAATGGACGTTGAACAAACTAGTAGACTGTAGCTTTGAGGACTGTAAGAACAGTTTTCTTAAGACAATATTTGGACGTGGCAGGACAAATTGTCTCCCAGGATACAACAATGCTCTGAAGCGAACTCTACCGTGTGTAGAAAGATTATCACTGAGTAGGAAGGAAGAACAAAGAAGAAAACCACTCTCTCTACAACATGGGAGAATACTCTTATAACAAGAATTGAGAGAGTAACTCCCAAATATCTAATTAATCCATCATTGATGCCCACTATGCCCACTAAACCTTCATAAAGTAGGCCATCAATTCTCATTCATTATCATCCCCACTAGCCTTCATAAAGTATGCTCAATCAATATCATCCGTTTCTCAACAAAAAGAACGTACTTGTTCACTTAAATTTTTTTGTTGGTCTAGTAGTAACTTATTTTAAATATAATTTATTTAATTCACAAACGTAGCGTTTGAGACTCAAAAAGCAACACAGTAAAATTTGTGTGGTACATGATGTCTAAGTGCTACCGCCATAAACGTTATAAATGATAGTAGTGACAAAAATTGTCTAGTTAACAAGTATTATTCATTTCATCCTCCCTTGAGATGATGTTTAACTACTCGATTTGTCCCAAAATTAGAGTCTCACTTTTATTTTTTGAACGACGAAAAGAGGACATGATATTCCAAATATGCCCCTCTTAAAATGTGTTTCGTACAAAAATTAAAGTCTTTTTTTTTATAAATAATTTTAAAATGAGACTTTCATTTCAAGACTGATGACTAACTTTCACTTATTAACAACCTCTCCTATTGTTTTGAAATGGGAAGGATAAAAATAAAGGTGTCAAGCATCTTTTTATGCTCCATTCAACTGCTTTCAATTATTTATTTATTTGCTAACGTGCGAGTCTTCTACTTATGATCATGTTAATCTATTCATTAAAGAAAAAGTATGAAATAAGCATAATCCCAAATGCTATTTCCTTTCTTTAATTCCAAGTACAAACTCTAAATAATATACCCTATTGGCCATTTCCATGGCAGAAAAGAATGGACAATGAAGAATGCGTTTGATAATTAATATGCACCTGTATTTTTTTGTTCCAATCTTCTGAAAATATTATATCCCTTGCCCTTCTCTTTACTACATAATCAGTGGATAATATTATTGCAAATGCCCTCCCCCTTTATTCTGCTGGTAGCTCAGTTTTTTGGTGTCTACCAGTATGTCGCATATATGTTTGTCTTGTAATAGTATTTTTTTTATATACTTCCTCCGTCTCATTATGATGTTTTAAATGATTTTATTTTTTTCAAATTATTTGACGTTTTATATAATTTAGGAGAATTAGTCACAATCTTTCCAAAATTATCCTTCATGAGAAAATATTACAGATATGTGTATGAGAGAGAGTATGAGATAAGTATGGTAAAGGGTATTATAGATAATTGATACTATATTTAATGTTATACAATTATTTCCTTTATTTTTGTACATAACTCTAAAATGTCATATATTATATATATTATGGAACGGAGGGAGTATAAATTAAAATTTGGATGCTCTCTATGAATTGAATTAATTACCAACAAAGAAGATGAAAAGAATTGCAGGTTTAGTGCAAAGAAAAGAAAAATGATATATCTTACGACTTTATATATCGATTTTTTTACATGTTTATACTACGTGTGTGAAAAATGATACTCCCTCCGTCTCTTAATATAAGTCTTTTTAGAATTGTGTATAAGTATTAAGAAAATGATAATACTATCTTCATTCCATAATACTCCCTCCGCTCCTTAATATAAGTCATTTTAGAAAATTGTTTTTATTCCTTAATATAAGTTGTTTGAGAATTTCAAGTAAGCATTAATTACTTAGTTTCCAATATTATCTCAAGTAATAAATATAACTTTGATTCTCTCACAATTTTTTTGCCCAATAAATATACAAGGGCAATATAGACAATTGATATTATATTTAATGTTATACAATCATTTTCATATTAAGGAACGGAGGGAGTAATAGTAGTTTCACTACAAGAAAACTGCCTAATTCCGACGGACCTAAGTTCGACGGACTGTATTCAGTCGGTAATAATTCATTTTCGACGAAATAATCTGTCGAACATATTTCTGTCAGAACTAGTTTATTTTCGAGGAAAATTCGTCGGAAATATAAGGACTCAGCTGACGCCAAGTTTTCCGCCAGCGCGAATTTTAAGTTCAACGAAATTATGATTATTTCCGAGAGATCTGTCGTCGAAGATAACTTAATTTCGAGGGACGTATGTCCGGCAGATATTCTGTCGGAACTATCTTATAAAACCTATTCATCTGATTTAGGCACCTCCCCGTATTCTGTCACTATCATATATCTCATCTCATTCTCTCCTCCCTCACTCTCATCTCAGTCTCTCCTCTCTCACTCTCATCTCCCACTCTCATCTCCGGCGCCCACCTGCCACCCACCACCACCTCCAGCCGCGCGCCCTTTTCTCAGTTCTCTGTCCCCCACCGCCAGCCACCTACGTACTACCACCTCCATGTTGCCACCCACCACCACCTCTAGCCGCCGACCACCACCACCACCATCTCAGTTCTCTGTCTTCCTCTTGCTGTCATCAAGAGCCACCTCCAGCTGCCACCCATTTTTGATTCCAGCCGCCGACCACCACCACCACCACACTCTGGACAGTTTATTAGCTCCAAAAGGTATGAGTTCTAATATTGTTTCATTTTGATGATGATGTACACAATCAGTAGATTGAATAATTTTTATATTGTATGTATATAATGATTTGAGGCTGAAAATTGGTAGAGTTTTTATTTGGTATTGGTTTAGTTTGTTATTGTCAATTGGAATTGGAATTGGAAATTTGTAATTATGTTTAAATTCCTTAATTGGTTACTATGTGTGCATCAATTTGGCTTTGTCAATTGGATTTGAGGCTGAAAATTGGTAGGGCTAAAAATTTGTTATATATTTGACTAAAATTTGGATTTGAGACTGAAATTTGGGGCTGAAAATTGGTATATATTTTGATTGAGAATGGATAATTATGCAGTATATATTGTTTGCATTGTTTATGTAATTTAATTAGTTTCCAATATTGAATTTAACTGATTTTAGGACTGTTTTTAATTGTGATATATTTTCTATTTCTGACTGAATTTGTGACAGAAATTCTGTCAGATGTATGCATTTACAAGATTTTGTCAGAATTATCTTGATAATATTAGTAATTAGTTTTCCAATATTAAAATATAAACTAAGTAGCATTTACTTAGTTTCTTACTACTAAACTAAAATAAAATAAGTTTAGTTTAGTTTATTAAATAAAATAAATTTTAAAAATTAGATAATATAATATAATACAAAATAAAGTAAAATAAATTAAAATAAAAAATTAAATTGAATTGAATAAAATCAAACAAATTTGATTTAATTTAATAAATAAATTAAATTTAATAAAAAAATATTTAAAAATATATAATATAATAAAAATAAAAGACAATTCAATAAAGAATAAAATAAAATAAAAAAATAATAAAATAAAATAAAATCGAATCAAATAATTGAAATTTAATTTAATTTAATTAAAATAATTTAAATTAAATTAAATTGAAAATAAATTTAATTTAATAAATTTAATTTAATACAATAATTTGAAAATTAACTTAATATTATACAAAATAAAATAAAATAACAAAATAAATTAAATTAAAATAATAACTTAAATTAAATTAAATTAAATTAGAACTTATATAATATAATACAAAATAAAATAAAAAATACTAATAAATTTAATTCAATTTAATAAAATAAATAAAATAAAATAAAATGATTTAATTTAATTTAATTTAATAAAGTTAATTTAATAAATAAATAAACCAATTATATACTATAATATAATATACTACAAAATTAAAATAAAAGAAATTATAATAATAAACTAAGTAGGAGTGAATATCGAACAGTAGTCTCTATAGATTCTAAATAACAATTCTCATAAACTAAGTACCACTTACTTAGTTTATCATTGACAAAATAAACTAAGTAGCATTTGCTTAGTTTGCCACAATTTTTAATAAATACAATAATACTCTCCGTACATATATGTACTCTTTCTTGTATACAGGTTTCGACATACCAAATAAAAATTCTCATAAACGAAGTACTGTGACGCCCCCAAAATAGGTATACATCACCCATTCTGAGTTGTCAATACATGGTACAGAAACAACTACAACTTTATTATTACAACAAGAAATCTGAGTTTGAATACAAATATTATCTTCAGACAATATCTATACTCAAATAAATCCTCATCACATTTATTGATACATTATTTTATAAAAATGGTGAGGACTACTAAACAACTCTCTCTAGAACCTTCATTCCATACCCCGACTCGTACTCGCTATATTCTCGCCTCCTGAGAAGAAAAATGGAACAAAAAGGAAAATGGTGAGTTCAACTAGCCCAGTAAAGAATATTATGACTAAGATAATATACAATAAATTATCGTTAGTCTTCAACAGGGAAAAATCTAATAGAATACAATAGACAACAAGTTTTAAATCAATATTCATAATGAAATAATAATTCATTGTAAGAGTTAAGTAGAGAATGCAAACTACTATCTTCTATGTATGAATTTAAAAGTTCATCGCTCATCTTTTATCCCCGTAACATCAATCAATATATATCCGAATCAAATACTCATCTTTGCACTATAAAAGCCAAAGATATTCATCGATTGGTCATGTTCATCTAAACACTGCTCATCTTTGCACTCACGGCCAAAGATATTCATCGTAAATCATTCATCTTTACACTACGTGCCAAAGATATTCAATAATATTATCATTTAAGACCGAGGATGATGAAAAATATTTTTAAAGAAATGAATCCAAAGTGAAACAAAAATGACAAGGATTAAGGATTAAGGATTCAGTACTTTGTTTTATCCATACCTCAAAATAATCATAGTGGTGTAAAATTCAAGAATGATCAAAACATGGATACAATCAAAGCTAGTATCCACAATAGATATTTTAGACAAAAAGGAAAATTTTCATTTTTCGATGAATAAGGTCGATTCGTGAATAAGTGTCGATATCGTGAATAAGTCCGTATACGTGAATAGTAACTCTACACCAAAAGTTCCAAATTTGATAAAACTTCAGATCAATATTTCAAAGATAATGATATTGAAGAAATAATATCATTACGAAAAAAAAATATATATATCCCTTACTCGAAAAGATCAAGAGATTTCTAAATTTAAACACCTGGATATAAAGCATGACTTGAACTTCAGCATCAGATATAGCAATACTCAAAATATACTCAAAATACTCACAAGAATACGCTCGATAATATAGAGAGAGAAAACTTCAGCTTGGTGTGATTTTCAATTCTAACCCAAGACCCTATTTATAGGAAAATGCTTAACACCAAAGTAGAAAATTTATTAAATATTATTATATTTTTCAAAATCTCATACGCACACTTCTTCCAACTGATTTCAGCCTCTATCACATGTTACATAAGGGCCACAAAATGAAAAACACGTTTTTGTAATTAAAAATATTTTAAACTTCCAAAAATCAATTATTTTGAGCTTTGAACTTCAATAATTCACAATAAATAGCCCTTTTGTTTAAAATTCAAATCTCATGAAATTTTATAGGAATTTCCATTATCTACAACTTTGCGTATGAAATTTTTCCAAATTCCAAATAGAAATTGATCAAATCTCACAAACAAGCGATTTTATTGTGCTATAATCAAATTTCAACCAAGAAATGGGGTCCAATTTAATACATATAAAACATGCTTTAAATATTTTTGGTAACAAAAATACTCCTCCACATATACTCATATATCCCACATTCATCGTAAAAATATCATCATTATTATATTATTAAAATATAATAATATATTTAAATAAATTATTTTATCGTAAAAAGATAAAATTTCAATTTTCAACAATTGTCACATTAAAAATTTTCTCCATCTATATCCACATAAAATCAATATTTTCCTCATCATATGAATCAATAATTAATTATTCACAAATAATATTATGTAATCACAATATTGACAACTGCATAGCTTCTAGAAAGAGGGGCTTTCGATAAGAATTTCTCCATCAAAAGCGCAATTAGGTGACCAAACCTCTCCTTAGATGTAAATTTCTAGACATTGCCAATAATATTATCTAATAATATTATTCAGATAATATGAATTATTGCTTCGATAATGAAAAATACCATGTAATGACAATTATTGAAACAACAACAATATAAAATATCAACGCAAAGAACTATTAAATCAATAAAATACTAAATAAAGAATTATCAGAACCATTATTGAGTAGTGCCTTCACGTAAGAATCAATAATTGGTGCAATACTACGTACATCGTGTGTTTTAACCAACATAGAGTATTTTAAAGATAATCTGTAATAACTACTACCAAGTTATTTTTAAACAACTTATATTTATCATTTTTTCATCCAATCGCTTTCGTTATGGGGCCCATAAAAGATCTGCGCGTGCATTTAATATTCCCGATGTTAAAGAATATTCCACGACCAAACTAATATTCTCGACATAACAATGAATATTTTATAACCACTTGCTTATTTTGAAATATTTCATGATTTTACCCATAACTATCCACATTAATCAAATCAACCCTTACTATTTCAAAATAATAAATAGAGAATATTAAATTTCATTAATAATAAGTTGGGGTCTTACAACCTCCCTCCTTATGAAATTTCGTCCCTCGAAATTGACGACGACTCTGTGTTTCAAAAGGTGAGGGATACCTCGCTTTCATTTCGTTTCAATTCCTGTGTCATCTCCTCTATAACATGATTCCTCCACAAAACTTTAACTTGTGGTATGACCTTTGTCAAGGTAGGATATGCTCCTTCCTATCCAAGATCTTGACAGTGTACCTCTTCAGACATTAAGTCTTCTCATTATCTCGTCAGGTTTCTAACTCTATAACGTGGTTCGGTCTTCATATATTTACGGCGTACTGAGATATGTGAAACACATTATGAACACGAGACATACTCGAGGTAACGCGAGTCTATAGGCTACATTTCCTACTCGGCCAAGAATTTGAAATGGACTAATAAATCGTGAATTGAGCTTTCTCTCTTCCCAAATCTTGTAACTCCCTTCCATGGATCAACTCGCAACAATACATGATCCCCTATACTAAATTCCACGTCCTTTCGATGAAGATCCCATAACTCTTTTTGTCGATCTTGTGCCATTTGTATACTTTGTCAATCATTTGGATCTTTTCGTGATAAATACGTCTTAACTCGGGTCCCAACAATGTTGCTTTCACCCACCTCATCCCAACATATTGGAGAAGCGACACTTTTCGCCCATATAATGCTTCAAATGGAGCCACACCTATACTTGCTCGATAAATTGTTGTTGTAGGAGAATTCCACCAATGGTAAATACTTATCCCAATCGCCCTTGAAGTCAGGACATGTAGTCTTAATAGATCTTCAAGAGTTTGAATAGTCCTCTCGATTGTCCCGTCTGGTTTGAGGATGGTATGCCGAATCGAATCAGAAATGCGCTCATAGCTTTTTGCAAGCTAACCCAAAATCTTGAAGTGAATCTTGGGTCACGATCAAAACTATGGATATTGGCATGCCATGCAACCTCACAATCTCATTTATATATATACTAGCAAGACGTTCAAGGAATAAGTCTCCCGATATCAAGCAAGAAATGAGCGAGACTTGGTTAATCTATCAACAATAACCCAAATGGCATTGATGCCTTGAGAAACCGTAGAAGACCCGTGAACTAAATCCATGGTAATGTGTTCCCACTTCCATTTCGGAATCTCAAGTGGTTGCAACGGACCCTTAGGTACTAGATGCTCCGCCTTTACACGTTGACAAGTTAAACACATCGAGATAAACTTTGCAATCTCTCTCTTCATATTGTTCCACCAAAATGTATGTCAAAGATCACGATACATTTTAGTACTTCCAGGATGGATTGCAAATGGTGTATTGTGTGCCTCCATCATAATTTTGTACTTCAAATCGAGTCGTTAGAACACAAAGTCCGGAGTGGACTCAAGTATTCTTCTTCATCAATTCTCGCTTCTGGAATAGCACCTTCTTGTACTTTCTTCTTCATACTCATCAGCTCCGGGTCGGTGGCTTGAGCAACCTTAACTTTTTCTATTAAAGTTTGCTCTATGCTTATACTTGACATCATCGCACTCATTCCTGCATATGATCTTCTACTCAACGCTACCTACCACGCTCGCTTTTCCAGTGATGGTATTGAATAGTGTGGTCGTAATCTTTCAACAACTCAAGCCAACGTCGTTGCCGCATTTTGAGTTCCTTTTGCGTGAAGAAATATTTGAGGCTTTTATGGTCTGAATATATCTCCACTTTCTCCCCATATAGATAGTGCCTCCAAATCTTTTAGCATAAAACGATCTTTTACGCTAACTCTAGATCATGAGTAGGATAATTCCTCTCATACTCTTTTAAGTTATCGCGAGGCATAGGCTATGACTTTCCCACGTTGCATAAGAACACATCCTAACCCTTTCACTCAAGCATCGCATGAGATAACAAATCCATCCGCATACCGGATGGTATTGTTGAAAAGCTGTCAAATGAGTCTCCTCTTGAGCTCTTGGAAACTCTTCTCGCATTCCTCGCTTCCATATAAATTTTATATCTTTACGAGTTAATTGAGTTAATGGAGTAGCAATTCGAGAAAATCCTTCCACGAATCTCCGATAATAACCAATTTAAGCCTGTAAAGTTACACGACTTCGGGCCATCGAGCTTTCGGTTGGTCCCAACTTTGTATTGCTTCAATCTTCACGGGTCCACGGATACTCCATGTTTTGACACTGACGTGCTCAAGAAATGCTACTTCCTCAAGCCGTAACTCGCGATTTCTTCAATTTGGCATATACTTTGTTTTCACGAAGCCTCGAGAGTACCAAACTTCAAATGGTGCTCATGATCTTCACGACTTTTGAAATATATGAGGATGTCATCAATAAAGACAACAACAAACTGATCCAAATATTCCTTGAATACTCGGTTCATCATATCCATGAAAGCCGCAGGAGCATTAGTCAGTCCGAAAGGCATGACTAAGAATTCATAATGCCCGTACCGTGTTCTGAAGGCAGTCTTTGGAATATCCTCAGTTCTAATCTTCAGCTGATGATATCCAGAACGAAGATCGATTTTTTAAAAAAGAATTGTGCTCCTTGCAACTGGTCAAACAAGTCATCAATACGAGGTAGAGGATACCTATTCTTGATGGTGACATGGTTCAATTCCCGATAGTCAATACAAAGTCGCATACTAACGCTTCTTTCTTCTTTACGAATAAAACAAAGAGCACCCCAAGGAGATGTACATTTAGATTTAATGAAACGATGTCCAACAACTCAGTAGTTGGACCTTTAACTCTCAAGTTCAATAGAGCCATTCGATATGGGGTTTTAGAAATGGGCTTTGCACTCAAAGTTCAAGATCAATAAAGAATTCAACTTCACGCCGGGGTAGACCGAAGTTCTTCAGAAATACGCCAGAAATTCAATAACAATGTGAATATTATTCAAATTTGACGTGTCTTTATTCAAATCCATAACATGGGCTAAGAAAGCTTGACATCCGCTTTTTCAATAAACGAATAGAATTATGATTAGATATGACGTTGATTGATTTTAATGGTTTAGTTGCTTGAATTGCATACAACAAGGTTGGTTAGGAATATGAAAACTAACAACCTTACGAAAACAATCAATTTTGGGCATGATGAGTAGTTAACCAATCAATCCCTAAAATCACATCAAAAGCAAGTATCTTTAAAGAGATAAGGTCAACAGGTAAGGTGATGGTGCCAACTTGAATCAAACAAGATTTATAAATAGTGGATGTGATGAAAGTTTCTCCAACTGAGTTTCCATGAGATAGGTCAAAGTCTAATTTCTCCGAAGTCAAGTTTAAGCGCTGAGCACAAGCGGAGAGATAAATGAATGGGTAAAGACCCAGATCAAGTAAGGTATAAACTTGCAAGAATTTATAAATAGCTTACCGTGATCACCTCGTTTGGGTTCCTCGATTTTGACCACCATAACAAACGCTTCTTCCAGAACCGTTGACTTTGACTTTTCTCGGGATGATCTTTTGAGTCACCGGCCTCATTGAACTAGGTTTCGCCATCAGTATAATCTCGAAAGCGATATGTCCTTCCTTTCCACAATTATAAGATACCTTGAATTGTCAGGCGCTTTGGATCGATATGTCCTCTTTCCGCATTTATAGATATATGACCGGTGGTTGTTCTCTCCTTAGAACCGTTTCACAAAGACTGTCGCTCTTCACACGGTCGTTGTTAAATCTCCTCTTTTAAAATCTCCTCCTCGACTCGCTTCTTCTATTTTCATGGCTATGATTACCACAAGAGTGGTTACCATTTTTGTCCGCCTTTTTCTTTCTCCATTGGTTATCGTTGTTTTGTTGATTGCTATCTCCCAGATGATCCCGATTGTGGTCCCTCGGTTGACCGTACTCGTTATCTCGCTTCTAATAATTGAGCCTCGCTTACAACATCTCAAAAAGAGAAAATTTATGAGAAATGAGATATTGTCATATGCCGGGTTTCAAACCTCTCGTAAACATCCGCGTCATATCGTTCCTCATTCTCCACCAAATGAGGTGCAAACTCGATAACTCGCAAACTTTGCCTCGTCATCGAGACACCATCATGTTGTTTTGTTCTAATCGATGAACTCCACTTCCTTCATACGATTGAACACTTCGAGGAAAAGTATTTGTCATTAAATAGTTTTCAAACGTCTCCCAAGACATGCCGAAAAGGGTTTGGATGGGTACGCTTCACGACTCTCACCAGAGAGTTCCGCCTTCGCCACGGAACATAAAGGTGGCGAATGGAACCTTCTGTTCTCCACGCATCCCAAAACATCGAATATCTTAGTAATTTGTTTGACCCATGTTTTCGCCATGATCGGATCTCGCTTTCCTTAAATTCTGGTGGTCCCAACTCTTTGAATTGCTTGCTGGGCATTGTGACAACCCGTGAATTGCTATCATTTCTCCTCAGATTTTGAACACGAGTCTTCCTAAATTCGATTTTGTATGAATCGCAAAAAGCTTCTAAACATCCCTCGTTCATCATCTGCTTTCATTGGTGTTGTTCATGGAGGAACATTGCAAACCACAGACGTTTCTCCTCGTTGGTGAGTCAAAGCGTCTCCACGGTCTCATTTTCACTTCATTAATATTCTCAACCAACATTCTCAAACACTTGTCATAAAACAAGGGTTAATTAAGGAAATCAATATATCACATAATATCCTTATATATCGACCAACTAACAAATAAGCTTAGTAGGACACACTAGCGGAAGGATTTACTCGCTCTCCTCCTAGTTCTATTCCCCGATCTCCGCCAGAGATCATATCCCAAGCTCGATACCAATCGTGGACGCCCCAAAATAGGTATACATCACCCATTCCGAAGTTGTCAATACATGGTATGTAAACAACTACAACTTTATTATTACAACAAGAAACTGTGAGTTTGAATACAAATATTATCTTCTAGACAATATCTATACTCAAATAAATCTTCATCACATTTATTGATACATTATTTTACAAAAATGGTGAGGACTACTAAACAACTTTCTCTAGAACCTTCATTTCATACCCCCGACTCATTTTAGCTATATATTCGCCTCCCGAGAAGAAAAATGGAACAAAAGGAAAAGGGTGAGCTCAACTAGCCCAAAGAAAGAATATTATGACTAAGATAATATACAATAAATTATTGTTAGTCTTCAACAGGAAAAATCTAATAGAATACAATAGACAACAAGTTTTAAATCAATATTCGCAAATGAAATAATAATTCATTAGAAGAGTTAAGTAGAGAATGCAAACTATTATCTTCTATGTATGAATTTAAAAGTTCATCATCTATCTTTATATCCTGTAACATCAATCAATATATATCTCGAATCAAATACTCATCTTTGCACTACTGGGCCAAAGATATTCATCGATTGGTCATGTTCATCTAAACACTGCTCATCTTTGCACTACTGGGCCAAAGATATTCATCGAAATTATTCATCTTTGCACTACGTGCCAAAGATATTCAATAATATCATCATTTAAGACCGAGGATGATGAAAAATATTTTAAAGAAACGAATCCAAATTGAAACAAAATGACAAGGATTAAGGATTAAGGATTCGTATTTTATTTTATCCATACCTCAAAAATAATCATAGTGGTGTAAAATTCAAGAATGATCAAAACATGGATACAATCAAAGCTAGTATCCACAATAGATATTTTAGACTTAAAAGGAAAATTTTCATTTTTCGATGAATAGTCTGCCGTATTCGTGAATAGTGTCAGATACGTGAATAGTGCAAGTAATGATTCGTGAATAAAGCTATGACTTGAACTTGCACTCAGAGTATAGCAATACTCAAAATACTCACAAGAATACGCTCGATAATAGAGAGAGAAAACTTCGTTTACGTGTGATTTTCAATTCTAACATAAGCACCTATTTATAGGAAAATGCTTAGAACACCAAAGTAGAAAATTTATTAAATATTATTATATTTTTCCAAAATCTCATACGCACACTTCTTCCAACTGATTTCAGCCTCTATCACATATTACATAAGGGCCACAAAATGAAAAACACGTTTTTGTAATTAAAAATATTTTAAACTTCCAAAAATCAATTATTTCGGAGCTTCGGAACTTCAATAATTCACAATAAATAGCCCTTTTGTCAGAAAATTCAAATCTCGCAAGTTTTTATAGGAAATTTCATTATCTACAACTTTACAGAAGGAAGTGTTTCCAAATTCCAAACAGAAATTGACCGAAATCCATAAACGGGCGATTTAACAGGCTATAATTAAATTTTAGTCAAGAAATGGGGTCCACCAAAACACATAAAACATGCTTTAAATATTTTGGTAACAAAATACTCTTCCTCCACATATACTCATATATCCCACATTTATCGTAAAAAATATCATCATTATTATATTATTAAAATATAATAATATATTTAAATAAATTATTTTATCGGAAAAAGATAAAATTTCAATTTTCAACAATTGTCACATTAAAATTTTCTCCATCTATATCCACATAAAATTAATATTTTCTCATCATATGAATCAATAATTAATTATTCACAAATAATATTACGTAATCACAATATCGACAACCAGCAGCTTTCTGTGGAAAGGGGTTTTCAATAAGAATTTCTCTTCTTGGGCGCATGCAATTAGGTGACCAAACCTCTCCTTGTATGTAACTTTCTAGACATTGCCAATAATGTTATCTAATAATATTATTCAGGATAATATGAATTATTGCTTCGATAATGAAAAATAATCGTGTAATGACAATTATTGAAATACAAAGAATATAAAATATCAATGCAAAGAACTATTAAATCAATAAAATATCTTTGACAAAATTACCATCGTAACCATTATTGAGTAGTGCCTTCTTACGTAAGAATCAATAATTGGTGCAATACCGCAAAGCACATCGTGTTTTAACCATTAGTATATTTTAAAAGATTAATCAGAATAACTACGCCGATTATTTTTAAACAACTTATATTTGTCGTTTTCTTCATCCAATCGCTTTTCAGTTATGGGGCCCATAAAAGATCGCTGGGCCGTGCATTTAATATTTCCGACAAAGAAGAATATTCCACGACCAAATGAATATTCCCCGACAACAATGAATATTTTATAACCACTTGCTTATTTTGAAATATTTATGTATTTTACCCATAACTATCCACATTAATCAAATCAACCCTTACTATTTCAAAATAATAAATAGAGAAAATTAAATTTCATTAATAATAAGTTGGGGTCTTACAAGTACCACTTACTTAGTTTATCATTGACAAAATAAACCAAGTAGGAGTGAATGTCGAACAGTAGTCTCTATAGATTCCAAATAACAATTCTCATAAACTAAGTACCACTTACTTAGTTTATCATTGGCAAAATAAACTAAGTAGCATTTGCTTAGTTTGCCACAATTTTTAATAAATACAATAATACTCTAATTATATATATATACTCTCTTTCTTGTATCTTGTGTTTCACATAGCATTGCAGCCTAATAAGATTTAGGTTCTCCTTGACAATTAAAAAAAAAGGGGTCGTAGTTCTATTTTTGTCTTATACTCGAATTGAAAAGTTAATTGAATTACGAGACATTCTCATCGTTCCATCATAATGAGATGGCAACATTCGGAAGGAGTGCCATTAAGTTGTTGAACAAAGTTCTAGGTTAAGCAACCCTCTAGATGAGTGAACGATCACTTCTTTGCTAGGAATGAAATGGACTCGTATGGGAATGATTCATTCCTAGCTGAGAATTGATCGTTCGTTCATTTAGAGGGTTGCTTAACTTGAAACTTTGTTCAATAACTTAATGAAACTCCTTCAGAATGTTGTCATCTGTTATGATGGAATAGTGAGGAATGTCTGCAGTAATTCAATTAACTTTATTATTCGAGTATAGGACACAAACAAGAACTACGACCCTTTTTTTTTTGCCGGATTGCCGACTCAAGTAGTCTCTATAGATTCCAAATAACAATTCTTATATACTAAGTACCACTTACTTAGTTTATCATCATTGGCAAAATAAACTAAGTAGCATTTGCTTAGTTTGCCACAATTTTCAATAAACTTAGAAACCCGTTTGACATTCACTCAGTAGGAGGGAATGTCGAACAGTCCCCAGTTTGGGACTGTTATTGGATGTTACGTCTCTCACTTAGGCCGGTGCCAATATGAAATAGTACATTTTTGTTATTTTGAGGATTTTTTGACTGTTATCTCTATATGTTCTGCGAGTGCATTGAGAGCAGATTAAGTTATCTTAGTCTATTTCGTGTGCTTGGAGACCATGGGGAGGTGCTACCGAAATTTTCTTAAAACTCATGAAACGTACTCATTGTGTTTACACTAGTGACGAGACACATCCAATAACGGGATAGAAGCCTTATCCGTGTCCTGTAGAGTGGAGATACTAGTTAAATCTAATTCATGCATAAATATCCAAATTAACTGAATCGGTCTTTTGTGTAGTTAAAAATGTCAGCCGACCGGAGTTGGATGTTCCGTAGGATACCTAGTGATGGGAGGGGATTAGTCGTAGCTTATCGTGTTGGGGTGTCAGATTTCTTGAACAAAGCACTAGAACATACGGATGATCCGAACAGAAAGATGTGATGCCCATGTGTCAAGTGTAAAAACCTGATTTGGAAAAAAGTCGACGAGATTAAATTCGACTTATTTTTTCGTGGATTTATGGATGGGTACTTCGTATGGACTCATCACGGGGAATCAGAAGTGATTGGAAATATTGTGGAACAACCAATTCCACGGGATTAATACGTCGAAAATTATGATCCAGTTGAGATGTTGGTCGATGCTTATGGGCCTACTAATTTTGACTAGGCTAAAAATGAGCCTTCTTCAAGCAGTGCGAATCAAGTGCCAAATGATACAGCTGCTGCCTTTTATAAGTTGCTATCTGCTTCTGGGGTCGCGTTGTATTCGGGAAATGATAAGGACACCAAGCTTTCTGCTGTGACGAAGCTCTTACACTTCAAGAATGAGCACGACTGTAGTGAAAGAGGTTTCAACGATTTGCTTGCTTATAATTGGATGATTCTTACCCAAGGATCATACTCTTCTTGCAAATTATTACTTAAGTGAAGAAGATGGTCAAAGGTTAAATATAGGGGTATCGAAAATCGATGCTTGTGAAGCAGGATTGCATGTTATACTATAGGAGGGGAGAGATAAGTGGATGATTGTGATATATGCACCTTCATGGCTACAAGGTTACAAAACGTCGGGGAAAGAGAAACATGTTCCTAGGAAAATCTTCGGTTGCTTTTCCACATGCTTAGAGACTTCAAATGATTATTCATGTCGTCTCATATAGCTCAACATATGAGTTGGCATCGAACAAGGGATGTCGTGCCTGGTCAGCTAACTCACCCAGCGGATGGAGATGAATGGAAGAGATTTGATACAAATTATCCTGAGTTTGCGGAAGAAGTTAAGGATGTTAGGCTTGGCATGTCTACTGATGGATTTTGCCCTTTTAATAATTTTAGCCAGCCGTACTCAGTTTGGCCAGTCATTATGGTTGTTTATAATCTTCCACCGGCAATGTGCATGAGGGATCCGTATTTATTTTTGACTTTACTCATTCCGGGGGATAAAAGTCCTACAAAAGACCTTAATGTGTACCTTCGACCGTTAGTGGATGAACTAAAGATGTTGTGGGAGACAGGGGTCCAGACGTATGATAAATCGATATACAAGAATTTTGTGATGAAGGCAACCATGTTATGGACTATCACTGACTTTCCGGCTCTTGGGATGGTTATTGGTTGGTCAACTCACGGGAAACTGTCATGTCATGTGTGTATGGGGGATGTGCAAGGCAACCAGTTGCAGTATGGGCGGAAATATAGTTTCTTTGGAACTGCTCGTAGATTCTTGCCTCTTGATCATAATTACAAAAAGATAGTTACATTTAAGCTAGTTTGATACTGAAAAGGGGGTTAAAGTTGATCGTAATAGAATCACAACCGTGGATATCAAGTCGGTGTTACTGTCTCATGTCATGTTCGTGTTAGCAAGTCAAGCGACTCAAGTGTATTATGCTCCAAATGTCGTAAATACTCGAAGCCCCTAGTACACAGTAGTCACTACTAAAACACGTTCATTTAATGCTGATAACATGTTTGGTATAGATGAGGCGTTGCAAGAAGATGTTAGCAACCCTTTGGCCATAGTATTCCATGCTGAAGATGTGGTGAATACTGATGTCATTGACGTACCTGACGATGAGGATGTTGAGACAAACATACACATGAATGATTATGTAGTCGTTGAAGATGATAACGATGACGAAACTGATGTCGAAATTGAGGATGAAGAAAATATCGAATTCGAGAATGATATACATGTTGATTCTGATGGGTTTGATGATGTGCGTACAAGTACCCTTTTGAACCTCGTCGACGACACCGAGGGACGAACCTTGGTATCTTTGGTCGTCCGCCGGCAGTGCCATTTACAGTACCGGTGGATGTCGCTTCTCAGCAGTAAGTGTTAATATATTGGTAATATTAATTTCAGATAAAACACAATTCACATATTGTTATACTTTTTCTGTAGAATACAAGACCCGGTGGCTAAGCACACCCTACACACGATCTGTTTGACGCATCTCCTGAGAGGGTGCATGCGGTTCAGTTAGTATGCGCGGTACGATGCCACTTTTATGCAGACCGTCTTGCGGGAGTTCCACGTAAGTTAAGCATATTATATTAATTACTACATAGTTGTATTAGGATGCCTTCTTCAATTGTTCCTAATTTTAAATTAACTTTTGTTATAGGTTTATTATCGATTTGACCCGAGCATCTCTCAGTCAGCTGGCGACGATGTGATTGAGCATCATGTCACTGTAAATTACCCTGGCTGGTTGTATGAGATGCGATAGAGGGTAGCCTGGACAGTTGAGGACCAGCCCGGAACCACCATCAGAGATCATCAGCCCCGCATAGTCTCCGATTTTGCCTGGGAGGCTATGTGTACGCACTGGGAGGCTGATGACTTTAAGAAAAAATCTAAGCAGGTGAAGAAGAACCATGGTCAGCTCCGGATAGTACACACCACCGGTTCTCAGTCGTTCGAGGAGGCGAAGACGGTAAGTGTGTTGTATTTAGTTATTTAGGTATCAAGTTCTCACACAAATACTTAATACCTATTTTATGAATGTTTTTATTAGGTATTGGGGAGGACCTTGGGCCGGGATCCTACCATTCTAGAGTTTTGGGATCGAGCCCACACACCTAAGGACGAACGTGCTTTATCTCAGACATCTTTAGCTATACGGGTAAAACTCATCTTACTATTTATCTTTTAATAATATTTAATCGTAAATAAAATGATATAATTAACATACGTATATGGAATACGTTACATGACCGATTTCAGAGGCTTCGGGACGAGTGTATAGCTGAGCTGGAGGCTATTAGGAGGGGTTCTGAGCCATTAGATTCTGCCACCCCTCTTCCCGATATAGTATTAGATCGGGATGAGGAGCTGAGACTATGGGTCGCATTTTAGGATCCCCCTACTAGCAGTACCGGCAGATATCGAGTGTTGGGTCTGCTGAGGATACCCGCATATACACTTCCTGGAGGTAATATTTTATTATGTTTCACGAAATTATCCGAATTTATCACATTATATAAATTATTATTAGTAATTGAATTTGTATCTCTTTATAGGTTCCACCCAACAACCGTCATTCGAGAGACACATGTCTGGACCATCTCATTCTAAATACCGGCTTGGATGACGATATCTTTCATTGATAGTGGTAGTGTCGGATAGGTTCCATCTGAGGCTCTGGTCTTTCGGCGTCGATGAGTTGACTTCCAGTTCTCATCTTCACCAGATTACTCAGGATATTATAGTAGGGGCCTCTGCAGAGATGCACGGATTACCACGAGAGCGATTCGACGCTTGAGCGCCGAGAGATGTTCGAATAGTGATTACCCTCTTGGAGGAGGCTTTTCGTCACCACCACCTACTCGGTATTCTTATTGTTTATGTTTTTTTAATTAAGGCTTCATAGCTTGTTAATTCTCACATATATATATATATATATATATATATATATATATATATATATATATATATATACGGACTAATGATTTATATTTTTAATTTTATCAACAGGGTGACGATGACAAATAGATGGCGATGACGAAATGCAAGACGACTTCGATTTCCATACACCGTATCAAATATTGCTCACCTCACCGATGATGATACTTTTTTACTAGTTTATAGTTCATTTGTATTCATGTTATTGTAGAACATTTGTATATATATATGAAGTGTCTAATCAAATTCTGCATAAGTATTGTAAATTATATTGTTTATCATTTATGGAACATTAGCTTATATTTGTAATTGGCTAGCTCAGTAGTGTTAATGATAATAAGTTGAAGATTACGTTTTGGTGGATATTTGAATGTGAATGTGAATGTATGTGAATGATAATGAGTTGGATATCGCATAATGAGTTGGATTTTACGTTTTAGCGTTACGTTGAATATTTGAATGTGAGATACATGTTTATATTAATGTGTATTGGGTTGTAACAGGTACATAAATGGGTTTAAACACCTGGAAACTGAAATTTTCAAATCTGTATTTAAAAAAATTTACTGTTATTTACGACGGAAAAAGGTGTTTTCAACGGATATTCCGTCGGTGTTAATAAGATCATATTTTTTAATAAACAATGTTATATTTTAATTTTCAGTCGGAAATAAGTTAATTCCGACGGAATGTAGCCGTCGGAACTAGGCTATCTCCGACGCAAATTTCTTCGGAATTAATAATTAGCCAGTTTAAGTAAATACCGGTTCATTTTAATATTCAGTCGAAAATAACTTACTTCCGAGGGAATAGTTCCGTCGAACATAATAAAATATTATGTTCGACGAAAAAGTTTCGTCCTACTTATTCAGTCGTAAATAGCTTATTTGCGACGCATTTTCGTCGGAGATAAGTTCGTCGAAGATAAGAAAACTTCGACGGAGTTTTTTACGGACCTTATCTTCGACGCGTTTATATACGACCAAATGTCCGATGCAAAATTTCGTCGGAAATATCCTACTTCCGACTGAATAGGCTTATTTCTGAGGGACTATTCCGTCGGACCTAAGCTTTTTTCTTGTAGTGTTTGCTACATGCACATGAATTAAGGAAATCATTTAAGAATTAAAATTTGTATAAAATTTCATCACTACCCATTTATGGAAAGTTAAAAACTATTACTACTAAAATAGAGAACAATTCTTGGGACAATGGAGAGAAGTTAGGAGTAATATAGGAAAATAAATAATTTATCCTCTTAGAAAGTTGTAAACCCAATAAATTGGAACACATTTTTTCTTCTAAAAAGTCAATTATTATGGAATGGAGATAGCACTATCATTTTTCTATATTGTTCTTATATTGAAAAAAGAGTGTTATTTATTGGACAAAAAATAGTGAGAAAATCAAAGTTATATTTAATATTTGGGGTAAAATTGAAAGCTAAACAATAATTAATATTTACTTAAAATTCTCAAACAGACAAAAATATTTTTCTAAAACAATTTATATTAAGGGGATGAAAGGAGTATATAATACTACATTCTTAAGCATAAGGTAACTGATAATGCCACATATTCCCTCACACATAAATTGAATAGTGAGTAAATTCCACTTCTATTTTAAGACGTAAAAATATCAATTTTCAATCTAATTATAAATGAGTATACATGAAATACATTTGGTGTGTGTGGTCTCCAAGATTTAATTTGATAAGACTATGGAGTATAGCCCAAGGCTACATTTTTGGGTGAACAATTATTAACCCTTGGATGATAGTACTAGTATAATGTTAGGTTAACTGTAGTTGACCATAATTCAATATTCTTGGGTCTCAAGTATTGAATATTCTATTCCTGTACCAAATTAAATACATATTTTGAACAAATAACTTAAAACCAAATCAATTTGGTTAAAAAGCTATTTACTGAAAAATTGATTTATGAGTATAATTTTTACTTTTACAAGTGTAACATAAAAGATTATTAAAAAACCTAATTAATAAATTTCACCACTAAATAATAGTGCAAACATGTGCCCTCGTTTAATTTTTCTAGTTCTGTAGGTATGAAGTTCCTAAAATACCCTTACTGAATTTTCTGTCTTGAGCAAATATCTATTTTTTGACAAGTAATACTTGTAAAACCCTTTTTTTTTACAAATAAACCATTTATTTTTCAGAATAATAATAATAATGAAAGATCTACACATTATACACAACCAATACCATATATATAAACAAAAACTCTAAATAGACATAAAAATTAGACATGAGTGTATTTGAATTTCACATATATATTTATATTTTTACCTCTACTGAGGAGTCAAAATACAAATATGTGAAATTCAAATACACTCATGTCTAATTTTCATATCAACCTAAAAGAGCTCATATATAAAAGCAGGGTAAGATATAAATAAATTTGATCACTTGAGTTAACTCGTCAATTAGAATGAGTTGACTCAGATAGTATCTGAGTTAACTCGATTTACAAAAAGGCAGAACAAAGAGATAAATTAATTTGACCATCATAATTAACTCATCAATTAGAATGAATCGACTCGAATAGTCTATGAGATAACTCAATTTTAAATTATTTTTTTGTTGCATAAATTCATTTTTTAGAGTTGAGACTTTAGACCTTTTATATTTAATCATGTAAAACCTTTTTGAGGGTTATAAGTACATGCATGTACTAACTTAAATTTAATAACTACTTTTTAATTGTTCACATAAAATGTAACGTATATACAAACAAAATTTATGAAAAATATCAAAAGGCTACTATGTTGTGTATAAATAATCATATATTCTCTCATTTTCTTTTTCATCCTATCTTTCAATTATTTTTATTTTCTAAATATCTTTTGGACAAGAAAAGTTAAGAAGAATTGGAGAGGAATAGATGTTGTTTAGTAAGTATGTGTGTTTTAACAAATTCAAAAGTGATTAAATCAGTGAAATTATATGTACTTATTATTTTCATCTGGTGTAAACGATATTTCTATATGAATAATTTTTATGTCGTTCATATTTTACTTAGTTATATATATTAATATGGAGTAATTTTTTCATAACACAAGGAGGAAAAAGTAATTAAAAAGGCAAAAGAGGGAAAGTTTAAAAAAATGGGATAAATTAATTTTTGGTACTTGTACTGGGACACGACTTACAATTTGGTACTCGAAGTGAAAAAAGTTACAAGCTGGTGATTGTATTCGAAAAATGTTGTGATCTGATGCTTGTACTTTCTAATTTTTAAATAATCGTTAAAATTGACTAACGGAGTAGATGAAACCCTAGTTTTTTTCCTCCAAATATTAATTTGTTCCTTTTTGTTGATCGGCCTTTATACATGGGGAAATACACATTAATACAACTTTGTTGTCCAGTCATCGTCATGTCATTCTTTGCATTTGACCTGTCAAGTTTTTAAACAGAATAAGGATAAAACTCTACAGTTTAACGGAGTGTAATATTTTTCGAATACAATCATCAGTTTGTAATTTTTTAGACTTCAAATACTAAATTATAAATCGTGTCCCAATACAGGTACCAAAAATTAATTTATCCCTTAAAAACACACATCTCATTAATTCCATCTTAAGAGTAATGCGTACGCAAAGCATCTCTTTATATACTCCTAGTCCGCGCGCATGGTCTTTTGCTTTCTCCAAAATCAAAACCCTTTTCCTTTCTAGCTCTCTCCTCTATTTCTCAATGGTGGCTCTAAGCGACTCTGTTTTTCTCTCTCCAAAATCCAACATTACCCAGAATACAGGATCCATGGATCCGACCCAGATGCCCAAAACGAAGATAGTGTGTACATTGGGGCCGGCGTCGAGATCGGTGGAGATGATTGAGCGGCTGCTGAGGGCGGGGATGAATGTGGCCAGATTCAATTTCTCACATGGAAGCCATGAGTATCACCAGGAGACGCTTCATAATCTTAGGCTTGCTATGCGAAATACGGGGATTCTTTGTGCCGTTATGTTGGACACTAAGGTCAAAATCGTTTCAATGTCTTTTATATATATATATATATATATATATATATATATATATATATATATATATATATATATATATATATATATTGTATGTATGTGTATGAATGGAGAATTAATGATCTATAGCAAATGTTTGTTATGATATTATTTGGGCATACACATCTCTGGCTGTTTATTGGAGAAACTCTAGCGTTTCATTAGAAAAACAAACCTCCAAAATTTTAGAAACAAGTGCTATTTGCTACTAATAGTAGTGAAAGGTTTGACTTTTTTGAATCTGAGTCGCCAGTTACTCCTATGACAGCTAGAGATTAATTTGCATAAAGAGTGTCATAGCAAGGTTCTCTCCCATCACATGCATGTATATATACATATGTATGTATGGGATTAATTTTGTACTATATGGTTTTGTTGTTAACTTAATCATAATTTTTCATTAAACTAACATGGCACATAATTGAAAAATGAGATAGAAGTTGTCCTCAAATTTTATTATTTACCTTTTCCTATTTTTGAAGTTGAAAGAGATAGTTAATCATTAAAAATATGACTTTTATTGAGATTTTTTTGTTTTTATAATGGTCATAGGTTTGTTCATTAGTATTTATTTTCTCCCTTTTTTGTTTTTGATTTACTATTTTATAGTATCCAGAATATTAAAAGTAATTGTTTTATACATTAACAATATTCAATTAGGCAAAGTTATCCACACGTTCTAATTTGCCTTTAATTATGTAACTAGATATAAATGGGATAACCAGAAATCTTTGTTGTGTTAGGCTATGATTGAGAAACTCATGAAACAATAATGAAAGATTTTTCTTACAAAATAGTTTTTCTTAAAGATTTAAGTTGATCCCCAAATTTATCTTCAATTTCAGAGTGCACAGTTCTGTTGTCAAAGTCGAGTCAATAGTTTTTCATGCAAACTTGGCACATGAATCGGAAAATAAGATTGTTTGAAGTTCTCCTCATATTATTCATTTTCTCTTCTGTTTTTCTTTTTACTTTAAAAAAGAGAGAATTAATCATTAATCTCTATGATAAAAGTTAGGGAATTGAAGTTTCCACTTGGTCTTCTCTTGCATGTAAATAAATTGGTTTCCACCTTCACATGAGAGTGGACCGGACCATGTGAGAATATCTATTAACACATGTAGAAAGAATGCTGTGCTAAAATTTATTCTGTAATTATGAACAAGTGCATGTTAGTCTAAGAACTTTTTTCTAAGAGTAGACATTTTACGTTTACAGGGTCCAGAGATACGAACTGGTTTCTTAAAGGATGGCAAGAAAATCTATCTAAAACAAGGTCAAGAGATCACCATTTCCACTGACTACAGCATACAGGGTGATGAGAATATGATCTCTATGAGCTATAAGAAGCTGGCTGAGGATGTGAAGCTACAAAGTGTGATTCTTTGTTCTGATGGAACAATATCGCTCACGGTTCTGGCTTGTGACAAGGAAAAGGGCTTGGTAAGATGCCGTTGTGAAAACTCTGCAGCTCTGGGTGAAAAAAAGAATGTTAATCTTCCCGGTGTTGTTGTTGATCTCCCAACCTTAACCGAGAAAGACAAAGAGGATATCTTAGAGTGGGGGATTCCCAACAAGATTGATATGATTGCTTTATCGTTCGTACGCAAAGGTTCTGACCTTAAAGAGGTTAGGAAGCTGCTAGGAGAGCATGCAAAGACTATTTTCCTGATGTCAAAGGTTTGATCATGTTTATGATTTTTAATTTTATTTTTTTGGTAAATATCAATGTTGGAAATGTGTCTTGTATATCTAGGTATCTACCTGACCTATTAATTACTTTTTGTTTCGGTTAATCTGTAGGTTGAAAATCAAGAAGGGGTGGCTAATTTCGATGATATTCTTGCAAATACCGATGCATTTATGGTGGCTCGGGGTGATTTGGGTATGGAGATACCAATCGAGAAGATATTCCTAGCCCAGAAAATGATGATATACAAGTGCAACGTGCAGGGGAAGCCTGTAGTTACTGCGACTCAGATGCTGGAGTCCATGACCAAATCTCCACGACCTACTCGAGCTGAAGCTACTGATGTTGCCAATGCAGTTATTGATGGGACTGATTGTGTGATGCTTAGCGGCGAAACAGCTGCTGGGGATTACCCTGAACTCGCTGTTCAAACAATGGCCAAAATTTGCTTAGAGGCAGAGAATTCACTGAATTATGGCAACGTTTTCAAAAGAATTATGGAAACTGCACCTAAGCCAATGACCCCATTAGAGAGTTTGGCGAGTTCGGCTGTACACACCGCCAATTCCTCTAAAGCAACACTTATTTTGGTCCTAACTAAAGGTGGAACTACAGCAAAGTTGGTGTCTAAATACAGACCAAGTATGCCTATTTTGTCAGTGATATTACCCGTTGTAACACAAGATTCTCTTAATTGGACGTGCAGTCATCAAGCTCCGGCAAGGCATGGGCTTATATACCGAGGGGTGGTGCCTATATTGAGTCCAGGGTCAACCATAGCATCTCATACAGAATCCACTGAAAAAGTGTTGGAGAGTTCTATTCAACATGCAAAGGCCAAAAACCTTTGCCGGATAGGAGACTCAGTTGTGGTGCTGCACTATGATGGAAGTATTGGTATGATCAAGATCATGATTGTGAACTAATAATAAGTACTCGAGACTTTGTGACTAATTTTGGTAGGTTCAGCTTAATTGAGGTCAACATATAGGGTGCTAATATTTTTATAGTGTTAAGGCTTTTTTGTTGGAAGTTTTATGGCTGATACATCAGTTAAACACCATCACATACATTATTTCTACTATGAAGTTTTGATTCTATTACACGGCCAAAATTACTTGTGTCATTCACTCTTAGTCTTAGAAGTTGAGCAAGTTTTGAAGAATATTGAGTGATTGACTTTTATATATTTCTTCCGTTCCAGGATAAAAGTCCTTATTACTATTTTGGGTTGTCCCATGTTAAATGTTCGCTTTCTTTTAATAACCAAATTTTTACACATTTTTTCTTATTATGCCCGTAGTATTAAATATCTCATATTTTTCTTATTCTAATTCTCTTTTCATATTTAATGACATTATTATGGACAATTTTGTTATTTTATTTTTGAAAAGTCTCAGGATTTTTATCTTGGGTCGGAGAATATATAGCGACGATTTTCATGCGGAAATATTGAAAAATTGTATGAAAATATCAATTTTTTTGTTAAAATTACTCTTATTTATTTGGTTGATCATATAGCAAGCTTCCATGTGTCTACTTTTTCAGTGCAAGCTTCCATGTGCCTAACAGCTCCCCATCTTATTCGGTATTTGGATTTTGGATAATGTTGTTTGGTTAAATTTATTTGTCTCTTAATGGGTAGGAGGAAGATATAAAGAACGGTCTCTTAATGAAAAATTTAAATTTATGGAATTTCTATAAATATTGTACTACTTCTATTTTAAATTTTAAGATCATTATTGATTTTTGAAAAATTAATTTAAGATATTTTTAAATTTAAAAGTCATTCAAATATTTATATTTTTAGTTACCAAACAAC
Source organism: Panax ginseng (assembly GCA_020205605.1). Lineage (NCBI taxonomy): Eukaryota > Viridiplantae > Streptophyta > Magnoliopsida > Apiales > Araliaceae > Panax > Panax ginseng. The sequence continues at coordinate 32,431,923 of CM035140.1, forward strand.
TTTTTAAATTTAGATATTATTTTACTCAGATAATTTAATTTATTAAAATATACTAATCATTCATATCTTAATTATTCAATTTTATTAAACACTTGAAAAATAAATTTTAACTATACGATTGATAGTATTCAAAAACGTATATCAGTACGAATGAAGTTGCTAGAATTTAAAAAATGTGACAGGTATAATTTTTGTGTTTATTTTGATGACTTACAAAAAGTTGCTTACAAAATAATGTGGCTGGTTGTGATTGATTGCTATTAACCATACACTAATTACACTTTGCAACATTATTTAGTAAACTAATTTTTGTAAGTTTTTTTTGTCACGGTAGCAACACTATAATTACCTGTGCAAAACTGGCAAGAAAGTAGGCTTGACAAATGGACTAGGTCTGCCCAAATGGGTTGGGCTAAATATGGGCTGGGCCGAAAAAGCCCAATTTTTATTGGGCTCTAAAAGTGAGGCCCATAGCCCAGGGCTTAATGGAATGGGTTAATCCATGGATTTTTGCATATATTTTTTTTAAGTTTAAAAAGTAAGGCCATTGTAATTTCAATTGATTAACATGACATCATGACATCGATAATAGTTAATCAATTTTGACTAAATCGCTAATTGTAATGTTATGTTGCATATGTTTTTGCTTGTACACATTTCAAACACTATTTATTATTATTATTTTGTTTTTTGACAAAATAATACTGAATGATCCGAGATAATTAGTATAACTAAAAAAAGTAAAAACACAATATATCAATAATAAAATATAATAATTTCTTTCGATTCACAATTAGTGAATATATAGTTAAAACAATTAAATCATGCAAATTACAATTCAAGTATATAGAAAGAGATGGTACCAGCCTTTCGATAAAGAGATTGAATTGAAAGACTAGAAACGATTGATTTGAATAAGACGAGTGAAAGACAGAAAGAGTACATGAGAATGAAAGTCGAGAAGAACATAACTACAAAAAATATTTCTTTTATTTGTTTACTTCCTTCTAAATTCCCAAAAAAGTTGGATTTGACTCCTAATTTTGGAGTAGTGTTATAGTGGATTGAGTTAGTAAAATAAATTAGCTTTGAATTGTTATTAAGAAATGGGTTGGGTTGGACTGCTTTGGGCTGGGTCAAAACTGGGTTGTGCCAAGTTTTATTCAACTTAGAAATATAAAGCCCAAACCCTACTTTTTTATGAGTGAGTTGGGCTGGCCCATGGGCTTGGGGCACTTTTGCCTAGTCTACCTGAAAGTAACTTTTACCGTATTATATTGTAAACTCGGGATAAATAAGGTTTTGATCACTGTATTGGGGTCCGATTTTCATTGTGGTTACCGAAACTTTTTTTATTACAATCGAATAACTGTACTTTCAAAAACTTACAAAATGATCATTCCGTCCGATTTTCCGTCCAAAACACGTTAGGAATGCTGACTGTGCAAGTTGACTTGACTATTTTGCTTACGTGGAGCACAGAAAAAATATGTGATGCTAGGATTATTATAAAGTATAACAAATGACCAAAACTATTAACTACTTCACCTAAACAATTCCAAAACTAATAATAATAATAATAATAATAATAATAATAATAATAATAAATACTATTAATAGTAATAATTTTAAAATTCTATTTAAAAAAAATCTGTTAGTTTTAAAAAGTCTTTTTAAAAATAAAGTTGTTTTTAAAAAAAAGCTGCTGTTTTTAAAATTTAATTTTTAAAAATTCATTTTAAAAAAATGTTAATTTTTATAAAACAGAATTTTTTAATTTTTAAAAACGTTAATTTATTTTTAACTGAACTAATATTTTTTCAAAAAGTCTGTTTTTTAAAAACGTTAATTTTTAAACCAAACTAATATTTTTAAAAAAGTCTTTTTTTTAAAATTCTTAAATTTAAAAAGCGTTACTTTTTAAAAAACAGAATTTTTAATTTTTTTTAAAAACATTAATTTTTTCAAATTGAACTAATATTTTTAAAAATTCTTAAATTTAAAAGCGTTAATTTTAAAAATTTAAAAACGTTACTTTTCTAAATATTTAAAAACGTTAATTTTAAAAAATTCTAAAAACGTTAATTTTCTAAAAAATTTAAAAAACGTTATTTTTCTAAAAATTTTTGAAAAACATTACTTTTCAAACAAAATTTAAAAAACGTTACTTTTCTAAATCTTTTTTGAAAACGTTACTTTTCTAAAAAAAATTAAAAAACGTTAAATGTCTAAAAAAAATAAAAAACGTTAATTTTCTAAAAAAAATTTAAAATTTTCTGTTTTCATAAAAAATTAACGTTTTTTAAAAAGCAGACTTTTTTTTTTGCGTTTTTTTTGCGTTTTTTTGTGTGCGCTTTTTTTTTTTTTGCGTTGTTAGTTGTTTTTGTTTTTTTTTTATTAAAAAAAACTGTGCTTTTTTTTATTATTACAAAAAAATTGCGCTTTTTTTTATTACAAAAAAATGTGTAGTTCAGGATAGTAAATCATATTTAAGTCTTATTATTATTATTATTATTAAAATATTACGATTGTATTATCCCTTTTTGGTCAACTTGATTATTACAATAATAATTATTATTATTACAGTTATTATAATTATTATTATTATTACAATTCCTAAAAACTATACTACTTAGTTTAAATATTAGTATTACATAAATTTAAGCATGGTAGATGGTTTTTGTTGGAATATAAGGTTTCTAATGTGAAGAGGTCTAGAGTTCGAGACTTGTGAGTAACATTTTCTTTAAGAAAATTTTTAACCTCCACATCAGCAAAAATAACGGACCACGTTAGCATTCTGTCCGTTTTTTGGACGGAAAATCGAACAGAGTGACCATTTTGTAAGTTTTTGAAAGTACAGTTATTCGATTGTAACAAAAAAAATTTCGGTAACCACAATAAAAACCGGACTCCAGTACAGTGACCAAAACCTTATTTATCTCTTGTAAACTCAAATATCATATCTTTATATAATAATGCTATAGACACCAACTATACATAAAAAAAAAATTGTGCACCCAATATAACAAAATAGAGAAAATAGGGAGCATGACTCACAATTAAATATTTTACACATTTTAAAAAGCCATGAGTCATCCTCTTGATGCACAACTTTTTATGTACAATTGATGTACATATTATTATTCATTTTTATAAAGTATAACGTGATAAATTCACGGTACAATTTTACATTTTAATTTTGTTTGTGTGCATTGTGTTGTATGAACCACAATCTACACATTAGTAATACTCCTGAATGTTATTAATGGATGACTCGACTTACATAGCTTACATTATAGAATGGTAATTTGGATGGGACAAGGTTTCTACTCACACATTTCTTTACGCAGATTTGTTAATTTTGTTGTCCAATCATATTTCAAGTGAAATAAAGGTGTAAACGAGTCGAAACAAAAAGATACTCAAATTCAATTCGAAACATAAAATTCATAATCAAATTCAAATTGTATTTAAAAAATTATACTCTCTAGTTGATAGCCTGTGCAATGCACGGGCTAGTTTAAATAATAAATTATATAATTTATTAGCACTATCGTCCTCGAAATTGACTATTATAATAATTTAAAATAACTTTCGAGACTATTCATCATATTTACTAAATTTCTTTTTAATTCAATAGATTATATTATAAATATAAACTTGCAAATATGTAAATAATTGTGAATTTCTTATTTACACACCAAGAGATGAATACACACCTGGAGATGTTTATAACTAATTCATAATTCATAACCCACTACGAATTCATAACAAAATTCTCTTAAATTGAACACCAAAATTACAAACGTTAACAAACCCAAAGTAGCCCATTTTACATCCTGAAATTTAAACAGCACATAAAAATATAATATTATATCTTCCAATGATGTAAGCAATCTTTGATATGGGGGCATATTAGCCCAACAACTTTGCTTGAAAGCATCAACTGGCGTCAAGTTGTCCTGAACCAACCGTTGGGACCTCGACCTCAACCCCAACCCATAACCAAATTTCACATCAAACCCTTTCCTAGAAATGCTCCCAAACTCACTCCTGAATTATACTCTTAAGGGACATTTTCACTGACTACACATGAAACTGCACGAAACTCACAAACAAACAAAAATCCAAATCTGTCTTGTCTTTTTTCAACCTGACATTTATCAATGAGCATCATACAGTAGAATTATCCATAAATAGAAGACATTCCCATAATTCTCAGAGCCAAAATTGTAATCTTTACTGACACCTCAAATTATCCTCCAAGAATGTCAGATGATAGAATTATCCATAAATAGAATCTAGAAGCATTTTTCCAGTTTCCTCAAAGCTAAAGTTGAAATCTTTACTAAAATTACCAAATAACTCACCTCAAATTACCCTCTAAGAATAAATATCAAAAATATAAACCAATCTCTAAATCAAAAACACCATTTTCAGTAACAAAACCAAGAAAACATCAAAAATAAATATTCCAAAGAAAACTCATCACGTATTATCACTTCAATATATATAAACACCAATGTAGTAGATGGTTTCAACAAAGATCATAATCTAATCACTTTACATAAATTGAAAAGTGCAGATCAAATGGGCTTTGGCTAAGCATAATTAAAGATGAGATTAAGGCTTGAAACCCAACACATGTTCATATCCCAAACTCAACAAATAATACAAATAAAGTTATTAGTAACTATCCATTAAGACATTAAAAAATGGGGTAGTTATTCAAGAACAAAATTATATGACTGTCAGAAAAACAATGCCCAACACATTGAGGCTCTTGATTAAGCTTCAAAGATAAAATGCAAAGATAGCAAATTAAAGAGCTTGAAATGCTTTTACTTTGTAGTTTTTGGTTATCCAACTAAAAGAGAAAGATAAACTTCTCTTACCATGAAACAAATACCATGTAATAAGTGGAACAACCACCCTATCTTTGACACTCCCCCCGGATTCAAAAACTCTGCCTCCCCAAAAATCTGAAATAACAAATAATAAAAATCAAATAAATAAACATCAAATCACAGAACTTTAAAGGGGAATTTTGAGAGAAAGAGAGCAAAATAACAATGCATGTAATACAATCAGAAATTGATATTGGTAGTGCACAAATCAAGAGGTGCCATGTAAGAGGTATTAATTATCTGCCAAATAACTTAGAAATCTGACTAAAAAACAAACTCATACTCTACAAAATAATCTCTTATATTACCACACATGTGAAATATCAAGAATGTATATTCTTACAACGGCTGCTTCATGACTCCACACTTTTTAAAAACTCTGTTTTTTCGAGTCGGTCTTAACTTCCAACAGTGGTATAGTAAGCCCCTCCCTAATAGCCCATACTTGCCAACTCTTCCATGAAAACCAATTATCCAAACACCTTCACCATTACAGATTAAACCTCCCTAAAAGTTTGTTTCTTAAAAGAGTTGAAGTTCAATTAAGAACTTCTTATAGAAACATAAATTATAAAATAAAAGAAAATGAGTTAACATTACGTTAGTACTATTTATCACCAATGAGTCATCCTTCCGATTTCCACCTCCAACCATTTTTCTTTCTTTTTCAACTCAATGATTTCACACCCACTTCTGCTTTAACCAAACAAAAACAAAAGTTAATCATATATGTGATTACCTTGTACTCACTGCTCCTCAAACTCTTGTAAGGAAAACGAAGCATATATGTGATATCAATACAATCAAAACTACTAAAATTCTGAAGAATAAGCATAAAAAAATAATAAATAAAATTCCTAAAATGTGTACTTGGTCCTTCACCATACAACATTTTTTTGTGTGAATTTGCATGTCCTATTAGATAACGGTTAAATCCTCTAAACTCTACCTTATGACGACTTTGAGATAAGAAATAAGGGGATTTATAGAGAGAAACTCACAATTCAAAGGCAATTGCAAATTGATGTTGTAGAAGTATATACCTTGTCGTATTAATTTTTCCCACCACAACACGCCGTTGTAGGTGATTTAATTTCTTCTTCTGACCAACAACTCTTTACACTACACACTCCTAAATTTCGGTTGCAGCAAAAGAAACAAATCATACTAAAAATAAAATTAAAATTTAGCTCACATAATTTTGCATAATAATAATAATAAGCCACAAATTCAGTGCTCCATCTTTTCAATCTCAATATGAAATGAAGCGAATTTGGTCAGCCAAATACGAAATGAACTTCGCTTATATACCACCAACAACAAATAAATGACGTTAACCAAACTATAAACAATTCCATGAGGTTCAATACCCTTTGCATCATTTCCTCAAAAAGTGAAAACATCTTGGACCTTTTATATGTCTTGGCAGCTTAACACAGACTAAATAATAAACAAAAAAAACATTTATACCGAAATGAATAATAAATAAATTCAACTTTCTTCCAAGCTATCACTATGAAAATTGCATTACCTCTTGTAAAGAGTAAAATAAAAAATAAAATAATGATAATAATAATAAAATTCTTGAGAAGATATAAACTTGTTGAGCTAGAAAGCAAGAAACACATTACTTATAATTGCATATGCAGAAAAGGAAGCTTACCCAGGTTTAGATGTTGTAGATGCTACCGAAGTATCAGTATTTGTCTGCAAATTACAAACAAAAAATAAAACTTCACATAACAAAAATATACAAACACAAAAGTCTGAAATATATAGTCAAAGAAAGAGGGAGAGATGGTTAACTGCAACAACATTAGTAATTAATTTGTCAGCACTGCTACCCAGCCCATTATTCATCCTCCCATCAGATCTAACCACAAAAAGTATACAAATAGTATTTATATGTTAATATACAAACATATGAGAAATGATTTATACTGCTGATAATTTATTTATTTTTAAATACGATGAGTCATACTTATAAATTCATCCAATCTCAAGTATTTATATTTTTTGCGATTGTAATTATAATTCAACAAAAAACTTTCTCAATTAGTGACAAAATTCTATACGTAATAAACTGATATTTTTATCTGAAAAAAGTGGCACATTTTTTCATATGAAAATAAATATTAGTGTTATTTTTTTTTAAAAGAAATATGAAATATGATGAGTCTTACTTACAAACCTACCCAATCTTAAGTATCTATGTAATTCACGATTGTAATTTTACAGGAATTTTTTTAAATAATTAACAGGATTCTATACATCTTTAATTATAGAGAGAAAAAGAGTGATACTTACATCTTCGATCATTTGATCAAGAACAGGCAGAGCAGGGCCCTCTCTAAAATCAATTTTGTGGGCAACCCCGTCCTTTTCAATTATGGGAAGACCAATTTCATAGTTCTCTCTGTTTATGTCCATTGCTAAAATCTGCACCATTTTTATAACAAATAAAATTAAGCAATAATTAAATTGATATCTATGTGTCATTCTGATTTCCCTTGCGAATAACACAATTATACTTTATTCCTTACCGTCTATCTGTGACTTTTAATTTGAGAAAAGGGAAGTAACGAAATGGGAATAGAAAGTTCTTCTCAAAATTTTGGAAAGAAAAACTTTCTATTCCCTTCCTCTGAAACAAAACTCACAAACATAGCCTTAGGACCAATTTGATTTTGAGCTGAGGTAAAACAAAATAGAAGAACAAATTCAGTTATGTATATTATCTTCTTTTTGCCTCCATTTCAGTGGCAACCAAACAGAGGATTCTTGTGATGAAAAACAGGGGAATAATAAGTCCAAATAATACATATATACATACCCATTATGCTAATGAAGAAACCCCAAATAACATACCTAATTCATTTTGTAGAAATTCATGAAGAAACCCTCCCAAATCAGAGATCCAATTCGTTTTTGAACAAACCCTTGAAGCATAATTCACAGATATACAGACCCATTATGCTAATGAAGAAAAAAGAAGATGAAAAGACACAAAGGCTGCATAAGGTTTACGACAAAGATGAATTCGGTAGAAGATTTATTGTCAATTTCTATTAAAGAAGAGATGAAGACATGTTTGTTTGTGATATTCAAATTCACAGAAACACAACAAAATTAGAGAAAAACAAAATTGATAACATGATGAATATATAACAAAAACGAACCTGGTGTGAGGGTTTGTAATCTGAGAATCTGATTTAATGTGCCAGCCTGCTTTTTTAACTTTAGATTTTTTTGAAAAGGGACGTGGAAGATGAAGAGGAAAAGTCGATTGAATTCTGTGCGACGAAACACAGTGACTGATTCCAAAATCGCTTGATAGAGAAAAAATCAACTGATCAAAGGAGAGTTGGGCGGTTTAGAGAGAAAAAGTGAGATTTTGAAACCATTGGGGTTTGGATTTGAGAAAAATGATTAGGTTGATTGAGAAGATGGAAGAGTGGGTAAGGGTAATGGGAAGGGAAAGAAACTGAAAGAGGAAGAGGAAGAGGAGCCACCCTCGGTTTTGGAAATCAAATTGGTTAATTAATTGATTTGAAATTGATTTTGAAATTGATTTGAAATTGATTGAGATGGAGAGGTTGTGCTGTATTTATATATAAGGATTGATTCATCTCGATTCGACTCGAATATTTATTACTCGAGATCCGACTCGGATCGAATTATATTCAAACTACTCATGAAATTTTCAAATTGAGTTGAAATCTTGACATAATAACTAGTTTTATAATAAATATAATTATAAATTAAATTTGTTATTTTACTTAGAAATGAGAAAATATATTTACTATTACACTTTACAAATATAATATCACAATTAAAATAAATAATAATTAATTATCCTGATTTGATTTAATTTTGTATATATTATAAGAGAATGTATCGAGTATTTAATCAAATCTGTATCAATCAAAAATTCGAGTTATTTGAATTTTAAACGAGTCGAGTATTACCTTGCTCAGATTCTACTCATATTTTATTCGAACTATTTTTATGTTCATATTTAGATCATATTATTAACGAATCCGAATCTCATTTGTATTTTTCCGAGTCAAATCCGAATCGTTTGGTTCGTTTACAGTCGGTGCTTCTTAGAGACATCTACCCATAGGAAGATTCTCATCATCTTTTAAGATCTTTTCTCGAGTTTGTATTCTAGTACTTTTGTTTGAGGTGAACATCTAGAGGAAGTTTAATTTCACGAGATAGTTTCTTTAGAGCGTGATGAAATATGATTTTGGATACAACTCTATAAGTTAGGAATAACTTTCTTAAATGTTCTAATTAAAATTAATTGAGATATAATTAAAATTAGTTGAGACATTGCTAAAATTAGTTAAATTGTTTTCAAGTGTAGTGTTACATTATATGCATTTTCAAGGAGGAAACACTATGTTATTGCTTAACAAATGCCCATAAGCAGTGACGGAACTGTAACATTTATAGAGAGGGGTCAAAAATACATGAAAAAAATTATTTATTAACGCTTGAAGCGCTTATTTCAAATTCATTTTGCCCAATTAAAGTATTTCACAACATCCTATTCCAACTCTTGTCAACTTTTGAGTTGTGAGTCTAATGACTTTATATATATATATATATATATATATATATATATATATATATATATTAATTTTTTCTGAACTATGAGACTATTAATCAGACTTTGAAATTTTTAGTCAACTGATTAGCTACTTTTATAGATAAATTACAAATTAAAATAGTATATATTCAAAATCTTTTATTGTGGTTCATGAGATTAATTAGCTTGAAAGAATGAATTCCAGCAACAAAAAAATAAATAAATAGAAGAAGACAGATTTAATAATCTTGATAGGATATAACTATGGTGAACTTATGGTCACTATAGTAGGATCCAAAAAAATTGTTTTATTTCTTTAGCTTTTTATATTTAATTAGTTTACGGAGAGAATTATTACCACTTTTTTTACCTCACTTTGATAATAAAGTAAAAATAAAAAAAAAGCAAAGGAGAAAAGAAAATACATAAAAAAAAGGAAGGAAAAAGAAAACAAATAAGCCCTGAAAATTCCATGGTGCATGGGACTACTGGGGGGTCATATGACCCCCTAGACCCCCCGATTCCGCCCATGCCCATAAGGTGCGTTTTGCTATCATAGTTGCTATTTTCTAGAGTTTTCTTGTACTTTTCTAATACTAGTGTTTTATATTTACTTATACTATAATTATGCTTGTCAATATTTTAAATATTTTAGAACATTGTTATAGATAATCGACTAGTCCTCCATTACATTTTATTCTAGCCTTTGGTTGTATGGCCCAAGGGTTATACAACCAAAGGCTATAGAAGATGATGCCCTAATTTGTAAGTCATAAAACAAAGTGATAATCATACTTTTAATAGAAATAGGAGGGAAAAAAAATTAAGAATAAAAGTATAATATGTTTTGAAACATTTATACCAAAAAAGATTTCGTTATCATGTTTGCGTTTTCTATCGCGAAATAGAATTTGTTAACGCCAAGTTTCGCCGACGCGTCCAATCACCAAATTCACGCTCTGATTCCTGCACAATAACAGATCACACACGAAGCTTGACGACTTGTGCCGCTGGGGGATAGCTCCGGTGTGAGAATAAGTACATGCCGTTCACAAAGTTTAACAATGGAGGCTTAAGTGTTTAGTGCTCAAAGATGTATTACCTGTTAATTGTAGTCAAGCCTTGTATTTATAGTTATTCTCACTTCCCTGGAATCCCTCTCGGAGTCGGATTAAGACTCCTAAATATGGTAGTTACCTATATTTGGGTCCAACACAATCTCCTTAAAATGTGTAAGTAGAATCCAATTCCAATACTACCTTTGGGGTTACTTTATTCAAATGTGATTAGAACTAGAGTCCTTAACCACGTAAACCCCTTATAACTTTTGACTCTGCACATACGGGTCGGCCGTAATCAGCATGAGCCCAATCCCACCAAGCTTTATACACGTTGGTCCCAAGTCACCAAGGAGCTCTACCAACCGAACGCTACACCAAAATAGAACCCCGGCCTGAGCTTCGGCCCAAAGGACTCGAATGCTCGACCCTGAACTCCATATACTAGAATAGGGTTCCGGCCCAAAGGACTCGGATCCCCGAACCCAGAACTCTCCAACATCTCCGAGGGTTTCGGCCCATTGGATTTATAAACTCCTTCTCGCGTCAGGCCTTCGGCCCATATGGAGGTCGGTAAAACACTTCCGAACAGAATTCATTACCATGTTAGCTGATGTGCCAAGGAATTGGAATATTCTAGTATACTAATAGTGCTCTATATTTGTAAGTTTATTTTATTTTTTTCTTAGTAATTAAATTTTTCATCACGCACTTTTTTTAGTGTTATTGGATCCAAAATAATTGTATGACTTACTAAAGTGTATGTGTGTTTTTTTTTGGCATTGGCAGGCAGCTAAATGAATTAAAGGGTAGCAGGCTAAATAGATTGAGCTTCAATCCCTCGAAGTTTACAAGTTGTACAGTTATAGAGAAAGATGAGAGTATGATAGTCATATGACTCCGGTGTCATTTATTCTAATATTGCTTTAAATGGTGAGCTTCCGGCTCCCATGTTTTGGCTTATTCGGGTTCCCCCTGAAAACTGGTATATATTTTCCAATGACTGAAATTGTAATCCTATTCTAGGCACTAGGAAAAGGGTGCTGCTAAGTCCATTCAATACCAAGAGATTGCAGCATTGCGCCTTCCTTCACTTTTATGCTAAGTTTAGATTGACGGACACAGAAGGGAATGGAATGGAGAGTGTCATAGGGGAATGATTCATTCCATTCCTCCACACTCCATTTCATTCCAACTGACATGAGTCATTCCATATCATCACCAAAAGAATAAAATTCACAAATTTGGTAGGAATGATCATTCCATTCTAATAGAATTAAACACAATTTTTTTTTCATTTCATAAGAATAAGTTATTCTATTATCACAATCATTCATGCAATCCAAACATAGCATTACTTTTGTTTATCATTCTTTTTCTTGCTTCATGTTTATACTATATACATTTTGTGTGTCCTAATCAGCTTGGGTTGTTGTGAAAGTAAAAACAGCAGGTGCTTCTCCTTTTAGTGGAAAAGCTAATTGTCAGTACCTTTCGTCCTTAAGAAGAGTTGGTTTAGAAGTAATAATATGATAATGACATTCTGATTACAAACTTTAGAATACTATGTCATCTTATATTACTATCAATAATGTTGCAACTTGTGAATCATAACATAGAAACTACTAAAAAAGACTAGTGCGGAGCGTAGTAAAGGGCCGTACGGTACAGGAGTTTCTGCAGGTGTGGCGCGGGACGTGCTGGATGAAAATTAGGAGTGGCGCGGGGCGCACCGATGTCGGTGAAGTTTCTGCCCTAGTAGCGCAGAGCGCGCCATGTAGTGCCTGTGAGCGGCGCGGGGCGTGCCGGTCAGTGGACAAAGTTTTTTTTGAGTTGTTTTTGGGGGGACATTATGGGTAATTGAGACATAATGTGAAGTAGGGTTGAAATATGATTAGTAGCTATAAATACTATCTATTGTAAAGTCCTATGTAACCAATGAATTATCAATAAACAACAAGCCGCCTGTGGAGTACCCAAATTGGGGAACCACGTAAATGTCTGTGTGAATCTTAATTCTCTATTGTTGTGTGCGTGTGTGTGATCCTAAATTCTAACAAATAATAAAATAATATTTTATAGATTTTTTTTTGGCAAATGAAACTATTTAAGAATATAATCACCAACTATTTCTGAAGGTTAAGATCACCACATAAGATCTAACATGAATGCAAGTGTGTTTGCCTCCGAATTTGAATAAATGAGAAGGATTTGTAGTGGAATTGAACGATCCGTGCAGAATAGCCCAATAAGCATAAAATAATACATTCTTAAGTTCAATTAAGCACACCTTTTTAGCCCAATAAGTGACCACCTCCTTAACTAAAAGATTAACTCATCTATACTCTTGAATCTAATGTGAGATTCATGTGAAGTATCCAACATGATTAAGGCTTTAACATTCATGAAAGTATAGAAAGGTACAAACAAATTTCATTCCTCACTTGAAACAAAAATAATTACTCCATAACCTCTTCTTCAACCCCACACACTAAAATTACTACTACTAATTTTTCATAAAACAGTTACAAAACAGCATCACACCAACTCTTTGATAGTGTGAATGGAGCTGCTAATAATCAACACTCTAGAGGTAAAGAAGGGTTAAATCATTTGATCAGGGCCATTTTAAAAAGCGCCCATCTCGACATGATCATCACTTTGATACTATGTATATGGCATATAAACGAGCATATGTAATTAGTTCAGAAACTAGTGGGCACTAGTGAAGTTCAAAACAATTACAACTGTTTGCCGGAAAATGTTTGGCCAAAACCCCAATTAGAAGGAGCCACATTGTTGGAGATTACGGTGCGGCCATCACTTGTTCTGACCTTGAAAGAGAGGGCTTGACCATTAAGGTAAGAGTTGCTCTGCCAGTTTTGGCCCCAATTGCGGGACAACGGTTGCCATTGAGTTCTGGAGCCTTTGATGGAGACAGAGACAACATCACCAGCACCACCAACGTTGGTTATTAGCACCAAGTTGAAGTATGAGTGGCCATTTATAGTGAATCTGATTCCACCACTCTTTCTGCAAGCAACCCTGCAAGTTGAAACAATAAGAAAATCATATTAGTCTTTAACTCCAACTTTGATAATCTTTTCCTAATTAATTTGGGTTTGACCAACAGAATAAGGGGTTATATAGAAGCCTTGGGAATAGCTATGGCATTGGAGTTGGCACATTAAATTCTGCGAGGCAGAGATGGAAAATGAAATAGTTTATGACCAAGGTGCTCCTTTTTTTTTTTGCTGCAAAAAAATGGGAGGTACATAAGGTATCCCAAGCTCTAGACAATGATTATTGTACCACACATATGAAGAAATTCTCATCTTACTTATAAAAAAGCTCAAAGATATTCCATAAGTAGCGTGTAAGACGTAGAGTTATCACCAACCATTGGTTGTAGGTGGGAATCGAAAGTTTTGAGCGAGGTAAACGACCCACTTATCCTAGACCAACCAATGGTTGGTAATGACCAAGGTACTAGAGTAATGCTAGGTAACAAGAACGAAGATATCTAGTTTACTAAGACAAAACTTTAGAGGGTTGTACAATACAATCTTGTTGAGTTTTGACTAAGTAAACTAGACAACTTCTGTCTGCTTGCCAAGTATTTTCCAATATGATATTGGAATCGAAAATTTATGACTCTATGAAGAGCCTAAAAGGGGGTTTGACCAAAAGGATGTTTACCATATTGCAAGTGTTGGAGAAATTATATTCTGAGTTGGCATTTGATAACTTTGAAGCATTATACGTATTTATATACATGTTATGTTAGGGGGAGACTGCAATGAGTAATGCCCATCACAGCTAAAGTATAACAAAGGGATAAGTCATATGAAATTATTAAAGGTCATGGTGCTTATTAACTTGGCCAAAATCCATAGTTTTATGTAAACATTACCTTTTATATTGAACTGGGATTATTCCTGCTTTATACTGAGCTATATGCTGAAAAATGGGCTGTGAAAGATCAAAGTGCTTCAAGGGAGGATTACACCATCCCCCTGCATTATTTGGAAGAGCACTATTTGGAGGGCAAAAGTTTGTTGCAGTGACTATAATCGATCCAGGGAGACACCATTTGCCGTCGTTTACGCATTTGATCTCAAAACAAGCTCCACAAGAAAGGCCATTGTTGAACAGAGCAGTACTCAGGGCAGCTGTGCTTGTTCCATAACCTTGGCTGTATAGATTCCCATACCCACAAGCTCCTCCTGTGTTGGGACAATGTTATAATAGATATGTTTTAAGTGCATTTTTCACACAATTTTAAGAAAAAACAAAAGTAGCAAAGATTGCCAAAAGAGAATGTAAATAGGAAACTGATAGTTTCACAGTAGTCTCACATGAATGTGTGACCCACTTATTATTCACGTGGGAGAAATCATGTGAAACTATAAATTTTTCATGTGGAAAATATCAATTTCCTATAAATAAGTTCATATTTACTGGCAATGGACCCCAAGTAAGTACACTAAAGATTCTTTTTTTTTTCGTCAAAGTAGTGGATCCTACTTAAATACTTTTGAGGGTAAAATAGACCTTATATGATATTTTACATTTAAATTGTGTACTTTAGACATCTTTTATAGAATAAATATTTTTTTGTACTTGGGTCAATTTTTGTGGGATAGAATGGTTAAAAATTTAGGGTTTTAGGCTAATGAAATAACAAGTGCTAAATATTCCTGATGCAGGGTTTTGGTTCTTACCCATTGTACCAGAAGCATCACCACCTCCATAGAATGTAGCATGAGCATTAGACCATTGTCCATGAACACTTCTTGACACGGATAATGATAATATTAGCAGGGAAATAAGTCTGCGAAACTCCATATGCTGTAGAAAAGAAAAATCACATGGAGTTGGTATTTATCGAGTATGATAAGATATTAAGAAGGATGTTGAAATTAAATAAGAGAAATTGAGCTGTAAACGAATCGGGCTGCCCGTGAGCCCTGCTCGACTAAACCAACGAGCTCGTTCGTTTAGTTAAACAAGTCAGGATTAAGCTCGACTAGACTCGGGTTATTTAACAAACAAATCTAATTCGTACAACAAATCTCAGGCTCGTTTAAGCCCAATTCTGCTCAACTTGACTCGTTTACAGCTCTAAAGAGAAATATTGTGCTTACAGATGATTCCAAGCTCACTCTTAAGACTGGGCTAGGAGAATTAGAAAGTCAATGAGGGAGAAAAGAAGGTGAGGAAGAATGCTAAGAAATGAAACTATATTTATAGATGAGAGTGGAGGAAGAATGGAGAAGCAGGAGGTATAAAATAACACCAAATTCATATGAAGTCATCATCATCACCATCATCATATGATAATGTCAGAGAGGCAACTGGGCTAGTGGTTACTATTTATTAATGCCTAACTTCACCATCTTTTTTTGCATATTTTTAGGAAACAGTTGATGTATATATTATAAAACACATTTGTACTCATGATTGGAAAGGATAAAAGAATGGCCTAACATTTGAAAACTTAACTGTATTTCTGCTGCAGGTTTAGCTTGGATTTGTTATGTATTTGTACATGTGCCACTCACAAATGACAATTCACAACTTGAGGTTATGGTAATTGATTTGAGTATTATTTTTTTATTTTTTTTTATAATTAAAACTGATGTTTAATGCAATGGGATTATTGAGGGAATTTGTAGAAAAATGAAATGAATATTCTAGAGAGAGAACAAAGTTTGGTGTAACGGTTTCTTTTTTTCTTATTAGTTAAAGAATAAGAATGAACTGAATACACTTTATATAGTAAACTCTTAACGACTAAGCTTACCCAGTTAACTACCTTAACTAAACATGAATGACTATTCTAATCATTTACAATATTACCCTTATTGATCATGAATAGGAGAATTAGATGTTGTTATCGTATCAGAATTGATGCCTTAACCATGCGGGCATGTGGGATGGTGGACGGATTAATTGAAATGCATGTGACCAAATTAATGCCAAATCCCACTTTGACTTTTTGAGGGCAAGACTGAAACAGAGAGAGAGAGTATAGTTTACTTAATTGTTAATTAAGAAAGAAATTAAGTACGTTTTTAATTCAAACAAAGTTTCTGCAGAAAATTCTTAAGTCCTGCTAGCTACCTTTATGGTACCTTTAATCTCTTCCTCTTGATTCTTTTGTTTTCTCGGGACCAGAAAACAGAAAATACCTTGCTTTAAAGAAAAAAAGAGCAGAAATTCTTGAGATTAATAATCCCACGTCGAACAAACGGGCATGACCATTCTATAGATGGCATCTTCTTCACCTACAACCAATTGGTTTTAAGTTGAATCTATCTAATAAAATACAAATGATTTTGAATTTTCCGCTCACTTAATAAATCATTTGGGTCGTTCAAAGTTTGAGATAAATCCTACCGTCCATACAGTGCCGGAGGCACAGGACCCAACTAGTATTTCAATATGATATTAGAGCTACTATGTTATGTAGATTGTGTTTTTTTGATCGGAACCTTATGATAATGCTATGTTTGTATTGGAGTAATGAAGGTGGGAATAGAATGACTTATTCCTATGGAATGAAAAAAATTGTATTTGGTTGCGATTAGAATAATGTATTGAACCATTCTTATTTCTCTTAAATTTATGAATTTTATTTCTTGAGAGAGGGGAGGGAGAGTACGGAATATTACAACTAGAATGGAATGAATCATTCCGCTCTCCATTCCATTCATTCAATCCAAACGTAACATAAATGTCTCATTCATGAGGACTCACAAGCTCCATTCTTTGTATATTCCTCTTCATCATCTCTCTCTCCCATCATCATGATGTTACATTCAACAAACAAGTCTATTGTCTCATTCAATGTTTTAAAACTTGAGACGGACCAGATAAAAATTGGAACAAATTCGCTTATAATCTGGTTTGGCCCAATAACTTGGGGCTTTGGTCAAAACCCAAGTTGACCTTATGGATCACTGGTGGTCAACCAATAAACCTTGTTAATTGACCCATTTTTTAATTTTTTAATTTTTTTTACCAAAAAAGTTTTAATATTAAAATTAATCACTTTTATTAATATTGTAACTCATCTTTATTATGTTTTAGTTCATAAAAAACGAGATTTTTAATTTTTTTTATTAATTTCTAATAATATATATTTTTATATATTAATAATGTTACTGGATCAATAATTGTTTGACGACTAGTTGGATTAGTGATCCATTCACCCGTTACCTCTTTCGGTTCGATGAACGGTCCGGTTATAAAAACCTTATAATCTCATTCATATTTCCACATTTAGACAAACAGGACCCGATTACTTTGTTGATAATTTGAAATGTATTTGCATTTGCCAAAAAATGGATAACTTGATTTACAAATTACAAACCGTTGTAAAGGATACAGATCCACTTCTTGTATCTTTACAGCTTAACAGAAGTAAATTAAATAATTGAAAAAAAGTCATCATTACGATTCTATTCAATAATCACATAAAGAATGGAAATATGTATATAGATCACTGTCTGATAGTAACAGACTTTGTGCCACTCATTTGATGACACGTCGTATTTTTATCAACTAAAATAATGGATAATTAAAAGCAATCCTACCAAATTCAGTGTATTTTACATGGCAGGTGTAAGCTCTTTGAGCAAGTAGTGAAGGTAATATTGTTTGCAAGGCCAACAATAAATAGCCAAATCAAGCCGACCTTTGTGTGTTTTTTAATACATATATTGAGGCATGCATAAACAAATACTCCCTCCGTCCTATAGTTATAGACTGATTTTCTATTTTGAGATGTCCCAATATATAAGCTACTTACTATTTATAAAATTTAGTTGGTTCATTGTTTTACTTTTATGCCCTTATAATAAATATTCAACCATTACTCTTTTTTGAAGAAAAGAAACAACATTCAATGTCATTATTTTTATCACCACATTTAATGTTGTTGTATTCTCTTTGGTTAAAGTTTATGAATTTTAATGGTCAGTACACGTCAATCAATGAAGTTGAGAGTCCCAGTGTGATAAGTAAGGATTAATTAACTTATTCATTAATTCTATATTAAGGGGTATATGTGAAAAATTTATGTTAAAAATTGCCACTTAACTGATTTTCTTAAACAATGTGTCAAAAGAAATCAGCCTATAACTATGGGACGGAGGGAGTATATATTTACCAAGCATTCAACATCTTTAGGCTTAATGAGGCATTGACTTACATATTTGAATTTATACATAATTCTATACATTATTCAAGTTTAATGAAATCCCAATCTAATAATTTAAGATTTTGGGTAAGTAGGTGATTGTACAAACTTGTTGTCCTAGTCGATATAGGTGTGCACTTGTCTTGATGCAAGTTGAATTTTAAAATTTCGACACAAGTGGTATAAGAGGCCATGATTTAATTATTACAATGAAGAGTTTAATGCGGATCCGGTTAGCATGAAGTTATTTTTTTGGTAAGTTGATCAATTGGCCAATAGAATACTGACACACATACTATCTTGCCTGCGTGTCAGTATTCTATTGGTCAATTGACCAATTTACCTCAAAATAAACTTTATACTAACAACTTCCGTTTAATGCAACATGCTTGTTGACCCATTCGACATAGGTGTACATTATGAAGTCAAGCGAGTTAATCCTATAATTTTGGCACAATACAAAAGAAGATAATTTTTAAAAGGGTGATGTTAGGGGTCTTAAATTTTTTGTTTAAAAGTGTTTTAAATAATACGTCACAATAACATTGGTTGGATAGATCTTATCTGATTGGCTATGCTATAATTATCCAAAATTTGTAAACGAGTCATCTGTAAATGAGTCAAATTAAAGCGAACAAAGAGTTACTCGAACTTGATTCGGAAAGAATTTTTTTTACTCGAATCTGACTCGGAATCGAATTGTATTTGAAAAACTTTACTCAGATTCGACCCAACTCGAATATTTATTACTCGAATTCGATTCGACTCATATCGAATTTACTCGCAAACTTTGAATTCAAACTCGAATTTGAGTCTCCACACAGTAAGTAACTTTATAATAATATAATTACCAATTGAACTTATTGTTTTACTTAGAAATTAGAAAATATATTTACATTACACTATACAAATAAAAAATACAATTAAGATAGTAAATAATAACTATTTATTCTAATTTTATTAAATCGTGCATATATTATAAGAGAATGTATCGAATATCTATTCGAATATATATCAATCGAGTATCTATCGAATCATGATCAAGAATTTGAATTGTTTGAATTTTAAACGGCCGAGTATAACCTTACTCGAATTCTACTTGTATTTTTTTCAAACTATTTTTTGTGTTCAGATTTAGATTATATTAGTATTAATAAACCCAAGGAACACTATAGCCACATGTATGGAGAGTGGTAAACTAAAAACTGGGGGTAATCCCTTTCCAATGGGCAAACAGAACACCATATATGCTTCTTTGCACATACAAGTCCATAAAAGAAGATAGAAGAGGATCACCAAGGAACACTATATATAGCCACATGTATGGAGAGTGGTAAGCTCAAAACTGGGGTTAAGGCCTTTCCAATGGGCAAACCACACACCATATATATATGTTTCTTTGCACATACAAGTTGAACCATAGTGCCAAAATTGGGCATCCCCCACCACCAACAATAGTGGCAATTTCACATGCATTCGCAATCGTAATCAAGGAACTATTTTTAGGAATGATCTTATCCGAAATTTGTACTTGTACTTTTTTGTTCTCTAAAACCATAAAGATATTTAAAGAAACCTTCATAATAGGGAGCTAGCTAGGTACCAATATGGCATGCCTAAACACTACAATTTTCTTAGATGCCAAGAAAAAATAATAATCAAATAAAAAAGGGGAAGATTTTATTTCATTATCTTCAGCTTTTACGAAGGAAATCATACAACTACTTGTAAAAATTAGTATATATTTCCTTATAAAAATAACACCATATATCCAATCACATGATCCATTAGAGATGAAATTAAGATGGATCTCAGGAACATGTCTCACATCTTTAAGATCAACTTGCCAACCATTGTCTGTTTCCAAACAAATCTTTGGTGCACTACCACTTTCCAACCACACATAACCAAAATTTTAACTAAATTTTTTAGTCTATGAGCTATCGCCTTTCTCCAACTTTCTGTAAGCTACTAAGCTGTACACATACTTTGAAGAATTAGATTATAATGGAATTTCTTTTTTTGCCAACCAAGTTTAATTTTTTTAATTAATCTATCTGTCCCCTTGAGTTTACTAACTTATAAATCCTGCTCCTTAAGTTTACCTATAAAACAAAGTGAGCATAGGCAGCCCTCTACCTCTAGGGGCGGAGGTACTTAGGGGGCAGGGGAGGCACCTGCCTCCGCTGGAATTTTTTTTTCTTCCTTATATAGCTATAGGGGCAAAAATAGGATTTCATAAATCTGGGGGCAAAATATATAAAAAAAATTGAAGTTAAAACTTAAAACTTTAAATAGCCAAAGTGACACCCCCACAACAAGACAACCCATGTACCCAAAGGAACAAGCTTCATAAATCTTTTCTCTCTACAGTAGAGACTACTGTGCTTCATAAATTTCTCAAGTGAACAAGCTTCATAAATCTTTCTCTCGCTCTGCTGACTACTGACTTCATAAATTTCTAGTGAACAAGCTTCATAAATCTTTCTCTCCTGCAAGTCTGCAGAATAATTGCCAAATTAACGTGAGTATGAATGTATGATACTTTATTCTCTAAGATTAATGTTAATATGTTATACTTAATAGTTAATAATTAATACTTCTAAGTTCTAATGTTAGTGATAAGATTTGTGGATTTTAGGGGTTTAAATCTACTTATAATCTGAGCTATTTTGGTCACTGATTGATGGATTTAATTTTTAATTTTTCATCTCACTTGAAATTGGGGGTTTCATGGATTATCGATATACCAAATTGGTCTGCTTAAGCAGTTTCTTCTTAATGTCGTTGTAGTACTGTAAACTCCATTTTGACTGGTGCATTTATGGTGTAATTGCAGGAAGTGAATCATCGGAAACGTTATTTCTCAAATTGAACTATGGCAAGTTAGTTTCTAAATTATTTCGACTCCTAACTAATGTTTTTATTCTGATTTTTTTATTAGAATAAATTATGAATTATGATTTAGGCATTCACGATATGTTTGCAAAATTTAGGCATTCACGATATGTTTGCAAAATTCAAACGTTCCAAAACAACCTAATCATCGGCATCACAATCCATCCAAGTTGATGAAACTACTCATAATCTGTCAAATCAAATTCCTATCCAAGAATCATCTCAACACACCAATTCTCAATCTCAAATTGAATCCGATATAGAAGAGACACTTGTTGCTGATCCGGAATTAAGACCATCTATAATGGAATATAATGTTAACCAGAGAGATAGTATTCGTCGAGGATATTTTCTTAAGGGCCCATATCAACCATTGCTTTCCGAATTCCCTCAGACTATTATTTACGGAGAGAAACGTAGATTTAACCCTGATTGGTACAAAAAGTATGCCTCTTGGTTGGAATATAGTGAGAGGAAAGATGCAATTTTTTGCTTATATTGTTATCTATTTAAAGCTGATATTGGTGGTCAAGGAGGTGGGGATACATTTGTTGGTAAGGGATTTAATAGTTGGAGAAAAACGCAATACTTATCTGCACATGTTGGAGAAACACCGAATAGTATTCATAGACGATGCATGTTGGCTTGTCAAGATTTAATGAATCGAAAGCAACACATATATATCAAACTTTCCAATATATCAGACCAAGAAAAAAAAGATTACAAGCTTCGTCTGCTCTCATCTATTAAGTGTGTTAGACTGCTTTTAAGTGAGGGGTTACCTTTTCGTGGCCATGATGAATCAGATGATTTAAAAAGGCGAGGGTTATTTCTTTCCATTCTAAAGTTTCTATCCGAGAATAATGATGAAGTGAATAAAGTTGTGTTGAAAAATGCTCCAGGGAACAACAAATTGACATCACCAAACATCCAAAAAGACATTTGTAGTGCTGCTGCATTTTTGACCACAAAAGTTATAGTTGCAAAGATTGGGGAAGATTTTTTCTCTTTGTTAGTTGATGAGGCTCGTGATTCATCAATTAAAGAACAAATGGCTGTTGCTTTACGTTATGTGAACAAACATGGATATGCTATTGAGTGCTTTCTTGGCATTGTTCATGTTGCTAATACAACTACTCGAACACTTAAAGAGGCCATTGAGTCACTTTTTGCAACACATGGACTGAGCATGTCACGTGTACGTGGGCAAGGATATGATGGAGCTAGTAACATGCGAGGGGAATTTAATGGTCTTAAGAGTTTAATATTGTCAGAAAATAAGTGCTTTTTATGTTCATTGCTTCGCTCATCAGCTTCAATTGACACTAGTAGCAGTTGCAAAAAAACATAAGAAGCTTAAATCATTCTTTGATTATCTTGCTATTTTGGCAAATGTAGTTGGAGCTTCTTGCAAGCGTAAAGAAGTTCTTCGAGTGAAGCAAATAGAAAGAATAATTGAAGGAGTTTCTTCTGGTGAAATCAAGACCGGGCGTGGGTTGAATCAAGAAGCGACCTTAAAGCGGCCCGGAGACACGCGGTGGAGCTCACATTATGACACAATTCTTAGTGTTATTTACTTATTTTCTGAAACAATTGAAGTGCTTGAGATAGTAGCAGATGATGCATCGGGGGATAAAAGTACAGAAGCAAGTACTTTGTTGCATATCATGCGAGATTTTGAGTTTGTATTCTTGTTGCATTTAATGAAACAAGTTTTGGGAATCACGAATACCTTGTCACAAGCATTACAAAAGAAAGACCAAAATCTCGTAAATGCAATGGTTTTAGTTAATGTGTCAAAGCAACGGTTACAAAGCATGAGAGATTCAGGTTGGGAGAGTTTGTTGGCAGAAACTACTGCATTTTGTAATGTTCATGAGATAGTCGTTCAAGAAATGGAAGACATCTTTTTGGTTCAAGGGAGATCACCCCGGGGTGAAAAAGTCACCAATCTTCATCACTTTCAGGTTGAGTTACTCTATACAGTGATAGATAGTCAACTTCAAGAATTAAATGATCGGTTTGACAATGTTAACACAGAGTTGCTTTCATGTATGGCCTGTCTTGATCCAAGTATGTAAGACCCCAACTTATTATAAATAAAATTGAATTTTTCTTTATTCATTATTCTAAATTAATAAGGGTTAATTTGATATAATTCTTTGGTTATGGGTGAAATGTACAAAGTTTACAAAATAAGCAAGTGGTTATAAAATATTCATTATTGTTTGGGAATATTCGTTTGGTCGTGGAATATTCTTTTTTGTCGAGGAATCTCAGGTATGTGTATGATCATTGAGTGGGCCCCATAACGAAAAAGCGGTTGGATGAAGGAAAGCGACAAAGATTGAGTTTTATAAATAACGACGTAAATTGTTACCAGATTAATAATTGTTGGGTTACACGGTGGTTAAAATACGATGTCTGGCGTGGTTGCATAAAGTATTGTGGTATTGCACAATATTATTGAATTATTGATCCTTACGTAAGAAGGCCTTTACTCAATAATTATTACGATGAGTCTTTATTCAATATTATATTTTATTGATTCAATAATTGTTGCGTTGATATTTTGTAGATTGTTGTTTCAATAATTGTCATTTACGGTATTTTCCATTATCAAATCAATAATTCATATTATTTGAATAATATTATCGATAACATTATTGGCAATGTCTAGAAAGTTACATCTAAGGAGAGGTTTGGTCACCTAATTACGCGTCACAAGAAGAGAAATCCTTATCGGAAAGTTCCTCTTTCCACAGGAGCGGCACGGTTAACCGATCTTTGTGATTACGTAATATTATTTTTGAATAATTAATTATTGATTATTATGATAAAGAAAATATTT
This sequence comes from Panax ginseng, assembly GCA_020205605.1. Lineage (NCBI taxonomy): Eukaryota > Viridiplantae > Streptophyta > Magnoliopsida > Apiales > Araliaceae > Panax > Panax ginseng. The sequence goes on from CM035140.1 coordinate 32,456,443, forward strand.
ATTTTATGTGGATATAGATGGAGAAAATTTTTAATGTGACAATTGTTGAAAATTAATATTTTATCTTTTTCTGATAAAATAATTCATTTAAATATATTATTTTAATAATATATTAACAATGATATTTTTATAATGAATGTGGGATATATGAGTATATGAGGAGGTAGAGTATTTTGTGGCATTAAATGTTTAACATATGTTTTGTGTGTCGGTGGACACAATTCTTGACCGAAAATTTATTATAGACTGTAAAATTGCCCGTTTGTGGATTTCGGTCAATTTCTGTTTGGAATTTGGAAAAACTTTCTTCTGCAAAGTTGTAGAGAATGGAATTTCCCATGAAAATTCGCGAGTTTTGAATTTTTCTAATAACCGAGCTATTTTCTACGAATTATTGAAGTTTCGGAAGATAAAATAATTTTTATTAAATTAATGGGTGGGACCCACTTTTTGGTAGGTGTTGAATGCACATGAAATTTGCTGAAAATTTTCAGAAATTGGTGGCTAGCTTGTTGCGTAGAAGTAAGAATAAGAATAATAATATTTTATTATTTAGTCTCCTTTGGCGTTCTAGCATTTTCCTATAAATAGAGGACTAAGTTAGAATTGAAAATCACACCAAAAACTAAGTTTTCTCTTCTCTCTAAATTATCGAGCGTATTCTTGTGAGTATACTTTGAGTGTTGCTATACTCTGAGTGTCTTGGGTTTATCAAAGACTATACCAAAATTCAAATCAAAGACGGTTATTTTGAGGTAAGGGTATTATTTTCTTCTTAAATGATATTTTTCTTCAATATCATTATGCGAAGTATTGGTGAATTTTTTATCAAATTTGGAACTTGTTGTGTCGGGGTTACTATTCACATTATCTGAGCCTTTATTCACGATATCGACACTATTCATTTAATACTAAGCCTTTATTCAATTAGAAAAATAAAAATTTTTCTTTTTGTCCAAAATATCTATTCTAGATACTAGCTTTGATTGTATCCATGTTTTGATCATTCTTGAATTTTACACCAATATGATTATTTTCGAAGTATTTTTGGACATGGGTAAAACAAAAGTACGAATCCTTAATCCTTAATCCTTGTCATTTTGTTTCCTTGGATTCGTTTCTTTAAAAATGTTTTTCATCATCCTCACCCTAAATGGTGATATAAATGAATATCTTTGGCACTGTAGTGCAAAGATGAAGCGATTAATCGATGAATATCTTTGGCCTGTAGTGCAAAGATGATGAGCAGTGTTGAGATACATGACCATTTGGTGATATAAATGAATATCTTTGGCTTTGTAGTGCAAAAGATGATTAAAGATGTATATTGATTGTTATTACTGAGGATAAACTATTAATGATGGACTTTTAAACCTTAGAAGACAAGTAGAATTCTTTCTACGTGACTCTTCTAATGGATTCAAGCATTCATTGCATTTGTTGATCTAAAACTTGTTGTCTATTGTATTCTATTAGATTTTTTCCTGTTGAAGACTAACGATAAATTGTTGTATATTATCTTAGTCATAATATTCTTTCTTTGGGCTAGTTGAGTTCACCCTTTTCTTTTTTGTTCCATTTTTCTTCTCGAAGGTGAGAACATAGCAGGATCGAAGTCGGGGTATGGAGTGATGGTTCTAGGAAGATGTTTTAAATTCATCCTCACTATTTCGTAAAATAGTGTATGAATAATTAATGAGGACTTATTTGGGTGTGTATATTGTCTAAAAGAAAATATTTGTATTCAAACTCACATTTGTATTGTCGTATTCTACACGACATCTGTATTGTCAAAGTTGTAGTTTGCTTTCTATACCATGTATTTTGGCGACTCGAGAATGGGTGTTGTATACCTATTTTGGGGGCGTCATGATTGGTATCGAGATCTTAGGGATATGATCTCTGGCAGGAGATCGGGGAATAGAACTAGGAGGGAGAGGCGAGTAAATCAATCGCTAGTGTGTCCTACCTAAGCTTATTTGTTGGTCATTCATAATATAGGATATTATGTGATATGTTAATTTGTTTAATTAACCCTTGTTTTATGGCAAAGATTTAAGAATGGGTCACGAGAACGTTAACAATGGAGTTTATGAGGCCGTGGAGACGCCAGCAAGTTTTCACCAACGAGGAGAACGCAACAGTCGACAATGTTCCTCCCGTGAACAACGCACCATCGAGCAAATGATGAACGACGGATGTTTAGAAGCTTTTTGCAGTTCATGCAAAATCGACGAGGAGACTCGTGTACAAAAAACACGGAGGAAATGATAATAACGCGCGGTTTGTCACGGCCAAACAATTCAAAGAGTTGGGACCACAGATTTCCATGAAAAGCGGATCCGATCAGCGCGTAAGCGTGGGTCAAGCAAATTACCAAGATATTCGATGTCTTGGGGTGCACGGAGGAATGTAAGGTTGCATTCGCCACCTTTATGTTTAAATGGTGAAGGACTTGGTGGGAATCAGTGAAGCGTACTCCACCAGATGCACTTAACATGTCTTGGGAAAGATTTCAGAATCGTTCAATGACAAGTACTTTCCAGAAAGTATTCGGCTATATGAAGGAGGTAGAGTTTATTAGACTCGAACAGAACAACATGACGGTGTCTCAGTACGAGGCAAGGTTCGCAGAATTATCCGAGTTTGCACCTCATTTGGTGGAGAATGAGGAACGAATGACGCGTATGTTTCAGAGGTCTAAAACCGTAGATTCGTCAATACCTTATCTCATAAATTTTTCTCAGATTCGAGATGTTGTCAGCGAGGGCTCGCTTATTAGAGCGAGATAGTGAGTATACTCAACCGAGGGACCCTAATCGGGGTAGTCATCGAACGATGATAACCAATGAGGAGGAAAGAATACTGGGACAAAGGCGGTAACCACTCGGTGGTAATCGTGGACATGATAATAGGAGAGGTGACTCAAGTGGAAATTTTAGAAGAGAAGATTCAACAATGACGGAAGATATCAACGAAAGACACAGAACCAACAACAAATGCTAGGGGAGGAGAACGGCCGCCAGCTTAGATGTTACAAATGCGGAAGGAGGGACATATCCAAATCGCCCACAACAATCCAAGGTATGTTATAACCGTGGAAAGGAAGGCCACATCGCTTCGAGATTGTACTTATCGTAAAACCAAGTTCAAGCAGGGAGTGGTGATTCCAAGGAAACATCCGGATAAGTCAAAATCGGCTTGTTTCTGGAAGAAGCGTTTGTCAGAATCGGACAAAACGTGAGGAACCCAAACGAGGTGATCATGGGTAAGCTAATCTTGAATTCTTGTGAAGTTTATACCTTACTAGATACCGGTTCTACCCATTCTTTTATCTCTCCTCGCTTGTGCTCAACGCTTAAACTTGACCAAGAAATATGATTTTGATTTATCCGTTGAAACTCCATTGGGTGAAACCTTCGTTACATCTAGTGGTTTATAAATCTTGCATGATCCAAGTTGGCACTATCACATTACACCGCTGATCTTATCTCTTTAAAGATAATTGCTTTTGATGTAATTTTAGGAATTGATTGGTTAACCACTCATCATGCCAAAATTGATTGTTTTCGTAAGGTTGTTAGTTTTCATATTCCTAACCAACTGTCATAATTAATTCAAACCACTAAACCACTAAAATCGATCACCATTGTCATATCAAGCCATAAAGCTATTCGTTTATTGAAAAATGGATGTCAAGCTTTCTTAGCCCATGTTATGGATTTGAATAAAGACAAGTCGATTTGAATAATGTTTACGTGGTTAGAGAATTCCACGATGTATTTCTGAAGAGCTTCGGCCTACCCCGTAATGTGATGTTGAATTCTTTATTGACCTTGAACCGCACAAAGCCCATTTCTAAAACCCATATCGAATGACTCTATTGAACTTCGAGGAGTTAAAAGTCGAACTACGGGAGTTATTAGACATCGGTTTCATTCGTCCCCAAGACGTCTCCTCGGGGTGCTCTGTTTTATTCGTAAAAAGAAGAAAGACGGAGTACGCGACTTTCAGATTGACTACCGAGAATTAAACCATGTCACCATCAAGAATAGGTATCCACTACCTCGCATTGATGACTGTTTGACCAGGATTGCAAGGAGCATAATTCTTTTCAAAGATCGATCTTCGATTCGGATATCATCACCAAGATTAAAACCGAGGATATTCCAAAGGCGATTCGAGGACTCGACACGGGCATTATGAATTCTTGGTCATGTCTTTTGGATCGACTAATGCTCCCGCCGCTTTCATGGATATGATGAACTGTGTATTTAAGGAATACTTGGATCGATTCGTTGTTGTCTTTATTGATGACATCCTCATCTATTCCAAAAGCAGTGAAGATCATGAACACCATTTGGAAGCCGGTACTACAAAGACTTCGTGAACACAAGCTTTATGCTGGTCAAGAAATGCGAGTTCTGGATTGAGGAAGTAGCATTCCTTGGGCACGTGGTGTCAAAACAAGGAGTATCTGTTGACCCGCCAAGATTCAAGCAATACAAAGTTGGGAACAACTGAAGTCGGTGGATCAAGACGCAGACTTTCTCGGGCTTAAATCGGTGGTTATTATCGGAGATTTGTGGAAGGATTTTCTCGAATCGCTACTCCGATTAACTCTTCGGTGACTCGGAAGGATGCAAAATTCTTATGGAGCGAGGATCGCGAGAAGAGCTTCCAAGAGCTCAAGAGAAACTCATTTTCAAGACTGTTTCGACAATACCATCTGGTTCGGATGGATTTGTTATCTACAAACGATGCTTCGGCGAGGGTTAGGATGTGTTCTCATGCAACATGGGAAAGTCATAGCTTTATGCCTCACGACAACTCAAAGAATATGAGAGGAATTATCCTACTCATGATGGAGTTAGCGTGATCGTTTCGCGTTGAAGATATAGAGAGACTACTTATGACGGGAGAAAGTAGAGATTTATATGAATCATAAAAGCCTCAAATATTTCTTCACCCAAAAGAACTCAACATGCGGCAACGACGTTGGGTCAGAACATTAAAAGATTACGATCACACTATTCAATATCATCTTGGAAAAGCGAATGTAGTGGCCGACGCATTGAGTATAAGATCATATGGTGATGGTTGGTGTATGTTGGGACATGTGACTCATAATTGAGAAGTTTTTGAAAAAGACCAAGTGCGGAATGGCAAATCACTCCATCAAGTTGTGGAACCAAGGTTTGGAGGTCTTGGTACAGTCTGAAGTTTTCGAGGGAAGCACGGCCGTACAAGACAGAGTCATGAGTAGTAGTGGGGAAGTATTTAGGATCGAGAAAGAGTTCATGAAGATCGGGCGCGGACGTGCTTTAATGTAAACATGGAAGCGTGAACAAGATCTCAGAAGATATGCCATGCAATGCTACATTGAAGGCTTGAGGTATGGCAAATGACAAAAGTTGAATTAGAGTAGAGTAGGAGTAGTAGCTATATGCCTATATATGCTCTCTATTGTAGTGAATAATAAAAGAACGCCGCCGCGAGAGCAGATCCTTTGTCCCTATTTTTTCTGTCCCCTGGTGTCCCTCCACTTAAATTTTGACACCTAACCTCTTATTTAACATCAATTAAGTCTAAAATTAAATAAAAGGTTAGGTGCCAAAATTTAAGTGAGAAAACACAAAGGGACAGGAGATCTACTCTCCGCCGCCGCTTTTGTGGATTATTCAAATTGAAGAACCAAGTAAATCTCTGTTAATTTTTTAATGTGGTGTGCTTGTGTGATCTAATTTTATTAGTGCATCTGCCTAACCAGCTTCTACTTCCTTTTACTAAATGAGGATAATTAATAATGTACCATGAACTAAAGCTAGCTCCATGTCCATTAATTCAGAATACGCTTTTAAGTTGTAACCTACAAGCCCATATTCTCGACAAGGGAGGATAATTGAATTAAAAACTGGAGTTTGTCCTCCAATGAGCTTCAGCAAGATCCATTGAATGGTCTCTTTTTTCTTTTCTATCTAAATTTTCTACATTTGGCCCAGCGGCCACACAACAAAATGCACCCGTCTTAGCTACTATTTTTTATCTGCAACTGCGAAGATGTATGGCCACGGATGGAATTCTATTGTGAAGGATTGTCTGAAATTGAAGTCGTTAATGTGTTTATTGGAGGTCTAAAACAGAAAATTAGGGATAGAGTTCGTGAATAAAAGCCAAAAAATCTTTTAGCAGCTTTAAAGCGTGCAGAAAATGAGGAGGAAAGGATTCTAGGGGTTGTTGAAAGTTTGAAAAATAAAAAAATAGATATTGTTTGCAAGGTGTTTGCTGAAATGCCTAAAAGTAATATTCCAATTCAAGAAGATACCATGAAGAAGATGAAATTTGGAAGTGGCTGAAAGTTTTAAAAATCAAGAAAACAGCATGAAGGAGTTCGATGAAATTCCAGAGCCAATGGGATACATTGTCGCCCTTAATCCAAAGCTACCAGATGAATATTCAGCAATGGCGAAAGAAGCAACTTGTTTTATTGTTTCTGATGCTGTGGGACAAATTGGAGATACTCATGTGCCTATGATTGCTAGAGCAGTGATGTTGGGTCCCAATCAGCCTGTGATCCTCCTCATGCTGGATATTCCACCTGCTGCAGAGGCATTGAATGGAGTGAAAATGGATTTATAGATGCTGCCTTTCCTCTCCTCAAATGTGTTGTTGCTACAACTGATGTTGTTGAGGCATGTACTGGTGTCAACCTTGCAGTTATGGTCGGTGGTTTCTCTAGGAAAGAAGGCATGGAAATGAAAGATGTGATGACTAAGAATGTGTCTATTTACGGGTCACAAGCTTCTACTCTTGAGAAGCATGCTGGTGCAAAAATCAATGGTGTAATGGTTGCTGCTTGCAACACATTTGATGAGAGCCAATGGTAATACATGACGCCTTATGTACAGTCACACATATTACTGCACTTTATTGATATGATTGAGAAACTCACTAATGAGATTGTACCTCTTGAGACGTGGGACAATGGGAACCTTATGAGCAGGCTACCACAGCAGAACTAATTCTTGTTTGTGTATTTCACTATTATGATGGCTGGGTAGATAAAATCTATGGTCTCACAAATCTAGCTGATGGATCATACAAAGTGCAAGTTTTACACGAACCAATTGGTGTTGAGGGATTGATAATTATGTCGAACTTTTCTTTTCTCAGGTTTGCTTGGAAACAAGAGTTTACACTGGCTGGTGGTAATTAAATTGTTCGAAAAACTACAGTGCAAATAGCATTGACTTCTCTGTACATAGCGAAATTCTCCCATGAGTCAACAATGTTTAAATTCTTGGGATTTAGATTTGATCCATGGCTGATATTTTTTCTAATCACACTTGGAGCAAACAATGACCCTCATATGTTCCACCTTGAGGACAAGGTGATTTACAAGGGATGGGAAAATGATGCAAAAAGTAGATAACAAATTATTGTTATGGAGGGGAATGACGGTGCGAATGGAACGTACTTGAACATGAAGCACTTATAGTGATTGGGACATATGCTCCCAAATCAACCCTCCAAGAGAGCACCAATTATACTCGACCTGATGAGGCTTTGGCAATTATGGATTCTTTCGGTTGTGTCAATTTAATTCTTCTTGCTACATTGACTGAGCAGTCGAATCCAAATACGAGGCAAACTAGAGAAGCTCTAATCAATAGTTGGAAACATTTCCTCACATATGGGAGATTTGTATGTGTGATTCACGAGAGCATTCTAACATGGACATTAACAGTTAGAAGAATTGTATACTACCCGTCTGAGCTCCAATTGTGTGATTTAAGATCAAGGGCTAAGATCCTCATAATCTCCATCTTCCTGGCCATTTGGGTCAACACATTGTGGGATCTGCAATTAATTTTGCTTGTCACTCTTCAGCAAATGGTGGAAGCAAGGTATGTGCTACCATTTCCTTTTTATGTTGTACTCATAGCACAACTTGGTGAGGTTGGCAAAGCGTTAAAATTAAAAACTTCATGGAAAAGTGTTGAATTCCAATTTTATTTTACAAGTCTTTTTTGTTGTTAAGAACCCAGGCTTTATTGGAGAAATTTGAATGGGTTTTGCTCAGCGAGTTAGATGATTTGCTTGTAAATTTTCATACTCTACAAACCAGCTTGGAAGAAATATGTACTTGAAGATGCGATAAATAAGCTTGTTGTGAAAATTGGGACAAGCTGTAATGCTTCTAGGAGACTAGGACTACCAATATTTTGGTTTCAAAAATGTTGAAGGTAAAGAAGGTATTCAAATGTTGGATTATGTGAGGTTTGGTTGAATATGTTGACAACCTGATGGCTACTAAACAATGTAGTTGGGATATTTTAATGAAGTTTGCAACAACAGGTTGGTATATCAATAATGTGACTGACAAACTTTCTGCAGTTACGAGTGTTGCAAGTACTAGTGCGGTACTTGTCTACTGCGCTAAGAAAAACAATACTCTGAAAACTTGACAAACTGGGTTTTGATGCTATTTACTCATCCAAATTAAATCACCATGCTATTATATATGCGAAGCAAATGAACGTGGAGCAACAGCTTGTATGCTATGTAATAGATGTTTTGAAGGTTATTGCAACAAAGAAGCTGATCTGTGAAGAACTAATTAATAGCTCTCTTATATTGCAGAACTGATTCAGCCAAGTTTTGTCTCACTTGTGATGGTCAAGTTCACTCCACCAACTTGTCAAGTGTTCTGCGAGCAGCAAATTGGTCATGTCCTTCATTGTTGATGGGTTTCTCATTGATAGAGTTCATCGTTAAGCTGGAATTCATTAACAACATCAAGGTTGCTGGTTATTACCACCTTGAGGACAAGGTGACTTTTGAAGGGCGGAGTATTGTTACTGACCATAGTCTTGGTACAACTAGGAAGTTTATTGGATAAATTAGTATTAAAGTAATTTTAGTAAAAAATAGAGGGTTCAGATTAAAAGTAGATGAAAAAAATGTATTGTACTAGTTAGGCCTGTATAAGGCATCTCATTGTATTGAACAGGTAATGAATGAAAATATAACTTTTTCCCCAAATCTCTCTTCTACTTCTTTCATTTCTGGAGTTCGATCCAAATTCAAATTAGATCTCCCTAACAGGCACCCTCTCCTCCGTCTATGACTTTTAAAACACTTGATATGCCCAATAAAATTTCATTTTCCCATAATGTTAAAAGGAAATTATGTATACTATCTATCATGTCCCCGACATCTACGTATGGAGATTGGCACATTGCATACCTACAAAGCTTTCATAATAATTTCTTCTTCTTCTTCTTCTTCTTCTTTTTTTTGTTGCAAAATTCATAAACTACATTGTCTAAGAAACCCCAAACTAGAACCAATAGAAATGTTCGGCTAGCACATAAACAAAAATTCAGTTCAATTTGGCAAATAAACATCCGGAACAACTAAAAATTTGATATACAAATAGCGCAATGAGACCAGGAGCAAAAATTAGGTCAGAGAGAACATATATACCTCCTTCAGTGATGGCTGTTGAGTCTTGTTAGGGTTTCAATGGGTAAGGACAAAGGTTTTTTCTACAAATTTGATAAAAATATATGAAAAATAATATACATGTCGATAAATATTTGACGAAGTTGAATTGTAGAATTACTATCACAATAAATAATAGTTGTCTTAGCACCCTTTTTAATTTGCTGTCTGTAAATGAACCTTAGTAGAATTCTCCATATATCTACTAATAAGACTCACCACAAACATCATGTCAGGTCGAGTACATGAGACTATCCACACTCTGTTTATAGTAAGTCTTGTCCACCTTAACTCCACCTTCATCCTTTGCGAGCTTAAAGCCAGAAACATAAACAAAATTACTTTTGTCCATTCCAAGCCGTTGTAGCACCTCCAAATCATACTTTTTTTAACTGATAAAAACACCATCAGAGATCTTTGCAAGACTTCAAGACCAAGGAATTAATACCTCATCTTACCAAGGTCTGTCATGTCAAACTCATGTTTCATGAAAATTTTAAACTCTGTAAACATCAATTCATCATTTCCGGTAAAAATAAGATCATCAACGTAGAGACTTACAATTAATACTTTGTCTTTGCAACGACCGAGAAATCCAACTTAGCTTGCAATTAGGGTTTTTGAATATTATTTGATTAAATAAAGTTTTAATGAATATTATTCTGAGTTGTGTTTAAAAGTCGTTCTATGACTTGTGATGATTGTTTGATGTTAGGATTTTGGCTATGTGCTAGAATTAAATAGTACGAATTTCCAATACAAAAAAAAAATATTTTCGAGAAATTTACGTAAAAACACTATTCATCCAAAACTGATAAAGTATTTTAAAATTTTTTCCAGAAAACGCGTAAATGTTAGAATTCTAAGGAAAGAAGAAATATCCAATAAAATTCAGAAATGAAAAATGTAATTTTAGCTTGCGTGTTAGATTTTGAGAGGGTTAAATGCTTTCTAAGTCGATGTCTTATATCTTATTTATATCTGGTAAATTATTGAACTTTTTTTTTACGATTCACTTCACTAAACTCTGGTTTTTAACAAAGTTAAAAAAAAACGTTACACTAATTTATTTGTTAACGGAGGCAACTTAAACAGTTGTCAAAAAAAGCTTATGTGGCGAGTTAGTATATGTGACGTGGCGATGATGATGTGGATTTGTAGGAAAAAATTTATGAAAAATGGGAAAAAATATTTTATAGTATAATATAAATTTAAAAATTAGCAAAAAAAATAAAATAAATAACTGCGTTTTTTAAAGAAAAAAAAACTGAGTTTTTTATTTTTTAATAAAACTGTTTTTTATTTTATTAAGAAAAATAAACTGCGTTTTTTTTAAAAAACAAAAATAATTGCTTTATTTTTCTTTAAAAAAAAACTGTTTTATTTTTCTTTAAAAAAACTGCTTTTTTTTTTTTAACAAAAATTAAAGCATTTTTTAACAAAAATTAAAGCATTTTTAACAAAAATAAAAATAATTGCTTTATTTTTCTTAAAAAACAGTTTTTTTTAAATAATAAAAACTGTTTTTTTAATAAAAAAAGCAGTTTTTTTTATAAAAAAAATAACGCAGTTTTTTAATAAAATAAAAACACAGTTTTTTTTAATAAAAAAAACGCAGTTTTTTTAATAATAAAAAACAGTTTATTTTTCTTAAAAAAAAAAAAAAAGCAGCTTTTATTTAAAAATAAAAAAACGCAGTTTTTTTTTTCTAAAAATTAAAAATAATTTTTATTAAAATAAAAAAGCAGCTTTTTTTTAAAGAAAAATAAAGCAATTATTTTTGCTTTTTTAAAAAATGCTTTTATTTTTGTTAAAAAATAGTATTTTTAAAGAAAAATAAAGCAATTATTTTTGTTTTTTTTAAATAATGCTTTTATTTTGTTAAAAAAACAGTTTTTAAAGAAAAATAAAGCAATTATTTTTGTTTTAAAAAAAAACAGTTTTTATTAAAAAAAATAAAAAAGCGCATTTTTTTTTCTTCTTAAAAACTGCTTTTTTATTTTTTTAAAGAAAAATAAACTGCGTTTTTTAATAAAAAAACGCGTTTTCATTTTCTTAAAAAAAAAACTGCATTTTTTTATTTTTTTTATTTTTTTGGCTAATTTTTTAAATTTATATTATACTTTAAAATATTTTTTCCCCATTTTTTCATAATTTTTTTCCTACAAATCCACATCATCACTGCCACATCGCATACTAACTGCCACATATGTTTTTTTTGACAACTCAACCGTTTTCCGTTAACAGTCAAACTAGTGTAACGGTTTTTTTAATTTTTTGTTAGAAAAATCGAGTTTAGTGAGTTGACTGTAAGAAAAAAAAGTTCAGTGACCCAGTTGTAAGTTGGCATATAGTACAGTGACTTAGAAAATATTTAACCCGATTTTGAGAATATAACTAAGTCAAACAAAGTCGAGATGAGTTATTTAACCAATGAACTTTGACTTTAATGAGGCCCAAAATAGAAAGTGTTAGGAGGCCTAATTGAAATTAATTCCAAGCGCAATCAAATAATATTTCAAGCCCAAATGGAGGCCCAAAGTGAATTTAATTTAAGCACAATCCAAGATCCAAAACCATGGGTCGAACTAATGCATGGGTCAATGGGTGGGTAAATGGATGAACCAAACTCATGAGGGTCCCACAGCTCCACATGATCGGCTACCTTAACAACCAAAGGAGGTTTTCTCCTTTAAAAAATATCTTCCCACTTGAAATTTGTGTGGTTGAAAAGATTTAGAGGGTTAATTAACTTAACTATGGTTGAAATAGTAAGGAGGTGGATGAGGAGGTAGTTTAGAAGAATTGAAACTTAAGAGAGTTGAACATAAGAGACCTTAAGTTAAGTGGTCAATTAGTAATCTAATTGAAGTGTTTTAATGACCTAAATACCACAAGTCTTGCCTAATCTATAAATAGAAAGAGATCTGCTAGTTTTCTTCACACAAAATAATCTAACACATCAAATTGAGAGAGAAGGGAGAGCAAACTTGGAGAAGTAAGATAAGAAGCTATTTTAATCATCAAAGTGTTCAAGTAATCAAGAACTCAAGAAGTAAGTAATCAAAAACTCATCTATCTAGTTCATCTCAATTCTTTAAAAGCTTTTTAAAGATGTTATGAAGTGCTTTGTTGGTGGATATATGGTTAGGAGATTCATATGAATTATTAGCATATTGGTGGAATAAGGATGATTTAGTGGGTTAAATTCACTAATTTATGCATGTTAATAATAGTTATAAGTATAAAATGAAGAACATAAAAAACTATGTTAAAGGTTGTTGATGGACAAGTTTAAAACCATCATATATGTGTTGTTGATGGACAAATTGAAAACTATCAAATGTTAGTGTAAGAATTGTGTAAATGTTCCCTTTGGAATGGAGTAAAAATACGCTATAACAAATTTATGGCGAAAATTTCAGTAAAAGATATCAATCGGTGAAAACCTATGTTAAAACAATTTTTTGTTTGTAGTTAGTCAATTCCGAGAATTGTATTTTCCAAGGGATTGAGTAATTCACGAGAATAGGAAGTCGTGGACTCGAGAACTGTAAGACCCCAACTTTTATGAATAAAAATTAATTTTCTCGAAATATTTTTTTTAATATTATGGTGTGGATTTGATATAATGTTATAGTTGTGGGTAATATTTGCAAATTTTGCAAAGTATGTAAGTTGTCATAAAATATTTGATTGGTCGGGGAATATTCTTTTTATTAGGGAATATTCGTACGACGACAATCATTGGTGGACCCCATAACGGTATAACTATCAGAGTTAAAAAACGATAGAAATATCTTTTTATAAAAATAACGACGAAAGTTTTACCGTTAACTGTTGAAATACCCGGTGATAAAAGTACAGTAATACGCATGGTTGCATACGGTATTGAATATTGATGCTTACGTGAAAAGTCATTCAGTTTTATTCAATTATTGCTACAGTAATTGTTGCATAGTATCTCACGTTATTGATTCAATTATTGCACAATATTTTATATTATTAAATCAATAATTGAGACGACAAAGTTATTTATATTATTATTTGCATTATTGACGATGTCTAAAAATTTCTGTCGAGGAAAGGGGTTTGGTCACCTAATTGCGTGCCAATAGAGAGAAATCCTTATCGGAAAGCCCCCTCTTTCCTGAGAATAATCTGGTTGTTAATATTGTGAGTTATAATATTAATGATGAATGTTATTAAAAATGTGTTTTGTGAAGCCAAGTGAATTGAGATAAATAGAAGGGATTTTTATGAAGTATTTGTTGTAAATTTTGCTTATTATATGGACATTCACTTACTCAATTTTCAAAATCATCAGGAGAAAGTTATCTCAGTTTGGTTATATATATATATATATATTATAATAAGTTTTATTTTTTTTATGTAAAATAGAATATATATTATATTTTATTATGCATAGTGCTTGCATAGTATTTTTATAGTGCTGCATAGTGAATTTCAGAATAATCAGACGAAACCCGTGAAAATTTTCTTCCTGTTCACCCGTGAAAAATTCAAATAGTGCCCAGCCAATCTCTTATAAATAGAATGCTCAGTTTAGAAAAGAAAATCACACCAAAATCAGAGAATTCTTCTATAATATTGAGTGTATTTCTTTGAGTTTAAGGAAACTTTGAATGTTGCAAATAGTGCAAGTTTTTTTTTAAAAATATATCCGCTATACCAGTCAGAAATACTCTTCTTTTGAGGTAAGGGGTATTATTTATTTCATATTGGCTTACGATATTATTTTTCTTATTCGTAAGAAATTTTATTTCGTTCAATATTCGCAAGAAATATTATCTTCGTTTAATATTCGTAAGGAATATTATCTTCGTTCAATATTCATAAGAAATATTATTTTCGTTCAACAGTTATAAGGGATGCACCAGTACAAAACCATAAAAAGACAACACTTAAAAGATGACGTTTTTATAAAAAAAACGTTGTGTTTTTTACAACGTTTTTTAACAAAACGTTGTATATACATATGAAAAAATGTTATGTATTTATAAGGGCAATTTTTGGTTTTAAATAGATAACGTTTTTTTTAAAAAAAGTTATCTATGTAAAAAACACGGAGAAAAAACAAACGCGGAAGTGAAAATTTTGAAATTAAAAAAGGATTCGAAACAACTGGCACAATTATTCAGTTTCCTTGTTTCGAAACCTTCAGCTACCACTGTATTCTGTTTCCTCCCAGCTATTCTTTCTTCTAAAGCCTTAAACCTCCATTCACCAGATTCAGATCTTCTTCGTCAAAAAACCCACTTTCGCAAGTTTGCCTCACAGGAAGGTGAGAACCACCGCCTTCCCGGCCCGGGGAGTTCAATGAAGAGGGCCGAGCTCCGTGGTAAGCGGAGTAGACCCAAAACTCCTTGTCAGACTTTGGAAGGTCGATAACTAGTAGAAACTATGAGATGTTTGGGCTGGAGGATGACAAGTCGCATGTAGATTGGTCGGAAGAATGCTCGAAAAACTAGGAAAGGGAGAGAGGCTTCGGCCTCAACGATGTAAATTCTTAGTCTTTGTTTGAAACTAGGTTAGCTCAGGGGAAAAAGAATGGAAAAAGTTATACGAGTTTACTGAAAGTACATTGCATTTTATGTTAGCAATAAAATTGATGTTAGATTTTCAGAAGTATATAGAATTGAACTTGTATTCATTAAGAAGGGTTTTCCTTTCCTTTATGTTTTTTAGAAAACAAAAAATTTCCTGCTCTTTCCGAATCCAAAATAGAGACGTAATTTATAATGGTCAATTGATTTTTTCATTTTGTTCCATTTCTTATATCTTTATGCTTGTTATATTCATTTTTGCACTAATTGGTTGTTTTAACTTATCTCACCATCCTTTAGCTCCTTGTCTTTCTACATCACAGTTGTCCCTCCCTAAGCACAGTCTATCACAAACACCTTGACTTGTATATGTTTTGTGATGTTTTACTCAAGCATGTACATTTTCTTCATATTGCATCTACAGTATGGGATGTGACAACCCCAAATCCCTGTAATTCATTACCTCAAGATTTGGTGTTCACGTAATCGAAACATTCATATCTAACTACCCAATTATAATAAATTGAATAGTAAAAACCTGCCCATACAGGATTAATTTAATAAAAAACATTATCTCCTAGGTTCTCTAACCTTTAATACAATCATTCAAGTGCGGAAATAAAATTATTACATCACATCATTATTAAAAGTCTATCATCAATGATAAAACAAAATTACAAGTCTTCATCACTTATACATTTTCCCTTTTCTTTGCTAGTTGTAGGTTTTAACCTTCTCATTCATAGCTGCAATAAATGTATAAATATGCAAGAGTGAGCAAACAAAGCTCACTTGAGATGAGAATAAATATCTTTACAACATTTGCCAAATAATAAGCTCAATAGAACTGAATGATATGTCCTATTAACTTTTCAACATTTGCCAACTCATAGGCTCAATAGAACTGAATGATATGTTCTATTAACTTTTCAACATTTTCCAACTCATAGGCTCAATAGAACTGAATAATTTGTTTTATTAACATTCTTAAATATACTACTGAGGGTTAAGTGACCATGAACCATGTCCACAGTTATAAGTAATCTTTCAACTTTAACTTTAACAAATATATGATTATATAAGGACTCCACGCATCTTCGGGGGATCAATCCTTCAGACAATGTATTATGCACAAACATTTCAACGCTAAGAGTAAACCCTAAACATAGGGTTGTTCATCTCTCAAGTATTTAGAGTACAAGTCCGCACTCAAAGAAAGTTTGGTTTGGATAAGCTTTCAAGGTAATTGAAGTTTAATGATCATGTTCAAGGAACTAGTTGAATCCACAATGTTTGATAATACAATAGTTGTTTAATAACAACATAACTTAGAACATTTGAGAATCATAAATGAACTGATTCTATACATCTAACTCATGCTTGAAATAACTATAGAGCATAAGTATTCAATAGAATGAATAAAATGGTTAACCTTTGCTTGAACAGTAAAATAAGCTAGGTTAAAGTTTTATAATATTTAGAAATGAATTCCTGAACTTTAAGAAACTTGCTTAACTGTAAACAAGTTGGAATGAATCAACAAATGGAGAATTTCCAATAACATTAGAGTTTGAGTTTGCTTAAATAGATTTTAGGAACAATTTACTTATTCAATAACAGTTGAGATAAAAATTCGCTCAAACAAAAGCATGCATTTATAATAATAGAACTAACTCAATGAATGTGTAGAGTTAGAAGAATTGCATAAACATAACAAACTAACTCAATGAAAGTATTGTAAAACCCCAACTTTTTGAATAAAGATGAATTTTCTATAATTATTATTTTTGAATATTATGGAATAAATTTGATATAATGTTATAGTTGTGGGTAATAATTATAAATTTTGCAAAGTACGCAAGTTGTTATATAATATTCGATTGGTCGGGGAATATTCGTTTTAAACAGGAAATATTCAGACGACCAAGACAATCATCGGTGGACCCCATAACATAATTATTATTGTTTGATTGAGAAAACGACAAAAAATATTTTATAAAAATAAAGGCGGAAGTTTTACTGGTTGATCTTGTTGAACTACTCAGTAGTAAAAGTACAAGAATACGCATTGTTGCATAATAAACACGGTATTGATTATTAATGCTTACGAAAGAAGTCACCGAAGTTTTGCTTATTTTATATACACCCATTTACCCATTTTTTAAAATAATGGAAGGAAGTTATAAAGTATATATATATATTTATATTAGCATGTGGGTGAATGGTGGTGGTTTTGATGGATTTTAAGCGAGGATGCTTTGTTTTTCAAAGTCTTGGACTTAGTGGCCAACTTTTCAAACAAAAGCTTTGTGTTGATAAAATTGGTCGGAGATATATTATTATTTATTATATATATATATATATAATGGTGCCATGTGCTTGATTATATATTATATATACATATATATGTATGATTGAGTGCTAGTAGGGAAGTGAAAGAAAATTGAGTCAAGAATGGGGGAGTCAGTATTATTATATATATATATATATATTTTATAAATAGAATATATTATATTTTATTTAAAAGATTTTGCTTTTATATATGGACCATCGATTAAAGTAAATCAACTGGACCGATTCATGATTTAGTTCTTATGCATTCCATTTTCCTATAAATAAGCTCATTCCTTCATTATTTTTTTACGAATTCACTGAACTTTAGAGAGAGAAACTATAGAGAGAGACTATAGAGAGATAGAAGAAAAGTATTTTGCTACTTAACTACTTTTATATTAAGTTTCTTTTAAGGTAAGGGGTGTTATTCTTTCTTATTCATGAAGAGAACTGTTGTTATTCCATTGCTTATTATTCGTTGGAATAACTCGTATACGCTATCACCCTATATACTTGGTGACATTCTTCTATTATTCCGTCTTTACTATTCTATTGGAATATCCTCATGCATTTGCATTTCGACGGACCGATTCCGTCTTTATTATTCTCGTTGGAATATATGCATGCAATGTTTTACGCTGGGACCGATTCCGCTTCTTTATTATTTCCGTTGGAATATCCCGTCTGCATGCTTTACGCCGGACCGGTTTCATCTTTTTATTATTATTCGTTGAACATCCTCGCTTAAGTAAGTAATTTCACCGACCGTTCCGTTATTTAGTATTCTCGTTGGAATAACTCATCTATGCCAAGTACCGCATGCATGGTGATTTCTTTTGTTATTCCATTCTTTATTATACTCAGTTGGTTAAAGTTTTGACTTCTATACTCCATGAAATTAGTAGAATATCCTTGATATTTGCGCTTCATCCAAAGATCTTTTCATGGAAATATTCTTCCGATCATTCTTGAATTTTACTCTACAAAGCAAAGATCATGTTGACAATTTGGACATTAGTAGTTCTTGGACAAATTAATTTTGAACTTGTTTTATTGAATTCTTATATCAGTGTCATCATCCTCATGTTTATATTATGTTGAAAGTCATCTGTGGTCTGTAGTGCATAGATGGACTTGGTATGATTATGACCAGAGATTATTCGGTGTAATCATGACCGTAATGTTACAAATGATGTGGTAAAAGTCCTCATTGGCCCGTAGTGCATTGATGGATAGTTGTTGGCATGATCATGACCATTAATGAATACACAAATATTCTTGGCCCGTAGTGCATGGATAATTGTGGTCGTGATACTAAAGAATATCTTTAGCCGTAGTGCAGGGGTGATTCGATGATGTGGATTATTTATTTATTGTCGAGTCCCAAATGATAAAAGTGATGAAAAACTTTTAAATCATAAAAGATAGTAGATTTTATTCTCTACTTGACTCTTTTAATGGATTGCTTGTTTCACCGCAGCTTAAACTTGATGTTGTTATATTTTATCGCTTTAACATGTTGAAGGCTAACGATAATTTATTCTCGCATTATCTTAGTCATAATATTTTTATCGGGCTAGTTGAGCTCACCCTTTCTTTCATTGTTCTCTTCAGAAATGAGAACATAGCAGGACTAGTCGGGAACCGGAGTGATGGCCCAGAGGATAACATTAGTAGTCCTCACTATTTCGTGAAATAGTGTGTTAATAATTGTAATGAGGACTCCTTTTGAGTTTGTATAATCTCTAGTAGACAATAATTGTATTCAAACTCACAGTTATGTTTTGTCGTATTGTACATGATAGTTGTATTAGTAAGTTGTATTTGAATTTTGTACCATGTATCTAACGACCCAAGATGGGTGATGTATACCTAATTGTGGGGGCATCACAGTTGATATCAAAGCTTAGGGATATGATCACTGGCTAAGATTTGAGACTAGAACTAGGAGGGGAGAGACGGGGAATTCCTTCGCTAGTATGACCTACTTAAATTTATTTTGTATTTAAATTGGTTGGTCAAAGTTTAGAGATATTATGTTACATGTCAATTAACCTTTGTTTTGTGGCAAGATTCGAAAATGACATCCCAAAATGTTGAGAATAAGAATGGAGCACAAGAGACCGCTGAGTCTCCACATATCAATAATCGGGGAGAATGTGCATCGTGAAGGCGACAATCCTCATGCAAACAATAACACCGACCAAATGATGAATGATGGATTGTTCAGAGGCTTTTATGCAATTCATGCAACAAAGAAAGCAGAGAGCGGTCCTCGCCCAAAATATAGGTGGAAACACCGAAAACTCTCAAGCGGTCACCGCTAAACAGCTTCAAGGAGCTCTGACCAACCGGAGTTTAAGGGAGAGCCAAAACCACTTATGGCGGAAGCATGGATAAAGCAGATCACCAAGATATTTGATGTCTTGGGATGCTCCGAGGAGCAAAAGGTTCCCTTTTGCCGCTTTTATGTTGCATTTTTGAGAGGTAGACATCGGTGGGAATTCCAGAAACGTACTCAACTCCGCCGATCAAGATGTCTTGGGAGAAGTTCCAAGAGTCGTTTCAACGACAAATACTTTTCCCGAAAGTATTCGCTCATATGAAGGAGGTGGAGTTTATTAAATTCGAGCAAAACAATATGACCGTGTGTCGCAATACGAGGCAAAATTTATGAGTTATCCCAATTTGAGTCCCACTTGGTGGATAATGAAGAGAATGGCGCTAATGTTTTTAAGAGGTTTGAAGCTGGGAGATACGCCAACATCTTATTTCTCATAAACCGTGTTTGTATTCAAATGTTGTAAATAGGGCTCGGTTGGTGGAGCGCGATAACGAGTCAACGCAACCAAAAGAGAGAGCAAAAGCAAAATAATAATACCAAATGAGAGATCTTTCAAGCAATTGACAACAAGCGTGAGGGAATCAATAAAGCCGAAATGGTAACCACTTTGGTGGTAATCGTGGCTAAAACAATAAGAATGGACATTTCAAGAAGAGGAGATTCAACAATGATGGAAAGACGCCAAGACCAAAGACCAGTTATTAAGGAAGGAGAAAGACCACCCATCATATGCTTCAAATGCGGAGGGAGGGATGATCACCCAAATTGCGCGATGCCATCCAAAGCGTGTTATAATTGTGGAAGAGAAGGTCACCTAGCCCGATTTTGTCATTCACCAAGACAAGTTCAATTTAGGATGGAGGCACCAAAGGTCATCCCAAAAAAGTCAAAGTCATGTGGTACAAGGAGAGCATTTGTCGTGACCTCCCGTAAAAGCAAGGAACCCGAACGAGGTCATCACGGTAAGCTAATCATAAACTCTAAATAAGTTTATACTTTATTTGATAACGGTTCTACCCACTTTTCATTTCTCCTACTTGCGCCAACGCTTAAATTTGACTCCGAGAAATTGGATTTTGATTTATCTGTTGAAACCCCATTGGGAGAAACCTTCATTACATCCACGATTTATAAGTCTTGTTTGATTCAAATCAGTACACTGCATCGTTACTCGTCGATCTTATTTCTTTGAAAATACTTGCATTTGATGTGATTCTAGGATTGATTGGTTAACTACGATCATGCAAAAAATTGATTGTTTTCGTAAGGTTATTAGCTTTCATATTCCTAATCAACCTATTATGCTAATTCAAGCAACCAAACCATTAAAATCAATCACCGCTCATCTCAAGCCATAAAGCTATTCGCTTATTGAAAAACGGATGTCAAGCTTTCTTAGCCCACGCCACGGATCTAAACAAAAATACGCCGCTTTTGAATAATATTTCTATTGTTAATGAATTTCCGACGTATTCCCTCAAGAACTTCCGCCTACTACCCCAGAAAGCGTGAAATTGAATTTTGTATCGACCTTGAACCAAAGATAAAACCCATTTCCAAAGCCCCATATCGAATGGCTCTATTGAACTTCGTGGAGTTAAAGACTCAACCGCAGGAATTGTTAGACATTGGCTTTATTCGCCCTAGTACTTTCCTTGGGGTGCTCCCTGTTTCTATTCGTGAAGAAGAAAGATGGGAGTATGCGACTTTGTATTGATTATCTGGAGTGAATCATGTCACCATCAAAAATAGGTACCCATTGCCACGTACGATCGATGACCTGTTTGACCAACATTGCAAGGAGCCAAATTTTTTTCAAAGATTGATCTTCGCTTTGAATATCACCAATTGAAGATTAGAACCGATGACATTCCAAAGACGGCTTTTAACTCCCAGACGGCATTATGAATTCCTAGTCATGTCCTTTGGATTGACTAATGCTCCCCGCCGCCTTCATGGATATGATGAACCGAGTATTCAAGGAATATTTGGATCACTTTGTGGTCGTTTTATTGATGACATCCTCATATATTCCAAAAGCCGTGAAGATCATG
This sequence comes from Panax ginseng, assembly GCA_020205605.1. Taxonomy (NCBI): domain Eukaryota; kingdom Viridiplantae; phylum Streptophyta; class Magnoliopsida; order Apiales; family Araliaceae; genus Panax; species Panax ginseng. The sequence continues at coordinate 32,478,249 of CM035140.1, forward strand.
AGGAACACTTGAGGCTGACACTCCAAAAGCTTCGTGAATACAAGCTTTATGCCAAGTTGAAGAAATGCGAGTTCTGGCTTGAGGAAGTAGCATTCCTTGGGCACGTGGTATCAAGTCATGGAATATCCGTTGACCCAGCAAAGATTGAAGCTATTCAAAGCTGGGAGCAACCTAAATCAGTGACCGAAGTACGTAGCTTTCTCGGCTTAGCTGGTTATTATCGGAGATTCATGGAAGGATTTTCTCGAATCGCTACTCCATTTACTCAAATTGACTCGTAAAGATACAAAGTTTGGTTGGAGCGAAGAATGTGAGAAGAGTTTTCAAGAACTTAAGAGGAGACTCATTTCAAAGACTGCTCTAACAATACCATCCGCCTTGAGGGATTTGTCATCTACAAAGTGATGCTTTCAGCAAAGGGTTGGGATGTGTTCTCATGCAACATGGAAAAGTCATAGCCTATGCCTCAAGACAACTCAAAGAATATGAGAGGAATTATCCTACTCATGATCTAGAGTTGGCAATTGTTGTCTTTGCACTTAAAATTTGGAGGCATTACTTGTATGGGGAGAAGGTGGAGATCTTTACGGATCATAAAAGCCTCAAATATTTCTTCACTCAAAAGGAACTCAACATGCGACAACGACGTTGGCTTGAACTGTTGAAAGATTATGATCATACCATCCAATACCATCCTCGAAAAGCTTAACGTGGTAGCCGACGATCGAGTAGAAGATCATATGCGCGTACGAAAGTGCAATATTGTCAACGCAAAGGCCCATTTTGTATGACTTGCAAAGGATGGAGATAGAGATAAAGACTCTCAGGACCCACGTGATGATGGCAAATATACTAGTAGAACCGACTTTAATCGATAAAGTTAAAGTCGCTTCAAGCTACGATCCGGAGTCGATGCGCGATGAGGAAGAAAGTGCAAGAAGGTGCGATCGCCGAAGCAAGAATCGATGAAGAAGGAATACTTTGAGTCAACTCTGCACTTTGTGTTCCTAACTAATTTCGATTTAAAGTATAAAATCATGATGGAGGCGCACAACACACCGCTTTGTAATCCATCTCGGGAGTACCAAAATGTATCATGATATTCGCCATACATTTTGGTGGAGCAATATGAAGAGAGAGAGATAGTGTTGTTTATCTCAAGGTGTCTAACTTGTCAACGAAGTTAAAAAGTGAGCATCAAGTACCAAAAGGTCCATTGCAACCACTTGAAATTCCGTAATGGAAGTGGGAGCACATTACCATGGATTTTGTTACGGTCTTCCTAAGGTTTCTCAAGGCATTGATGCAATTTGGGTCATTGTTGATAGATTGACCAAGTCCGCTTCACTTCTTACCAATACGAGAAACTTATACACTTGAACGCCTTGCTCAGATGTACATAAACGAGATTGTAAGACCGCATGGTATGCCAAGATCCATAGTTTTCGATCGAGACCCAAGATTCACTTCACGATTTTGGGTTAGTTTACAAAAAGCTATGGGCACGGATTTACGATTTAGTTCGGCATATCATCCTCGAAGACGGACGGGCAATGGAGAGATTTATTCAAACTCTTGAAGATCTATTAAGACTCGTGTCCTTGACTTCAAGGGAAGTTGGGACAAGTTCTTACCATTGGTGGAGTTTTCCTACAACAACAGCTTATCGCAAGTATTGGCATGGCTCCATTCAAGCGCGTAGATGGAAGAAAATGTCGCTCTCCAAAGATTGGGATGAGGTGGGTGAAGCAACGTTGTTGGGACCGGGAGTTGGTACGTATGACTACGGAAAAGATTCAAACGATCCAACAACGATAAAAACCTCACAAGATCGATAAAAGAGTTATGTTGATCTTCATCGAAAAAGGACGGAATTCGATATAGAGATCATGTGTTGTTACGTGTTGCTCCCATGGAAAGGAGTTACGAGATTTGGAAAGAGAGAAAAGCTCAATCCTCGATTCATCGGCCCATTTTTAATCCTTGATCGAGTAGGAATCGTGGCCTATAGACTCGCTTTTACCGCCAAGTATGTCTCGTGTTCATAACGCTTTTCACATATCCATGTTACGTAAATATGTGGAAGACCCAACCACATTATCGAAGTTAGAACCGGACGAAATAGCGGCAGATTTGACGTATGAAGAGGTTCCTGTTCAAATCTTGGATAAAAAGGAACATATTCTACGCACCAAGGTTATACCTCAAGTCAAAGTTTTGTGGAGAAACCACGATGTTGAGGAAATGACTTGGGAGTTAGAATCTGAAATGAAATCAAGGTATCCTTACCTCTTCGACATATACCTGTGTAACGCATTCTAATTTCGAGGGCTTAAATTTCTTAAGAAGGGGAGGTTGTAAGACCCCAACTTTTGAATAAAGATGAATTTTCTATAATTATTATTTTTGAATATTATGGAATAAATTTGATATAATGTTATAGTTGTGGGTAATAATTATAAATTTTGCAAAGTACGCAAGTTGTTATATAATATTCGATTGGTCGGGGAATATTCGTTTTAAACAGGAAATATTCGCATTTACCAAGACAATCATTAGTGGACCCCAATACATGTAATTATTGTTGATTGAGAAAACGACAAAAATATTTTATAAAAATAACGGCGGAAGTTTTACCGTTGATACTGTTGAACTACTCGGTAGTAAAAGTACATTAATACGCATTGTTGCATAATAGCACACGGTATTGATTATTAATGCTTACGAAAGAAGTCACTGAGTTTTGCTTATTTTATAGACACCCATTTACCCATTTTTTTAAAATAATCGGAAGGAAGTTATAAAGTATATATATATATTTATATTAGCATGTGGGTGAATGGTGGTGGTTTTGATGGATTTTGGCAGGATGCTTTGTTTTTCAAAGTCTTGGACTTAGTGGCCAACTTTTCAAACAAAAGCTTTGTGTTGATAAAATTGGCGGGAGAGATTTATTATTATATATATATATATATATATAATGGTGCTATGTGCTTGATTATATATATATATATATATATATGTATGATTGAGTGCTAGTAGGGAAGTGAAAGAAAATTGAGTCAAGAATGGGGAGTCAGATATTATTATTATATATATATATATATTTTATAAATAGAATATATTATATTTTATTTAAAAGATTTTGCTTTACATATGGACCATCAGATTAAAGTAAATCAATCTGGACCGTTCAAGGATTAGTTACTATGCATTCCATTTTCCTATAAATAAAGCTCATTCCTTCATTATTTTTTTATTTAATTCACCGAACTCTAGAGAGAAACTATAGAGAGACTATGAGAGATAGAAGAAAAGTATTTTGCTACTTAACTACTTTTATATTAAGTTTTTTTTAAGGTAAGGGTGTTATTCTTTCTTATTCATGAAGAGAACTTGTTGTTATTCCATTGCTTATTATTCTCGTTGGAATAACTCAGATACGCTATCTACCCTATACTTGGTGACATTCTTCTATTATTCCGCCTTTACTATTTCATTGGAATATCCTGTCTGCATTTTATACGACTTTCCGCTTTTTTATTATTCTATTGGAATATTATTCGTTTTTACGCTTTGAACGATCCTTTTTATTCATTCGTTGAATATCCTGCTCGCGCGTGTTTTACGCCGGATTCGGTTTCGCTTTTATTATTATTCTCGTTGGAACATCTCGCCGCTGCGTAATTTCACCGACCGGTTCCGTTATTTAGTATTCGTTGAATAACTCGTCTATGCGAAGTACCGCATGCATGGTGATTTCTTTTGTTATTCCATTCTTTATTATACTCGGTTGGTTAAAGTTTTGACTTCTATACTCCATGAAATTAGTAGAATATCCTTGATATTTGCGCTTCATCCAAAGATCTTTTCATGGAAATATTCTTCCGATCATTCTTGAATTTTACTCTACAAAGCAAAGATCATGTCGACAATTTGGACATTAGTAGTTCTTGGACAAATTAATTCTTGAACTTGTTTTATTGAATTTTATATCATTGTCATCATCCTCATGTTTATATTATGTTGAAAGTCATCTCGTATTCAGAAGCATAGATGGACTTGGTATGATTATGACCAGAGATTATTCGGTGTAATCACGACCGTAATGTTATAAATGATGTGGTAAAAGTCCTCATTGGCCCAGTAGTGCATTGATGGACGCTTGTTGGCATGATCATGACCATTAATGAATACACAAATATTCTGGCCCGTAGTGTATGGATAATTGTGGTCGTGATACTAAAGAATATCTTTCGTCAGAAGTAGTGTGGGTGATTCGATGATGTGGATTATTTATTGTCGAGTCCCATCGATAAAAGTGATGAAAAACCTTTTAAATCATAAAAGATAGTAGATTTTATTCTCTACTTGACTCTTTTAATGGATTACTTGTTTCACCGCAGCTAAACTTGATGTTGTTATATTTTATCGCTTAACAATGTTGAAGGCTAACGATAATTTATTCGCATTATCTTAGTCATAATATTTCTTATCGGGCTAGTTGAGCTCCTTTCTTTCTTTCTTTCATTGTTCTCTTGAGAAATGAGAACATGAAGTTAGGATAATGAGGACTCCTTTGGGAACTAGGAGTGATTGTATTCAAACTCACCAAAGGATACACGGCAGTTGTATTAGTAAGTAGTCCTCACTATTCGGTGAAATAGTGGGTGTTAATAATTGGGGGTGTAATGAGGAGTTAGAAGACTTTTGAGTTTGTATAATCTCTAGTAGACAACAATTGTATTAAAACTCACCATCTATGACATTTTATTCACGTTTCAATATAAAACGACATTATAGCTAAACTTGTTATTTTAACAGTAAGTTGTATCTTGAATTTTGTACCAGTGTTAATCATCATAACACTTAACCCAAGATGGGTGATGTTATACATAATTTTGGGAGGACCTTGTTGTGACACTTTCCCAAGTCTCAATGAAATAGCAGTTAGAATCTCAAAAACTGAGGTATCATTTTTGCACCATACAAAGGCTTAGGCGAATCAAGCAATTTGGGCCATTTTTGCCTTAGACCTTTGGCAAGGCAATTGCTACCAGATGTTCGAACAGACCTTGATTCGGGTATAAAGAAATTTAGACTTTAGCCCAACAAACACAAATTTCACCCAATATGAAGTAATATTAACACGTAGAATAAATACAACAATATCATAAACATGATTGCTCACATTTACAACCAACTAGCACAATTTAACACCAACTACAACTATTTTAATTTCTCAAAACTCATGTTTTTCACAAAAACTCAACTTTTCTTGACATTGTTCTAGAAATCATCACTGTGAATTCACTAGTTGGCCAAATCATCTCATTCAAATTACATAATGCTCATATCTCACTAAACTAACATATACAAACTTCGATTTATAATTTAACATAAGAATTGGTCGCTAAAATTGCTATTCTTACTCAAGCCATATGAAGAACAAAAACACTGTCAAAATTTCTTCTACTGTAAACCGAATTTAGCATACAATTGTTGTTTAAACATAATCTCTAGCATCATGAACATGTATAACCACAAGTAATTCATTGTAAAGCAACAATTCTACAAATTGAATTTCAAAGATTATGTAAAAGTTTTGCCGTAATACTCATAAAATAAATAATATCTAAGTTTGTAGTACATACCTTCAATTAGCTTCTAATTCTTGCTATTGCAGACAAATTCTCAGGTTTCACTCTCAAACTCTCTATAATTCTCTGTAATTTTTCTTTGTAGTTGTTCTTAGGTTTAGGCTTAGACAATATACATAATACGTAAATGAAACTGACACCTTAATACGCATACTAATGATATTAACGATTATAACATAAACGTATATAATATAAATATATTATATTTATTATTTGATTTGATTTTATTTAACTAGAAATCTCAAAAGCCATAAGGCTTGTTTGGCAAATTATTTAAAATATTAAAGAATTAATATATTAAGCCTTGTTTGGTAAACACTAAATTAAATTACTTTAATTTATTTTAATAACTCCTTATAATCTAGTTATTTGTCACACTATATTTAATCAAACTTTCATATTTATTTTAAATTAATTCAAATCGTAATTAATTAAATAAATACCTTAGTCACATAACATAATACAAATAATTAATCATTTAATTGAAATATCAATATAATAATCATTTTCTTAATTCATCAATTATTTATTTAACAAATAATTTTCCAAATAATATTAAATCAATTAAGCAAATATTCATTTACAGATAATGACATCCATTAAATATTTATATAACTCAAGAAATATTTAAAATTACATTTAAAAATTCTAGAATGTTACATTAGAATACCGAGAAAACCCGGTTATGGTGCATACACCCATGAGAGCCTTGAAAGGGAACCCATTGGCCATCCGAGAAGCTCGGGATTTCCATCTTTCGAAATTTGGTGGATTCATTGACTCACACATCATGAGGCGCAAAGTTTTATCCCGATAAGCGATGAAGATTAACTATATTTATGTATAAATATTAAGTTGGAGATGCAAAATATTAATGAGAGTATATATATTGCTTGCATTTTAGCCTCAAGATGCATATGGTTTAGAAAAGCTGACAACGGAGGAATTATGCAAGCATTACACCAAAGATGGCATGCATCACCGACTTCATCCCAGCACAGTGGAGTTCTGCATTTTCTACCGTACAATGCCTAGTAAGGTGGCATGCCGATGCTCGCGTGGTAACTGTTGTTGTAGGCAAATTCTACCAACGGTAAATGTTCATCCCAGCTTCCTTTGAAATCCATAATGCATGCTCTCAGCATATCTTCCAACGTTTGGATTGTTCATTCGCTTTTCCCATCGGTTTGCGGATGGTATGCTGTACTAATTCGTAACTGTGTTCCCATATATTCTTGTAGTCTCTTCCAGAAGTTTCATGTGAATCTTGGATCTCTATCTGACATAATTGACACTGGAACTCCATGTCTTGACACGATCTCTTTAACATACAATTTCGCTAGCTGATCAAGATTAAATCTAATCTTTATTGGCAAAAAGTGTGCAGATTTTGTCAATCTGTCCACTATCACCCATATCGCATCGTATCCTTTCTGAGTCGTTGGAAGTCCTACCACAAAATCCATTGTGATATGCTCCCATTTCCATTCCGATATTTCCAACGGTTGAAGTAACCCGCTTGGTCGTTGATGTTCAGCTTTCACTTTTTAACACGTCAAACATCTTGCAACGCACTCTGCAACGTCTCTTTTCATATTCGGCCACCAAAAATGTCATCGCAAATCTTGATACATCTTTGTACTTCCTGGATGAATAGAATATCTTGTGCTGTGTGCTTCGGGCAAGATTTCTTCTTTAAGCTCTGGTACTGCTGGAATCCAAATTCTTTCCTCGAATCGTAGTAGTCCTTCGGTGTCGATCTTGTATTTTACATCGCTACCCTCAACCACTTTCTCTTTGATCATTTCACATTCTTTATCTTGTATTTGAGCACTCTTCACTTTGTCCACCAAAGTTATACTGGTATCTATCTAGAATAGTTGTTCATCAGATTCCTTTAGAAATTTGATTTCCAATTCTAGCTTTGCCATTGCTGAAATAAGCTCTTCCTGCGTAGTTATCAGCATCATCTTCTCCCGACCTTTCCTACTCAAAGCATCTGCAACCACATTCGCTTTACCCGGATGATAAAAGATCTCACAATCGTAATCTTTTATCAATTCCATCCATCTCCTTTGTCGCATATTCAGGTCTTTCTGTGTGAAAATATACTTCAGACTTTTATAGTCAGTGTAGATTTCACATTTCTCTCTATAGAGATAGTGTCTCGATATCTTGAGAGCAAACACTACTGCAGCCAATTCCAAATCATGAGTCGGATACCCTTTCTCATAATCCTTCAGTTGTCTTGATGCATACGCAATTACTTTTGCTGATTACTGCATAAGAACACATCCCAACCCTTTATGTGAGGCATCACTATGCATAAAGCACAAAGTTACCGTACTATCCTGTAATGAAAACACAGTGCCATGCTTAATTTCTTCTTCAAATCCGGAAACTTTCTTCACATTTCTCGTCTAAACAAATTTCACGACTTTCTGGTCAAATTTGTTAATGGAGTAAGCTATCTTAGAAAAATCTTGAATAAATCGTCTGTAATAATTGGCCATTTCAAGAAACTCCTCACTTCCGACGGTGTTCTTGGTTGTTCCTAATTGATTACAGCTTCCACTTTTGATGGATCCACAGAAATCCCATCTTTGTCAATCACGTGTCCAAGAAATTGCACACGATCTAGCCAAAATTCGCACTTAGAGAATTTCGCGTACAACTTTTCTTTTCTTAGAGTTTCCAATGTCAAACGTAGGTGTTCCACGTGTTCTTCTTGAGTTTTGGAATACACTAGAATGTCGTCGATGAATACCACTACAAACTTGTCTAAGAATGGTTTAAACACCCTATTCATCAAATCCATGAATGCAGCAGGTGCATTGGTTAAACCAAAAGACATCACCAGAAACTCATAATGTCCATACTGAGTTCTGAATGCCGTTCGTGGTATATCCTCCTTCCTCACTTTCAACTGGTGATACCCACTTCTCAAATCTATTTTCGAAAAGAATTTATCACCCTTCAACTGGTCAAACAAGTCATCTATTCTTGGTAATGGATATTTGTTTTTAATAGTGACTTTTTTTAATTCTCTATAATCAATACAAAGACGCATTGACCCATCCTTCTTCTTCACGAATATCACTGGCGCTTCCCACGGTGATACGCTTGGTTGAATATACTTTTTGTCTAACAATTCTTGCAACTGTACCATCAGTTCTTTCATCTCTATTGGAGCCATTCTATACGGGGCCTTCGATATTGGTGTTGTCCCCGGCACTAAGTCTACCACGAACTCAATTTCTCTGTCAGGCGGAAGTCTTGGAAAATCCCCTGGAAACACATCTTTAAATTCCCTCACCACTGGTATCTCTTCCAGTTTCACATTCTTTTTTTTGAGTATCGACTATGTAAGCTAAATAGCCCACATGTACCTTGACTTAACAATTTCTTGGCTCAAGCATAATCGTCCGACATTTCATTTGTCTGGCGATTTTTACCATAGAATACTACCTTTGATTTTGAGTCATAAGGTTTTTACATTTCTTTTGGCAATCAATTACCGCTCCATATTTGAACAACCAATTCATTCCCAAAATAACATCAAACTCTCCCAATCTAATCGGAATCAAATCTACCATTAGGATATTCTCCTTAATGTTCACCCTACAGTTCTTGTATACAAATCTAACAGGGATTATCTCTTTATTCGCAATATCTATGTTCAAAGGGAAATTCAGTTCTTCTCTAGGAAATCTTAACCTCTTAGCAAATTCATCAGAGATAAACGAGCAAATAGTACCTGAATCAAATAATTCATAAGCATCAATATCATTGATTGGGATAATACCTGACACGACATCTTTCGATTACACAGCATCTTGCACAGTCATGTTGAAGGTTCTAGTTGTGGGTTTGTTTGATGTTGTACCTCCATTGTTACCTCCATTGCTTCTGGTTGTCACTCCATCCTTCTTCTTAGGGCATTCACGAGAAAAATGATCCTTGGATCCGCACGTGAAGCACACGTTCTTCTTAGGTTGAGTGCAATTTGGGGCGATGTGACCCTCCTGGCCACAATTGAAGCATACTCGTTTCCCCATCAAGCACGCACCCTTGTGAAACTTATCGCATGTAGCACATGCTTCAAACTTCTTGATCTGCTGGTTACCCTGCTGGTTTCTAGCACCCACGTTTCCATTCCACTTCCTCTTCAAGTTATTGTTGTTGTTTCTACCACTACCACCTCCATTCTTGATTTCCACCTCATTCTTCTTCTTCTTACATTCTCGATTGAACTTTGTCACCGCTTCTCTACCTTCGCGAGTATTTCTTTCTCCATTACTGCTGCGAAAGTCTTCAATTGAAATAGGGAAACCCTACTGTACAACCAGGGTTTCAGTCCATGTTCAAACCTCTTCGCCTTGCGTTCGTCCGTGCTGACTTGATAAGGCGCAAACCTCGCCAACTCGTTCAATTTAGCCGCATACTCAGATACCGTCATCGTTCCCTACCTCAGTTCCAAAAATTGTACTTCCAGCTGACCCTTCGAACTCTCGGGAAAATAGGTCTCGAAGAATATCTCCTTAAACCTATCCCAGGTCATCATCCCTGGTCCATCTCGAGTTTTATTGGCCTGCCACCAATAACTAGCTTCTGCTTTCAACATGAATGTTGTGACGCCCCCAAAATAGGTATACATCACCCATTCTGAGTCGTCAAATACACGGTACAGAAAGCAAATTACAACTTCAATAATACAATTGTCGTGCAAAATACGACAACACATATTGTGAGTTTAAATACAAATTTTGTCTTCTAGACAATATCCACACTCAAATAAGTCCTCATTACAATTATTCAAACACTATTTTACAGAAATAGTGAGGACTGCTAAAATATCTTTCTAGAACCATCACTCCATACCCCGACTAGATCATGCTATGTTCTTACCTCCTGAGACGAAAAATGGAACAAAAAGGAAAAGGGTGAGCTCAACTAGCCCAGTAAAGAATATTATGGCTAAGATAATATACAACAATTTATTATTAGTCTTCAACAGGGAAAAAATCTGATAAAATATATTAGACAACAAGTTTTAGATCAACAACTGCAGCGAAAACAGCAATCCATTAGAAGAGTCAAGTAGAGAATGAGTTATACTATCTTCTAAGATTTAAAAGTCCATCATCAATATTTTATCCCTGTAACATCAATCAATATACATCTTTAATCAACTATTCATCTTTACACTACAGGCCAAAGATATTCATTTGTATCACCAGTTGGTCATGTTCATCTCAACACCTGTTCATCTTTGCACTACGGGCCAAAGATATTGCCAATAATGTTATCTAATAATATTATTCAAATAATATGAATTATTGATCTGATAATGGGAAATATTGTGTAGTGACAATTATTGAAACAACAATAATATAAAATATCAACGCAGCAATTATTGAACCAATAAAATAAAATATTGAACATTAATTCATTGTAATAATTATTGAGAAGTGCCTTCTTCACGTAAGAATCAATAATTCAACAATATCGTGTAATATCACAGGCATACTCTTGTGCAACCACACACGACATCGTATTTTAACCACCGGTATTCCAACAACGTTGTTAATCGTGAATAACTACGCCGTTATTTATAAAAACTTAAGCTTGTCGCTTTTTCTTCATCCGATAGTTATTCTATTATGGGGCCCAATAAATGATCGCACTGGTTATATTTAATATTCCCAAACAACAAGAATATTCTACGACTCAAACGAATATTCCCCGACAACAATGATTATTTTATAACCACTTGCTTATTTTGCAAAATTTGCAAATTTCACCCATAACGAAAGAGCATTATATCAAATTAATCCTTATTATTTCAAAATAATAAATTGAGAAAACTCAATTTTATTTATAATAAGTTGGGGTCTTACAACCTCCCTCCATATGAAATTTCGTCTCGAAATTGGACGACGACTGGTGTTTCAAAAGGTGAGGTACCTCGCTTTCATTTCCGATTCCAACTCCCATGTCATTTCCTCAATTGCATGGTTTTTCCACAAAACCTTAACTTATGGTATAACCTTGGTGCGTAGGACATGCTCTTTCCTATCTAAGATCTTAACATGTACCTCTTCGTATGTTAAATCTTCGGCTATCTCGTCTGGTTCTAACGCAATAATATGGTTCGGGTCTTTCACATATTTACGAAGCATAGATATGTGAAAAACATTATGAACACGAGACATGCCTGGAGGTAACGCGAGTCTATAAGCCACATTTCCTATTCGGTCAAGAATCTCAAATGGACCAACAAATCGTGGATTGAGCTTTCCTCTCTTTCCAAATCTTGTAACTCCCTTCCATGGAGCAATACGTAACAGTACATGATCTCCAATATTAAATTCTACGTCCTTTCGATGAAGAATAACATAACTCTTTTGTCGATCTTGTGAGGTCTTTATACGTTGTCGAATCATTTGGATCTTTTTTGTAGTCATGCGTACTAATTCTGGTCCCAACAATGTTGCTTCTCCCACCTCGTCCCAACATACTGGAGAACGACACTTTTGTCCATACAACGCCTCGAATGGAGCCATGCCTATACTTGCTTGATAAGCTTTTTTGTAGGAGAATCCACCGGTGGTAGGTACTTATCCCAACTCCCTTTGAAATCTAGGACACGAGTCTTAATAGATCTTCAAGAGTTTGAATAGTCCTTTTCGATTGTCCGTCTAGTTTGAGGATGGTATGCCGAATCAATCAGAACTGCGCCCATAGCTTTTTTGCAAGCTAACCCAAAATCTTGAAGTGAATCTTGGGTCACGATCCGAAACTATTGATACCAGCATGCCATGCAATCTCACAATCTCATTCACGTACATACAAGCAAGGCGTTCAAGGGAATAAGTCTCACGTATCTGTAAGAAGTGAGAAGACTTGGTTAATCTATCAACAATAACCCAAATCGCATCTATACCTTGAGAAACTTTGGGAAGACCTGTAATAAAATCCATGGTAATGTGTTCCCACTTCCATTTTGGAATCTCAAGTGGTTGCAATGGACCTTTTTGCACTTGATGTTCCGCCTTTACACGTTGACAGGTTAAACACCTCGAGATAAACTCCGCGATCTCTCTTTTCATATTGTTCCACCAAAATGTGTGTTGAATATCATGATACATTTTGTTACTCCCAAGATGGATTGCAAACGGGGTGTTGTGTGCCTCCATCATGATTCTATGCTTCAAGTCAGAATCGTTAGAAATGCAAAGTCTAGAGTTGACTCGAAGTATTCCTTCTTCATCGATTCTTGCTTCTGGAATAACACCTTCTTGCACTTTCTTCTTTATACGCATTAGCCCCAGGTCCGTAGCTTGAGCAGCTTTAACTTTATCGATTAAAGTCGGTTCTACTCGTATATTTGCCATCATCATGCGGGTTCGTGGAGTCTTTAACTCAATCTCCATCCTTTGTAAATCGTACAAAATGGGTCTTTGTGTTAACAACATCGCACTCGTACCCGCATACGATCTTCTATTCAATGCGTCAGCTACTACGTTTGCTTTTCCAGGATGGTATTGAATGGTATGATCGTAATCTTTCAACAGCTCGAGCAAACGTCGTTGCCGCATGTTGAGTTCCTTTTGGGTGAAGAAGTATTTGAGGCTTTTATGATCCGTATAGATCTCCACTTTCTCCCTATACAGGTAGTGTCTCCAGATTTTCAACGCGAAAACGACTGCTGCCAACTCTAGATCATGAGTAGGATAATTCCTCTCATATTCTTTGAGTTGTCGTGTGGCATAGGCTATGACTTTCCCATGTTGCATGAGAACACATCCTAACCCTTTGCTCAAGCATCGCACAGATATAACAAATCCATCCGATCCAGATGGTATTGCTGTAACAAAATAAATGAGTCTCCTCTTGAACTCTTGGAAACTCTTCTCGCATTCCTCGCTTCCATACAAATTTTGTATCCTTCCGAGTCAATCGAAGTTAATGGAGTAGCGATTCGAGAAAATCCTTCCATGAATCTCCGATAATAACCAACTAAGCCCGTAAAGTCTGCGTGACTTTGGCCACCGACTTTTATTGTTCCTAACTTTGTATTGCTTCAATCTTCGCCGGGTCAACAGATACTCCTTGTTTTGACACCACGTGCCCAAGGAATGCTACTTCCTCAAGCCAAAACTCGTATTTCTTCAGCTTGGCATAAGGCTTGTGTTCACGAAGTCTTTGTAGTACCAGCTTCAAATGGTGCTCATGATCTTCACGGCTTTAGGAATAGATGAGGATGTCATCAATAAAGACAACAACGAACTGATCCAAATATTCTTTGAATACACGGTTCATCATATCCATGAAAGCCGCAGGAGCATTAGTCAATCCAAAAGACATGACTAAGAATTCATAATGCCCCTACCGAGTTCTGAAGGCAGTCTTTGGAATATCCTCAGTTTTAATCTTCAGCTGATGATATCCAGAACGAAGGTCGATCTTTAAAAAGAATTTTGCTCCTTGTAACTGGTCAAATAGGTCATCAATGCGAGGTAGCGGATACCTATTCTTGATGGTGACATGGTTCAATTCTCGGTAGTCAATACAAAGTCACATACTCCCGTCTTTCTTCTTTACTTAATAAAACAGAGCACCCCAAGGAGATGTACTGGGACTAATGAAACCGATGTCTAACAATTCTCGCAGTTGGACTTTTAACTCCTCAAGTTCAATAGAGCCATTCGATATGGGGTTTTAAAATGGGTTTTGTAATCTTGTTCAAGGTCAATAAAGAATTCAACATCACGCTCGGGGTAGACCGGGAAGTTCTTCAGGAAATACATCAGGAAATTCACTAACAACAGAAATTTTATTAAAATCTGACGTGTTTTTGTTCAAGTCTGTGACATGGGCTAAGAAAACTTGACATCCATTTTTCAATAAACGAATAGCTTTATGGCTTGATATGACAGTGATTGATTTTAGTGGTTTAGTAGTTTGAATTCGTATGACAGGTTGGTTAGGAATATAAAAACTAACAACCTTACGAAAACAATTAATTTTAGCATGATGAGTGGTTAACCAATCAATTCTTAAAATCACATCAAAAGCAAGTATCTTTAAAGAGATAAGATCAATAGGTAATGTGATAGTGCCAACTTGGATCATGCAAGATTTATAAACTGTAGATGTAACGAAGGTTTCACCCAACGGAGTCCCCACTGATAAATCAAAGTCTAATTTCTCCGGAGTCAAGTTTAAACGTTGAGCACAAGCAGGAGAGATAAAAGAATGGGTAGAACCGGTATCTAGTAAGGTATAAACTTCGCAAGAATTTAAGATTAGCTTATCCGTAATCACCTCGTTCGGGTTCCTAACGTTTTGGCAAGTCACGAAAAACGCTCTTCTAGGAACCGCTGATTTTAACTTATCCAGGACAACCCTTGGAGTCACCATCCCCGTTGAACTTGGTTTTGCTACAAAACAATCCCGAGCTATGTGGCCTTCCTTTCCACAATTGTAACATACCTTGGATTATTGTGATGTTTAATGATATGTCCTTCTTTCCCGTGATTTGTAACATCTAATCAAGGTCGTTTCTCCTCCCTAGAATTTGTTGTTGGTCGCCGGTCTTTCCGATGTCTTCCCGTCATTGTTGAATCTCCTCTTTTTGAAATTTTCACTTGACTCACCTCTCCTATTATCATGGCCACGATGACCACCCGAGTGGTTACCGCTTTTGTCCGAATGTTTTCCTCCCTGCTGGTTTTCATTGCTCCGATGGCTACCGCCACCGGTATGACTCTGGTTGTGGTCCCTCGATTGCGCATACTCATTATCTCGCTCTAATAATTGAGCCCTGTTTACAACATCGAATATAAAGAAAATTTATGAGAGAGAAGATATTGTCAATCTCTGCTTTAGACCTCTCGGAAACATCCTCGTCATTCGTTCCTCATTCTCAACCAAATGAGGTGCAAACCCGATAACTCGCAAACTTCGCCTCGTCATCGGGACACCGCCATGTTGTTTTGTTCTAGTCGATAAACTCCACCTCCTTCATATGAGCGAATACTTTTGAAAGTACTTGTCATTGAATAGTTTCAAATGTTTCCCAAGACACGCTTTGAGTGTATTGGTTGGTACGCTTACAGAGACTCCCACCAGTAGTCTGCCTCACCGCGGAACATAAAGGTGGTGAATGGAACCTTCTGTTCCTCCGTGCATCCCAAGACATCGAATATCTTGGTAATTTGTTTGACCCACATTTCCGCCATGATCGGATCCGGCTTTCCCTTAAATTCTGGTGGTCCCAACTCTTTGAACTGCTTGGCTGTGACAAGCCGCGCATTGCTAGCATTTCCACCCGTATTTTGTGCACGAGTCTCCCTCGTCTGATTTTGCATGAACTGCAAAAAGCTCCTAAACATTCCATCATTCATCGTTTTCTCGGTAGTGTTATTTACAGGAAGAATATTGTCTTCTTGTTGTAACGTTCTCCTGGTTTGTGACTAAAGGTTGTTCCCACGGCCTCATACACTCCATTGTTAACGCTTCAAGCCAAACCATTCTTAAATATCGCTTATAAAACAATGGTTAATTAAATAAATTAACATATCACATTATATCCATATATTATGACCGACCAACAAATAAGCTTAGGTAGGACATACTAGCGAAAGATTTACTCATCTCTCCCCTCCTAGTTCTATTCCCCGATCTCCGCCAGAGACCATATCCCTAAGCTCTGATACCAACTATGACGCCCCCAAAATAGGTATACATCACCCATTCTGAGTCGCCAAATACATGGTACAGAAAGCAAACTACAACTTTAATAATACAATTATAGTGCAAAATACGACAACACATATTGTGAGTTTAAATACAAATTTTGTCTTCTAGACAATATCCACACTCAAATAAGTCCTCATTACAATTATTCAAACACTATTTTACAGAAATAGTGAGGACTGCTAAAACATCTTTCTAGAACCATCACTCCATACCCCGACTAGATCCTGCTATGTTCTCACCTACTGAGACGAAAAATGGAACAAAAAGTAAAAGGGTGAGCTCAACTAGCCCAGTAAAGAATATTATGACTAAGATAATATACAAAAATTTATCATTAGTCTTCAACAGGGAAAAAATCTGATAAAATATATTAGACAACAAGTTTTAGATCAATAACTGCAGCGAAAACAACAATCCATTAGAAGAGTCAAGTAGAGAATGAGTTCTACTATCTTTTAAGATTTAAAAGTCCATCATCAATATTTTATCCTTGTAACATCAATCAATATACATCTTTAATCAACTATTCATCTTTACACTACAGGCCAAAGATATTCATTTGTATCACCAGTTGGTCATGTTCATCTCAACACTGCTCATCTTTGCACTACGGCCAAAGATATTCATCGATTAATCATTCATCTTTGCACTTCTAAAGCCAAAGATATTCAGTAATATCATCATTTAGGACCGAGGATGATGAAAAATATTTTAAAGAACGAATCCAAAGGAGGCATCAAGGACAAATATTAAGGATTCGTATAATGCAGTTTATCCAAGATCAATAATACTCCATAATAAACTATAGTGGAGTAAAATTCAAGAAAGAAGATCAAAACATGGATTTAATTTCAAGAATAAGGGTCACAACAGATAACTTGGAAGAAGAAAAAAATAATTTTTTTTTCTTTTGTGAGTACCCGTGAACAATAACCGTGAACAGTACTCGTGAACAATACCCAGTCATGAAAAGTTCCAAATTTGATAAAAAGTTCAGACCAATAATCTTATGAAATGATATTAGATGAAACGAAATTTCTAATCATTTCAGGAATTATAGAAGCAATACTTACCATAGTAAGTTCAAATTTAGGAATATAAATTAAATAATATCCCTTCCATACTATGGAGTATGAAAGAAAATAATATTTCTCACGAGTATTGAAATAAAATAATATCCTTTACCATGGTAGAAACTGGATTTGACTGGAATATCAGATATTATTCTGAGAAAATCTTGCAGAAAAACTACGCTCAAAATATTCTTATACTCAAGAAAAATACTCACAATACTTTAGAATAAGAATTTCTGATTATGAATGTGTGATTTTAGGATGGAGGGATTACCCCTATTTATAGCAATCGGAGGAAGAAGAAAAGTCACATGCAGCCTAACTTTTCTCTATCAGCCACACTTTTTCAATACCTAACATCTTAAATTCAAAATGAGTGGGTGCCACTCTTTGAGACAATTTGCAGGCAACTCTCACCAACCCACTAACCTAACAAATCAATTAATCATGTCATTCTTATTTTTCATCCTTGAGGGCCCATACAAGTTAGGAGCACAACTTTGCAGGAGAAATAAATGGTCATTCAAAGCATTTGTGCAGGATTTCTTCCACCCACCACCTAAAAAGTCTTTCAAATAAAATTAAAACATATACGTCCCCTTTTTTACCACATGTATATATATATATATATATACATATATATATATATATATTATAACAATAATATTATTATTTAAACAATTTAAAAAAAATATTATAACAATATTTTGAATGAATATTCTATCGGAGAAATAATTATAATTCCACAAAAATATGCCAAACTTTCAACAATTATTTCATGCTAAAATTCCTTCATTTTTAACCGCATAAAATAAATAAATCCATCATTTATATCCACATCAAATAAATATTTCCTTATCATATAAATCAATAATTAATTATTCATAAATAATATTATAGAATCACAATTATGACAACCAAAGTGCGCTCAGAAAGAGGGGCTTTCTAATAAGGATTTCTCCACATCTTGGCGCAAGCAATTAGGTGACCAAACCTCTCCTCGATAGAACTTTCTAGACATTTCCAATAATGTTATCTAATAATATTATTCAAATAATATGAATTATTGATCCGATAATGGGAAATATTGCAAATGAAAATTATTGAAACAACAATAATATAAAATATCAACGCAAACAATTATTGAACCAATAAAATAAAATATTAAACATTAATTATCGTAATAATTATTGAGTAAAGGCCTTCTTACGTAAGAATCAATAATTCAACAATATCAGGTAATCTGCGTGCATCGCATGCAACCACGCCAGACATCGTATTTTAACCACCGTGTATTCCAACAAATGTTAATTCAGAATAACTACGCCGTTATTTATAAAAACTCAAGCTTGTCGTTTTCTTCATCCGACAGCTTTTTTTCATTATGGGGCCCCCTGAATGCTCATCGTCATTTAATATTCCCCGACAACAAGAATATTCCACGACCAAACAAATATTCCCCGACAACAATGATATTTTATAACCACTTGCTTATTTTGCAAAATTTGCACATTTCACCCATAACCAGAGCATTATATCAAATTAATCCTTATTATTTCAAAATAATAAATAGAGGAAACTCAATTTTATTTATAATAAGTTGGGGTCTTGCAAATGTTACAAAAGCAGTCTTCTGATCATCTCCTACCCTAGCAACATCGAACACCTTTTCTATCTCCATAATCCAAGTCTCGTTTTGACTGGATTCACCTCGACCACGAATTAAATTGTGTGGTCCAACCGCTTGAACTCCTTAAACTTTGTTCCTTGGTTCTGTGGTTGATTTCAGAAGCGTTCCTGTCAAGAACGCCACTAATTGTTGAATCAAGTTAAGATCAACATTGTCGTTATTGTTGGTTCCTTCGTTGGTTCTCTGTCGTGGTGGTTGACGCCTGGGAGGCATTTTCTGTTTAAAAATATACCCATTAGATTATTACTCAACCCTTTTAAGTAATTTCTACTTAACTTGCTTCTACAAAAGAAATAACCACAAATCACAAAGCACTTTGAATAAAATAACAACTTTTATTTATTTATAACCTCTTTGAAAACATAAAAATAATAACATTACTGTTATTTACATTACTTTCCTGAACTACAAAGTTTCATGACAACATCATCCTCATATCCCATAGGTTTCATAACACTTGGGATTTACAATTTATTTAACATTTTATTCATCATACAACAACTACGATGTTCTACTAAGATACTGCTTAGCCTTACTACGTTCTTCCTCTTTGACTCGGAATATTATTCTGCAATCTAATACGTACGATGGCAGCGTCTCGAACTGAATAGGATATTCCATGACTCGATCCTGAGCTCGATTAACCATGGTTTTGAATACTTTATTTATCTCTTCCATCTTCATTCTCTTTGCCTGTGCGTCTTTCACTGCTATCCCGTCTCATTGAAACATTACTTCATATGCGTCCTCGGCTCTTGTCCTCTTCATAGCTTCTCCCCTTAGCTTATTCTTCAGTAAACTGACCTCCTCGATCAGTTGGTCTTTCTCTCCTTCAGTCCGTTCTATCTTTTCCTTGACATTTTTCAGTCGTTCCTCATGATCTAGAATCTCATCGTCTTTATGCGTCATTGCAGTCTGTTGTTCAGCTACTATCTCTTGCAATTCCTTGACTGTATCCTGAAGTTCCACGTTATGGTCGTAGACTTCATCGTACAAGATATCGAGGTTAGTGGAGTCTCCTCCTCCTCGTCCTCATCATCCTCATCTTCCTGTGGCAACTCAACGGGATCCTCCTCATCCGTCTCCACATCATCATCCTCGTCTTCAACCACTGTGACCAACATTCTAACACAATTTTAGACCTTGTTGTGACACTTTCCCAAGTCTGCTGAAATAGCAGAAGTTAGAATCTCAAACCGTAGGTATGGTAAGGCAAATGCCGCCATAAAAAACTTGGGATCGGCCTTGCAATTTGTCTCGCTTTTTTGCCTTAAGACCTGCAAGTAATTGCGCTAGCAGTTCAGACAGACGCAGAGTCAGCTATGAATAGTAGCTGACTTTAGCCCAACAAACACAAATTTCACCCAATAGATAGTAATATTAACACGTAGAATAAATACAACAATATCATAAACATGATTGCTCACATTTACAACCAACTAACACAATTTAACACTAACTACAACTATTTTAATTTCTCAAAACTCATGTTTTTCATAAAAACTCAACTTTTCATGACATTGTTCTAGAAATCATCACTGTGAACTCACTAGTTGGCCAAATCATCTCATTCAAATTACATAATGCTCATATCTCACTAAACTAACATATACAAACTTCGATTTATAATTTAACATAAGAATTGGTCGCTAAAATTGCTACTCTTACTCAAGCCATATGAAGAACACAAACACTGTCAAAATTTCTTTTACTGTAAATCGAATTTAGCATACAATTGTTGTTTAAACATAATCTCTAGCATCATGAACATGTATAACCACAAGTAATTCATTGTAAAACAACAATTCAACAAATTGAATTTCACAGATTATGTAAAAGTTTTGCCATAATATTCATAACATAAATAATATCTAAGTTTGTAGAACATACCTTCAATTAGCTTCTAATTCTTGCTATTGCAGACAAATTCTAAGACCCCAACTTTTCAATGAATAAAATAAAATTTCCTCTATTTATAATAAGGTGTTAATTTGATATAATACTTTGGTTATGGGTGAAATGTGAAAATTTTGCAAAATAAACAAGTGGTAATAAAATATTCATTGTGTCGGGGAATATTCGTTTGGTCGTGGAATATTCTTTCCGTCGGGAATATTAAATGACAATGCCAAGCAGCCCATTTGTGGGCCCCATAACGGATAACCGCTCGGATGAAGAAAATGACAAAGTTTGGGTTATTATAAATAATTCAGCAGAAGTTGTTACGAATTAACACTTGTTGGAATACCCGGTGGTTAAAATACAAGATATCTTGGTGGTTGCACTTAAAGAAACACGGCAGTATTATGACCTTGGCGCCCCAAAATAGGTATACAACACCCATTTCGAGTTGCCAAATACATGGTGCGTAAACAACTACAACTTTATTAATACAACATAAAAACTGTGAGTTTAAATACAAATAATGTCATCTAGACAATATTCACACTCAAATAAGTCCT